>OX438788.1:10094395-10414494 GCA_949316455.1 Acleris holmiana
TCTTGGCAATATGATGTATTTTTTCTATGGCGACGATAACCATATGTATGGGGTTTTCTTGAAAATTGAAATTGAAAATGAACACGTATGTAGATGATTTGCCTTGCCTAGTCCTTTGTTTTCATTAAAAAAATCCCATTGATTTTGCTACGAAGATAAGTATTTTGTCTTTTATTGGGTCCTAATGAACATATAGACCTGCAGCCCGTTACTGTTGGAGGGGGGGGGGGGGTCTATACAAAATTGCCCATCACCCTTTATGGGATTTCATATATTGACGATTCGGTATTTTATAATTTTACTAAATCGAAAACTATCAAGAAATCTTAAAAATAATCATTGCGGTTTGTAAGTATGTCTGTATTGTACAAAACTCAAATAGAATGTTTACAAGATATGAATGTACAAAAGCGAACTTATCCCTTTAAGGGATCTCTTCCAGCTGACCTTTGGGTGATTGGAGAAAATAAGAAAGCAAAAAGTGGCAACGAGTGGACATAAGTACAAAGCAATGTTTACAGAAACAGCGTTAGCTAAATTTTAGACCTAAAATAATGAATAAATACTAACAGAGTTAAACAAAGGACAGTTCACAATTATAAGGAGTCAAGCCAGAATGTCCTCAATACAATACAATACAAATACGCTTTATTGAACACCAAAAATTAAAAAATATAAACAGAACACGGAACAGTACATTTAAATCATAGGTACATACAACAGGCGGTCTTATCGCTAAATAGCGATCTCTTCCAGACAACCTTGTAAGAGAAATAACTGAGGACACAAATTCACGGCAGGCGGTGTAAACTAATTCGTTTCGAACTCAATTTCAATTTTCAATCTTCCTTGTAAAGATGCGACTGATTGCGATTTCCTAAAATCAGATGGCAGCCGATTCCATAGTCTTACAGAGTGCTCCGAGAAGGATTTGGAGTAGGTTAGCACTCGACCGTAAGCGATTCCGGGAACCGCTCGCCATGAAGCTAAACCTCTCGGAAAGGTAGGAGAATGAGGCATAAACTAAGTGTTGAAAGCATCGGGAGGATATGGACGTTTGTATTACCTATATACATTATTACGATAAACTATATATACGTTATTCATTTGTTTTTCTGAGATAGCTGAACAAAAATATATGTATGAACA
The DNA here is from genome assembly GCA_949316455.1 of Acleris holmiana. Taxonomy (NCBI): domain Eukaryota; kingdom Metazoa; phylum Arthropoda; class Insecta; order Lepidoptera; family Tortricidae; genus Acleris; species Acleris holmiana. The sequence continues at coordinate 10,095,545 of OX438788.1, forward strand.
ATTTTACAAGTCGGCAAAATAAGTGAGTTTTGTAATTATTTGGAGCGGTGTGAAGGAAGTCCTGATGCATTACTAAAACATGTGGTTACTGAACATGAAACCTTGGTTTATCTTTATGATTAACGATAAATAGGGTTAGGCTCGTAAAACACACTTTCCCGAAATGTGCACTTTCTGCAAAGGTGCCCTTTCCGCAAAATGTTCACTCCCAAAATGTGCACTTTTCCAAAACGCACGCTTTCCCGAAATGTGCACTTTTTCATTCAGTCCACTTTTCCAAAACACACGCTTTCCCGAAATGTGCACTTTTTCATTCAGTCCACTTTTCCAAAACGCACGCTTTCCCGAAATTTGCACTTTTTTAAATAGTGCACTTTACCAAAGCGCACGCTTTTCCGAAATGTACACTGTCCCATTTTCTCATTTATATAGTAAAAAGTATCCAAAGTAGCCAAATATTTTAACGGAACGTTTATAGTTTCGGTCTTTCTGTCCGTCCGTCCGTCCGTCCGTCTGTGTGTCCGTCTGTTTGCATTTGCACCATTTCATAGAAACCCTTAGTAATATAAAACAGGGACACCCCTAACCCTAAAGTGTACTTTCTGGGAAAATATACCTTCTGCGAAACTGCACATTCTGGGAAACTGCACATATTGACAAAGTGTACATATCGGGAAGTGCACTTTTAGAGAAAGTGTACCTTCCGAGAAAAAAAACCCTTCTAAAGAAGTGCCACCTTTAGAGAAAGTGCATATTTCGGGAAAATGTGTTTTACGAGCCTAACCCGATAAATAAGTTCACTTTGTAGTAGTTTTTTTATCTCCAGCTTTGTCACCAAATTTTGGGTAGGTTTTTCAGGATTATTGAGGCCTACAAATAATAAAATAAAATAAATAAATATCACGGGACACTGTCACACAAATTGACCTAGTCCCAAACTAAGCTCTAGCTTGTACTATGGGTACTAGACAACGATAAACATACTTAGATAGAGAAATAAATAATTAAATACATAAAAAAACATCCAAGACTCAGGAGCAAATACTCATGATCATCACACAAATATTTGCCCTTACCGGGATTTGAACACGGGACCGCCGGCTTCGGAGGCAGGGTCACTCCCAACTAGGTCAACGTGTCATCTAATAACTATGACATTAGCTTTTACTAATGGAGCTCAAATAATCTACGAGAGTTATTTAACATTATTGTTTCAATGTTATGTAGAAATATTAAAAGTAAGCCTAAGGGAAGTAATTGGTGTTTGCTGCAGGAATTATGCTTTCTAGTTGACAAGGGTGCTGGGTAAGAGGGAGGATGAGGCATAAACAAAGTGTTAAAAAGCAACGTTTGTATTATCTATTTTCAATTGTTAACAATGTTAGCATCAGCTGCACCTATCTTTGTCCCCGAAAACCAGCCACAGCATCTTGAACCGCCACCCCTTTCATCCCCCGCCCCGCCCGCTCCCGACCCCTATAACGGGCACCGACCCCGTCCAGGATCGACCTAGTGAACTGGATTGACCCGATTTCACTTAGATCTTGTTCTATTTTTAGATGAAGTTGGTGAAATTGCTTCTATAGGTTGACTACGCGGCTACCCTATTTCTGCCGTAATACGAAATAAGGCGGCTAACTACGATGTAGGTAAATAGTTGCCGAAGCATTATATACTCTACTGGGGTACGTATTATAAAGTATAAATTTAAAATAAATATAGGTTGAAAACCATAAAGATGAAATGCCGAAAATCATACAGTATAATTTATGAAAATATATAAAGTTATTCGAGTTCTAAACGCATAAGCTTGAAATGCATAATGATCAAAATATATAACAGTTAAAATACATAATGGTTCATAGTAATATTAATAAGTAAATAAATAAATAAAACACAGGACAATGTCACACAAATTGACCTAGTCCCAAACTAAGCTCTAGGCTTGTACTATGGGTACTAGACAACGATAAACATACTTAGGTAGAGAAATATATACTTAAATACATAAAACATCCAAGACTCAGGAATAAATACTCGTGCTCATCACACAAATATCTGCCCTTACCGGGATTGGACCCAGGACCCCTACCTTCGAAGGCAGGGTCACTGCCAACTAGGGTAGCGTGTCGTCCAATGTGGTACGAGTATTAGACAAAATGCATACGTACAATGTACACGTTCAAAATTCATAAAATTAGAAAATATAATAGTTAATAAAATATACGTTACCAATCAAGACAATTTCAATTGTAGCACTTGCCGGCCGCTACCGCGGCACGCTCGCTACGCTGGTCGTCACACCTAAACTGTAGGATTGTATTAATCAGAGTACAGTTTAAAATTCAAGGTACTTACTGGGCAATGAAAACTAAAATTTAGGTTCAACGACGAGCGAAACGAGGAGGAGCGTGTTAGGTTCAACTGTGACAAAACTAAGCACAATTGAATTCTATGCATTCTATGCAGTGGAATGTGAACTGTTATTTATTTCAACCATTATATATTCCGACCATATATATTGTGAACATAGTCGTTTTCATTGTATGTATTTCGACCATTATGAAAAACTTACTTCATGAATTATGATTATTATTTATTTTAACTATTATATCTTTTGATTTTATATATTTTGAACATAACATTGTAAACTTATAGATTTTGGCTCTACTGGCTGTTTCCCGCGACTCCGTCTGCGTAGAAGTCGTTTATCGCTATTCCATCAGGAACCGTCCAATTGTTCGGGATAAAAAAGCGGCCAAGTGCGAGTCGGACTCGCCCATGAAGGGTTCCGTAGCAGCACGACGATTAATGACGTATTAAAAAAAAACTACTTACTAGATCTCGTTTAAACCAATTTTCGGTGGAAGATTGCATGGTTGGTAATGTACATCATATTTTTTTTTTTTTTAGGTTTATCATTTTCTTATTTTAAAAGTTACTGGGGGGACACATTTTACCACTTTGGAAGTGTTCCAAACAATTCAGTTTCGAAATAAAATATATTAGAAACTTCAGTATTATTTTTGAAGACCTATCCATAGATAGACTCGAGTTTGATGAAAAAAATTTTTTGACCTTCAGTTCTAAGTATGGTGAACCTCCAACATGAATTGTTTCTATTTTTGTGTGAAAATCTTAATGCGGTTACAAAATACATCTACTTACCAAGTTTCAACAGTATACTTCTTATGGTTTCAGTAAAAGTGACTGTGACATAACGACGGACCGATATACATCAGACGTGACGAATCCATAAGTCTGCCTATTCTGATCCATAAGTCTGCCTATTCTGATCCATTAGTTTGCCTATTCTGATCAGATGATAATAAATAATCAACATAATTATGAGTTGTAGTAATGGTTACGCTATATGTACGTAATAATGATTAAAAAGCTGCCTCTGTAGTAAAAACATTGATAACGTTATGCAAGAGATAGATATGTACGTTAATAACGATTGAAATGAAGTTTGCTAGATTTTGAGCGCTACGTTTGCGTAGCAGTCGTTCATCACTATAACCTCGGGAACTTTGCTATTCCAGACTATAATCTATTAGTGTCCAAATTGAGTAATATTTAAACATCCATCCATCCGTGTGACGGTGTTCTGTGTTTATTTTCATACACAGAAACTTAAATACAATATGTACAGGATATGAATGTACCTACTATGTATTCCTTTATGGGATCTCTTTCAGCTAACCTTTGGATTTTTAAAGTGATTTGTTTTATTATCCGTGTGGTTGCCGGAATATTGCCACTCCATGTCTTTCGGTGGATGTCGTAAGAGGCGACTAAGGGAATAAGGGCATGTAGTACTGTTAGGCGATGGGCTTGCAACCTGTCACTAATACACTGGTAAACATCTTGGCCTGATGGTGCAAAATGTGGTAACAGAATTATAAACGAGTTCTTTTTAGAGTTTTCTGTAGATCTGCCTAACCCACTCTGGGAATGAAGGCGTGATGTTATGTATGTATGTTGAATTATTTACTTATCCTAATCGTTTTATAACTTGACGGATAAATTATGAACCGGTGAGTTTAAGTTGTTCCTTCAGCGAAACATATGTAGGGGTGTTAGGGCGTGCTCTCTCAATTTTCGTCTTTCTTCTTCTCGACGCTCGGTGTCATCGTTAGACAAGAAGATGTTTTTAAGAGAAATACCCCTATATAAACAGATAAAAAACTTACGTACTGATAAATATCAGGGGACAAATAAAATATCACAGGACAATCTCACACACATTGACCTAGTCCCAAACTAAGCTCTAGGATTGTACTATGTGTACTAGACAACGATAAACATGCTTATATAGAGAAATACATACTTAAATACATAGAAAACATCCAAGACTCGGGAAAAAATATTCGCGCTCATCACACAAATATCTGCCCTTAACGGGATTTCAACGCAGGACCGCTGGCTTTAGAGGCAGGCCAAATAGGCCAACGTGTCCTAATATCTATACTTAACGCACTAGTACACAGTTGACGGTCTGTTTCTCTGTCTCTTTGTCACGCTTTCGCGGATAAAACGCTGAATCGATTTTGATTTGGTATGGAGATATTGAGTCCCGGGGAAGAACATAGGGTATTTTTTAGGGTTCCGTTCAAACTCGGAACCCTTATAGTTTCGCCATGTCCGTCCGTCCATCCGTCTGCAGCCTAGCTCAGAGACTCTTAGTACTAGAAAGCTGTAATTTGGCATGAATATACATATTAGTCACGCCAACAAAGTGGTAGAATAAAATCATGTTTTTTTTTTACTGTATCTTCCCTAAGGTTGAGATGTATTTTTTTTCTCGTCTACCCCATAGTGTGGGGTGTGGTTGGATAGGTCTTTCAAAAATATATACGAGTTTGTACAACAACTTTTCGATTTAGTGATCCGTTTATGAATTATTAAGCTTTAAAGCGCTAATTTTAAAGGAAAACTATCACAACTAAGTAGACATCATTGGTTCTTGAGATACAGACGATTAAAGTGTTTATACCTGCTAAAATCATTCAAGACGGCACCAATTGACTTTAAATAGAAAAGTAGTTATTACTTGTTGATTTTTATGTTTGTAGTACTTAACGGCTTCGGAACCCTACACTGAGAATGGTCTGACATGCTCTTGCCCGGTTTTATCTTGAATTTTTTTTCGGTTCTTGAGGTAATCCTTTGACTTGAGTCTATTTTTCACCAAAAGTTTCTAGGTCGATTCAGCATTACGTAACCTATTTGACCAAAACCGCTCCCAACCTATTCAGAACCATATCAAACAGGCACCAAGACTGAAATTCGTGTAACAGCTGATAATGATTCACCCCAAGGTTTCAAGTGTGAGCCAGGGTCGATCTCATGAAAACTTGAAAAGTAATCACATACCGTGATTATGTTGAAGCAAGCTGTAATTTGTTGGTAGTAAGGTTGGTATTTGTTTGTACTGAACTCGCTTAATCGTAGCCTCTATGCTGCTTACTCGCTAACTTAGGTATATAGAAATGCGGAAGTGTGTGTTTGTTTTGTCTTCACGGCTTAAGGCCTGAACAGATCGATATGAAGATACTAAGATAATAAGTAGTTAGATAGTGTGCCTTTTACCCGACTGCGGCAAGGAGAGTTATGTGTTTGACCTGTATGTATATCCGCCTCGATGTTTCCTCGTGGAGGCTGGATGGATGGGCCAATTTCAACAAGCGAGGTGTCGTTAGATTCCTCTTAACGTCGCAAGTGTCACTGGGTACTTACATTAAAACAAAATCAATATAGCGGCACAAAAAATGTATTAACCTTTTCAACGCTATGTCAAATGCAAAACTAGAGCGAATGTCAACTTTGCCTCTTAGATATTCAGGTCTATTTCTCGCTGTCAACCATGACGGAAATATCCGTCAATGGCGTTGAAAAGGTTAAAGGTAACTAACATATACCGGGTGTGGCCAGTAATAGGTGCAATAAATTGAGGGATCGTTTCTACTGTATAAACTGTAGCAACATTTGTTCTACAACTTTAAAATAAAAATTAATTTATTACTTGTGATTTTTTCGAACAAACTAAATAGGATTTTCAATGTTCTCCATCCAATAGTCTAGTTGACGTCTACTGTCAGCCCACAAACTTCGTAACTTTCGCAATACATTGCTTGCTTGGAAAATCTAAATTCATTAATATTAAGTTACCAATAAGTTATTTCCAAAAGTTGTAGAATAAAACGTTGTTACGTTTGTGGTGTGGAAACGATCCCTCAATTTATTGCTCCTATTACAGTCCACACCCGGTATAGACGACATTATCAAAACATGGGTTTTAAAATCTTGGTTCATTAAACAGTTCCCAAAGGAACATCGATCTAAGGACCGCAGGCTAAGTCGAAGTCTTAAATCTAGATTTTTTGGTTGTACTCTTTAACCTACCACCAAGCAGCAGTGTTCGAGATGTTCCGGTGTGGGGATAAGGCAACTGGTGCTTTAAAATATTAGGCACGAGTCCCACAATATTATTAACCCAAAGCCGGCTTTAGTAAGTTGGACCGTTCGACCTACCATTTTAAAAGAAGTAATTGCTTGCTTTTTTTAAAAAAAAGTGGTAATGTTTATGAATGGACTGTATTACGATGATTTTTTAATGCGACACGACACGATAAATAAACGAAAACGAAAGTATTAAATGTTGAATACCTTGAATAATCAAGAGAACACTTACCTCATGCAGTGCAGCGGTGAAACCTTACTGCCTTCAAGTGCAGGCTCTCCAGGCCCCGAGCTTAAGTACTAAAGGCTTACCGAGGCTCCTGTTCTACCTGCAGCTTGATTATCAGCATCAGCAAAGCGTCCTTCTGACTGTCCAAGGTATTGGAGGTGGTACCGACACGAATTAATCACCAAACATTTAAAAAAATACTATAACCGACACTTTTACGTGGCGGCTCGCGCGCGATCTCGAAACGGAAGGGGGGATACGATATGACTGACAGTTCAACTGACATTATGTTGAATGTTACCATATCAAACAATATAAACTAAGCGGATACTTAACAGGTAATATATTGTTATATAGTCCCACATCTCAGTTAACGTGCTTCATCATAGTCGCTCATCTATCTTAATCGAGATATCTAATCGCCACCCTTGAAATAGGTACCGTTGAGGAGTTCCGGTGGCCATCTGTGGTCTTTTTTTTTTTTTTTTTTTTTTCTTTTTTATGTTAAAGAGAAGGCACACGAGCACTCAGGCCACCTGATGGTAAGTGGAATCTGACACCCATAGACATTTGAATTCTCAGGACTATAATCCTAAGACCTCAAATGCGTTGCCAACCCTGAGGACTAAGATGGAATGTCTCTATGCTAGTAATTTCACCGGTTGTCTTATCCCCACACCGGAACACAAAAATGCGAACACTGCTGTTTGGCGGGTGGTTAATGGATAAGATGGTGGTAGCGATCCGGACGGACCCTGCACGGCCCTACCACCACTAAATCATCTTCATCATCAGTTCCACTTCAGCGAAGGATACTTTTTAAATACAAATGCTGGACTTGTTACTGAAAATACTAAAGTCGCTATGTGCAAGCCTATAATATTTGAGGAGTTCCCTCAGTTTCTCCAAGTGTCATCATTAGATCCTGATTTCGTGACTATGGGACCACCTCGGGAGCGTGTAAACCATAAAAAAACAACAAATCATGTTGAGAATCGGTTCACGGTGTCATTTGAGTGAGAAATGACGACACGTTGGCCTAGTTGGTCGTGACCCTGTCTAAGAAGCTAGCGGTCCCGGGTTCAAATCCCGGTAAGGGCAGATATTTGTGTGATGAGCACGAGTATTTTGTTCCTGAGTCTTGGATGATTTCTTTGTATTTAATAATAATAATAATAATAATCACAAGACAATCTCACACAAATTGACCAAGTCCCAAACTAAGCTCTAGGCTATGGGTACTTAACTAGACAACGATAAACATACGTATATAGAGAAATAAATAGGAAACATCCAAGACTCAGGAACAAATACTCGTGCTCATCACACAAATATCTGCCCTTACCGGGATTTGAACCCAGGACACCTAGCTACGAAGGCAGGGTCACTCCCAACTAGGCTAGCGTGTCGTCAAGTATATATTTCTATATATAAGTAGATTTATCGTTGTCTAGTACCCATAGTACAAGCCTAGAGCTTAGTTTGGGACTAGGTCAATTTGTGTGACATTGTGAAATCGGTGAACGTACATTAAAAAAAGCGGCCAAGTGCGAGTCGGACTCGCCCATGAAGGGTTCCGTAGCAGCAAGTAACATAATATAAAAGTTCGTTGTAGCTTTGATCAATGTTTTTATGACGTATTAAAAAAAAACTACTTACTAGATCTCGTTCAAACCAATTTTCGGTGGAAGTTTGCATGGTAATGTACATCATATATTATTTTTACATTTATCATTCCCTTATTTTAGAAGTTACGGGGGGGGGGACACACATTTTTCCACTTTGGAAGCGTCTCTCGCGCAAACTATTCAGTTTAGAAAAAAATTATAATAGAAACCTCAATATCATTTTTGAATACCTATCCATAGATACCCCACACGTATGAGTTTGATGAAAAAAAAATTTTTGAGTTTCAGTTCTAAGTATGGGGAACCCCAAAAATTTATTGTTTTTTTTCTATTTTTGTATGAAAATCTTAATGCGGTTCACCGAATACATCTACTTACCAAGTTTCCACAGTATAGCTGTTATAGTTACGGAATAAAGTGGCTGTGACATACGGACGGACAGACGGACAGACATGACGAATCTATAAGGGTTCCGTTTTTTGCCATTTGGCTACGGAACCCTAAAAACAAAGCTACAGTCGAACGTAGAACCACCTCCTTTTTTGAAGTCGGTTAACAATAACGTACTACCTAGGTGGCTATTTGTTCAGGCGGTATTCTATGACAACGGAAACTGCGACAAACGTTTAAACCTTGACATTTAAGTTAAATTTCCTATTTTGCTGGCGGTGCATTTATACAATTTACTAGCTTCGGCCCGCGACTTCTTTTGCGTAGAAGTTTATTGCTATTTCCTCTGGTACTGACGAGTTTTCCTCGACAAAAAGTAACCATATCGTCACTACTTTGAAATAACCTCGTATCTCATGTTTCGTGATGTACGATTTTAAACTTATTACTCTTCACGGTTAAGCTTATAATAGCACATCACTAAATATGAGATACGAGGTTTTTTTAAAGTAGTGATGATATGTCCTTCCGTCAGGTTAAAGATATCGCCACATGAAATTTTCTTAACATCTGTTCATTTGTTTAGCCTTGAAATGGTAACAAACTGACAGACAAACAGGGGCGTTATCCTACTTTCTTCTTCTTCTTCTGCAGCATTTTATCTATATGCCCACTGTTGGGTATGTGCACCTCCAATTCTCTTCCATTTTGCCCGATTTTGAGTTAGTCTGGTCCATAGAGGGCCAGCACTCTCTCTGATATCATTAGACCATCGAGCTGGTGGTCTGCCAACACTTCTCCTTCCTACCCAGGGCCTCCAGACTGCAACGCATTTACTCAATCTGTTGTCATACCTACGAAATAGATGATCCTACTTTACTTGTTTTCTAATTGTTTGTTTCTTTTCTTTCTGTTTGAGTAATGGCGGCCGAATTATAAAGAATACGATAACATGTGAAAAACATTATTGTTTTATCGTGTAGAATAGAGCCCCTGGCAGAGTTACTTTCAAATATTATTATAAATGTGTAAGCAACTCGCTCTGTCTGTTTGGTACGCTTTCACGGCTAAACCGCTAAACCGATTTCGATCTAATTTGGTATGGAGATAACTGCAATGAGGTCCCGGGGAAGGACTATGTGTTTCCCGCGACTCCGTCCGCATATAAGTCGTTTATCGTGGGTAAAAAGTACCCTACGCTAGATAGAGGCTTTATCTCCATTATCGCCATACCAAATTTCATAGAAATCAGTTCAGCTGTTTATTTGCGGTTGGTAGGACCTTGTGCAAGGTCTGTCCGGATCGCTACCACCATTTTATCCATTAACCTACCGCCAAACAGAAGTGTGCGCATTGTTATGTTCCGGTTTGGGATTAAGACAACCGGTGAAATAACTAGAATAGAGGCATTCCATCTTAGTCCTCAGGGTTGGCAACGTATTTGCAGTCTTGTGAATGCGAATGTCTATGGGTCTATGGTATGCGTGCTCATTTGCCTTCTCAGTGCCATAAAAAAAACTGAAAGCGTAACCGACAGACATTTTTCATTTCAAATGTATAGATGTATTTTTCTATGGTATATTCAGTTTATCGCTGTATCGCAGGCACCCATATAAAACCTAACCTAGCGTAGTTTGGAACTAGGTCAATTTGTGTGAGATTGTCCCCTCATATTTATTTATTTTAGTAATCCAAGCCCCATCAATCACCCCTCGCGGTTGTATAACAATCCATCCAAGATGGCGGGCGGTCAAGGTCGACTGACTCACGAAGTGATGGTATACTGCAGGATACATATAACCTAGTACCAGTTTAGGTACCTGCTAAGTCTAAGTGGTGGCGGGTCATACACAGATTTAGGTTATCGTCTTTCCTGTAGACAGACCGGAAGATAACGTTTTAAGGCCTAATTTTCTGGCTAAGCCCATTCCCGCATAAACGGCGTCAGGACTGCTTTAGATCTATCATATAAAAACAAAGCACACAGGCTTTTAACTATTGACCACAGGAAAGACTACATTTTAAACCACTTCAAAAAAGGAGGATGTTCTCAATTCGTCGGAATATTTTTATACTTTCTTATATATTTTCCCCGATTACACAAAGACCGCTGGACCGATTTGTTTTTTGTTGTTTAATTGGGTATACTTTCTTCTTGGTCCCATTTCCGGCCCGTCAAGATCTGATGATGGAATCTTGGAGAAATCGAGGGAACCCTCAACTATTATAGGAATTAATATACGTGGACGACATAAGACGGTTTTATGTTTTTTAAACATTTATTTTATGCTTTTAAGCGTGTGTGACCCTGGTAAGACCCCGTGCATGGTCCGTCCTGATCATCTTCTCCTTTAACCTATCACCAAGCATTACCTACAAAACAAGTGAAAGATGTGTGCGAGGAATGTGTTGCGAGGGTGGTATTGCGAGGCGGCGTCTGGCTATGTATACCTAAAGAGCCCGCTACACACCCTCGCTACGTATCCTCGCACCGCTTAGCTACCTCGCACATCTTTGGTGGAAACATTCACACCGTTACACATCCTCGTTACATAGCCTCGCACCGCATAGCTACCTCGCACAGCTCTGGTCGAAACGCAACCTTACTCGTGACTCTATTCCACCTTACTCTGATATAAAGGTTACATGTTTCACCAGCCAGCCCAGACGCTAACAAATCCACGATCTAGACCAAGATAACGACTCGGCTAAGGGCGGGTGAGTCACGGTGGTGGTATACTGCGACCCTAGTTAGTGTTTTTTTTTTAATGGTAAAAGGTGGCAGACTAGGAAGCGGGTCACCTGATGGTAATTGATAACCACGACCCATAAACACCCGTAACACCAGAGGTATCGCAAGTGCGCTGCCGACCTTTGAGAAAAGAGTAGGCTCGTTTTTTGAAGGTCCCCAAGTCGTAATGGTTCGGAAACACAGACGTCGAGAGCTGATTCCACAAAGATGAGGTGCGTGGCACAAAGGCTCGTTTAAAACGCACGGTGGACGATTTCCAACTATCAAGATGGTGTCGATGGAATGAAAGTTTGGTACGAGTTGCACGATGGTGGAATCCAGCCGCTGGTATTAAGCCGAATAATTCCTCGGAGCACTCCCCGTGCTAAATGCGGTAAAGGACACAGAGGGAAGCAACAATTTTTTGAGAAGTTCCTGTTTGTTGACACATCGAGCAGCTCTGCCCTGAATGTGGTTGTTTAAACCCAATAAATATACCTATGACTCCAATGTTTTATCTACACACGTATCATAAGTGTCCTCTATAATGCGTTCACAACCCGTCTGCAATGACCAGCATCACAACATTCAATATAGTTATCTGTGGTGGTGTGATCGTGGTGGTGGGTGAGCTGTGCTTTAACTTAAAAGCATGGCATGGCAGGCGTGTTTTTTTATTTTTACAAGCTTTTATTTAGTTTCACATGTCCCTGTGTCTGTAATGAAATCTTGCAAGTTAAATTTGACCCTCTTCCCGGTTTCCGATTGAGCTGAAATTTTGCATGCATATGGATATCGCGTGACATTGCAATACTATGAGGACATGGAGCGGAACTGATGCTGGAGTCGGAAGGTGGCGGGATCTCCTCATTAGGTTTTGATAAGGAGAAAATGACTTTGCAATATGTTTTTTCTGGTGTCTAATTCCTTCTTTTATGTCATTTGTGTGATTGTTGCGTTTTTTTTTTTCTATCTTTTTAACAAAGAATTACAGTCGGCTACAAAAGACTGACAAAAGATTGTCTCAAAAAATTATTTTTAATTATTTTCGCAGTAGTAGAACCTCTATAAGCATGACCTTTTAAAAAGTTCTTATGGTTAATTGCTATCGCTTTAAAAAAACAGTAATAGTCTTCAGAGAGAAGGCAGTGTAAACGCACCGCGGTGTAGAAAGTTCGAATCGAGGTAGTGATATCATTATGCGATATAGACTGCATGGCGCCGCCTTACCCACCTTGTTATACTATCATTTTATATTGAGAACTGTCTGATTAACCTTAGTATAGGCATAGCTTGTACAGTCAAGGTCATAAATATGTATACACTTTAGTACCTTGTCACTTTAATCGCTGTGACAATTTCATATGGCAGTTTAAACATGACGTTAAATAGACAAGGTACTAAAGTGTATACATATTTATAACCTTGACTGTACCCCGGGGAAGGACAGAGTAGGTACTTTTTATTCTGGAAAATTTTACAGTTTCCGAGAGAATATCATTAACGAACAGCATTACGTTATTACGAATGCGAAATAGTGTCTGACTGTCTGTTACCTCTTCACGCTTAAACCGCTAAACCGATTGAAATTCGGTATATGGAGATAAATAGTTTGAGTCCTGGGGAAGTTGTACAGTTCCCGAGGGAGCGGCGATAAACGACTTCCACGCGGACGGAGTAGTGGGCATAAAGTTAGTCTAGACTTAATACTATAAAGAGGAAAGTTTTTTTTTTATGTTAATGAGATTTAGATGGTTGGCAGTCCACAACCGTGCGTTTTACTAGGAATTTCCTGCCACGCACAACTAAACTGTGGAATGGTCTGTCAAGCCTTCAAAGAAGGTTCAAACCTTCAAGAAAAGAGCGTACTCTCATTTAAAAGGCCGGCAACGTACCTGTAGCTCCTCTGGTGCTGCAGGTGTCTATGGGTGACAATATTCGCTTACCATCAGGCGATCTGTCTGCTCGTTTGCCTCCTATTCCATAAAAAAAAAAAAAAAGGTACACACGAAGACACTGTTAACTGACCACCCGTAGACTTTAATACGTTGCGATAAGGTTTATGTTCGTTTGTAAATGTACAGTCAACAGTGTCTTCGACTGTACACGAGCGCTCAGGCCACCTGATGGTAAGTGGAATCTGAGACCCATAGACATTTGAATTCCCAAGACTATAATCCTAAGACCTCAAATACGTTGCCAACCCTGAGGACTAAGATGGAATGCCTCTATGCTAGTAATTTCACCGGTTGTCTTATCCCCACACCGGAACACAACAATGCGAACATTGTTGCTTGGCGGCAGGTTAATGGATAAGATGTTGGTAGCTATCCGGACGGACCCTGCACAGGGTCCTACCGCCACTAACTATCTACTATGACATCTGACTTCATTATGATTTATGACTTCGACTGTACTACTACTTATTCTGTGATAAGGGCCGTTAAATTTAAAGCCCCATGGTCAGAAACACCCTATATGTAATGCCTATAATATTTGAGGAGTTCCCTCAATTATCTCCAAGACTCCATCATTAGATCCTGATTTCGTGACTATGGGACCACCTCGGGAGTGTGTAAACCATAAAAAAACAACAAATAATTTTGATAATCGGTTCACGCGGTGTCATTTCACAGAAATGACGACACGTTGGCCTTGTTGGTAGTGACCCTGCCTACGAAGCTAGCGGTCACGGGTTCAATCTCCAGTTAGCGTAAACTATGTGTGTGAGCACGGCTGTAAACGGGTCACAACTTAGTGTATTGCGTTTTATATACTTTTTTTTTCATATTCTCCTAAATCGTGTCAATGAAACTCAATTCTGGTTTTCATGCATGTTCCCTATTATCATGAACCTAAACTGCAACGCCCCATTCACAACCCAATCCCGAACTCACGCCCTACATCTGCAACCATCCTAAAACCGACCCTCTCACCACCCTGCAGGCTGTAATACGCTCTGTCGCCCTCTCCCGATCTATCCCGGGCGGCGGTGCCGCGTCCCAATGACCCGGTCAGCCGATGCGTTCCGAGCGTTTCCGGAAACTCACGAGCTTGCACGAGTAATTATTAGACTACGGTAATATGGGATCGATGTTTTGCATCTGAAGGAGATGCAGGGATACAATGAGTTTTTATAGGCCGGGAGTTGAAGTGGTTTATTGCTTCTCATTTGGGAACCGTTTGATTTTCTATAATTACAAGCCTAAAAACCGCGTTTTGATATTGTCGTCTTTGTTTGTTAAATATCAATTTTATATTTACATCTGCCATCTTGGTTTTTTTAAGCACCTAACCCAGTGACTTCGCTAAGACGAATCTATGGACATTTTGTGGGTGGAAATTGGGTCCGGCAGAAAGATAAATAATAAATATCACAGGACAATGTCACACAAATTAACCTAGTCCCAAACTAAGGTTTAGGCTTGTACTATGGGCACTAGATAACGATAAACTTACTTATATAGAGAAATACACACTTAAATACATAGAAATAATCCAAGACTCAGGAACAAATATTCGCGCTCATCACACAAGTATTTCCCCTTACCGGGATTTGAACCCGGGACCGCTAGCTTCGTAGGCAGGGTCACTTCATCTACATCTGTAGAGGTCAAAAATTATTTTCATTTGTAAATTCGATTTTTACTACCAGGCGACGAAGTTTGACTTCATATAATTTGGGAAATTATTGTTAATTAATAATGAAACATACAATCATTAGTAATAAAAAAAAAATTTTTCCTTTAATTCCTAATTTAAAAAATCACTATAGCAGAGCTCTGTTAAGTATTTGGTATGTTAGTGAGTGAGTAAATCAACTTAATTTTTTATCGATTCAGATTATCGATGTTGCCCCATCACTTGCCCCCACTGACCGTCACTAAACTGAGCGTTAGATATCAGGGTTTACTTATAACACCTCCCCTTTGCCGTCGGGGGTTAAATAGAGTTGGAATGTGTTCAGTTTAGTCACCAATAAACTAAACCCACTTCATTGCTCACAGTCGGCTAAATGATTTACTATTCAAGTTCTCGATTAGTTCTGTGAAAAAAGTTACAGCTTCAGTAATCGCCCGAACTATAAAAGCATTGTGGGACGGGAGCTGGTGGCTTAAAACCATTGTCATTTTGCTGGTACAGTTTATGACTAACTAGAGAACGCCTGAGACTTCGTACGCGTAGAATTAGTTTCCCGCTCCTGCCCCTATTTTAACCCCTTGGGGGATGATTTTCTAAAAATCCCTTCTTAGTGCTAGGATATCCAAGGAATATTCCCTCCAAATTTTAAGTCCCTAGGTCCAACGGTTTCGGCTGTGCGTTGTTTGTCAGACAGTCACACAGTCACTGATATTGTTTCATATATTTCGATTATTATAGTAAGCTAAAAAAGTAATGTGTAAAATATTTATGTATAATGTATAATGAATCCAGCTAGTACGGTACATTACCACTATTTAAACAATAGTTTATTTATAGCGTTAACTAGATCGACGTGGCAAACTTGGCATAAATATGGCTAAGTAACTAATTAACATTAAATTAGTACATCTATTGAGGTTACGTTAAGGCGCCGAGCGTCCAGTGGCGCCCTCATTACTTTAATAGTGATTTCTAATAAACTAAAGTATAATCTTAAAGTCTAAGAGCGCTTGACTGTTGTACAAATAAACACGCATTATATAGCAAACATGACACAGTTTAATAATCTTTATCCTTCGTGTAGTCAATTTAACGGAAAAAGGTAGCCACTTTTTTCTGTTAAGTTGCTCAGTCATAGATCAATTGTTGTTAAGGTATGCCATATTCTCTATAAATTGTGTATTTATTTGTACAACAGTAACGCGCTCTTTGATTTTAAGATAATATTTAAGTTTATTAGAAAACACAATAAAAATAACAGTCTTAGGTTGCCCTTAGCTCTTGTGTTACGTATTTACAAATGAGCTTTGTGAATTACATCTCTAAATTGCGACCGGCTCCCGAGCTCGACTCGAGCTTATCGCTTCGATTCGTTCTGTGAAGTCGCGTGAGTCACTAAGGTTTGGGGGTCGAGGCCGGAGGGCGGCGGCATTCGCATAACCTGAAGACTTGGTTACCGGTGATTACCGGTTCGATTCTATGAATGACAAGTTCCAGGCAATAAAAAGGACAAATATTTATTACTCTGCTGATGATATGACTGTATCGGCATAAAACTCGTTGTTTTAACAAGGTTTATTCAGCCAATGTTGAGTTATGGACACTGCCACGGACTTATTTATTTCTTTAATTCTTTATTTGTGCCTTGTGGTTGCCGGGTTAGAATAGTGCCATTCCATGTCTTCCCGTGGATGTCGTAAGAGGCGACTAAGGGAAAAAGGGCTTGCAACCTGTCACTAATACCCTGGTAAACATTTTAGCCTGTTTGTGCAATATGTGATTACAGAATTATCAAGAAGTCTTTTTAGAGTTGTTGGTATTTCTGTAGCTCTGACTACCCCACTCTGGGAATAAGGGCGTGATGTTGTGTATGTGTGTAATTACTTATTTCCTATAAAATTGTAATAAACAGATAAACCAACACATTACAATCTTAATGAAAACCATGCTAAATGCACATTGAATAATTAAAATTAAAACTATCACTGTGCAAATAGATCCCTGTATTATTTTATTAACAAATTTTTACAGATTAATAGGTAATCAGGTCTTTTTTTATGTTAATGAGAAGGCACACGAGCACTCAGGCCACCTGATGGTAAGTGTCATCCGAGACCCATAGACATTTGAATTCTCATGAGTATAATCCTAAGACCTTTAAATGCGTTGCCAACCCTGACGACTACGATGGAATGCCTCTATGCTAGTCATTTCACCGGTTGTCGGACGGGTCTGTTTTCGGTTGTTAAGATCAATAATAAAATAATTTATAAAAAACTATATTTCAGCAATATTTGAAAAATAACTTATTTCTAGAGTATTTTCTTTTGTTGACTAAACAGAAGCACACGGGGTGAACTCCACGCTCCCTATATTATACAAGGTTGACAGTGATAGATGACAGGTGGCAATTTCACGTCCCGTTTAGCCTAGTTGATAGTGACATTGCCTACGAAGCTAGCGACTCCGGGATCAATTCCTGGTAAGGGCAGACATATATATGATGATCGCAAGAATTTGTTCCTGAGAGTTAGAAGTTTTGTATATATTTCTCTATTAGTATGATTATTGTTATCTAGTACCCATACTACGAGCCTAGAGCTTAGTTTGGGACTAGAGCAATTTGCGTTAGATTGACCCGTGACATATAGGGTCATACACACTCTTGAAAACAACAGTTGTCTCTCCTGTGGTCAATGGTTAAGAGCTTGTGTGCATATAAGTTATGTTTTTATATGATAGGTCTAAAGCAGTCCTGACGCCGTTTATGCGGGAATGGGCAAAGCGAACACTGTTGTGTGTTCACAGGAAAGACGATGACCTAAACCTGTGTATGACAGTACATTTAAGTTAAATATAATATAAAAATAACTATCGACAGGCATTTAAAATTGTTGTAAAAATAATTAATTGTTGACACGTTAGCCTAGCTGTGAGTGACCCTGCCTCCGAAGCTTGGGGTCCTGGGTTCAAATCCCGGTAAGGGCAAGTGGGGGTAAATAAATAAATAAATAAAGGGCAAATATTTGTGTGATGAGCGCGAAACTAACACCCACAAACACATTTTTTTTTGCATTTATAATATTATTAGGAGTAGGGTAGTAGGATGAATTGAATAAATATAAATTAAAATTGTAATTAAATCAGCCGACTGTGTATTGATTATTTTATGTAATACTAGCTGTTGCCCGCGACTACGTTTACGTATAAGTCATTTACCGCTATTCCCACCGGAACCGTCCAATTTTTCGGGATAAAAAGTACCTACCCTATGTCCTACCCCGGGACTCAAACAATCTCCATACCAAATTTCATCTGAATCGGTTCAGCGGTTTATTTGTGACAGCGAAACAAACAGACAGACACACTTACTTTCACACTTTTAATATAAGTATATTTTTACTAATAAATCTTAATATCTCTAAGTAGCCACCGGCTCCCGAGCTACTCGCGTATTGCGGGATCGATCCATTCGGCGTAGCGTGACTCACCATCTACCTACCTGCTGCACGGGTTTGGGGGTCGAGGCCGGAGGGCGTTCGCTGTCTGAAGACTACCGTACCGCTGGTTACGGGTTCAATCAAAGTATTTCCAGTTTCCACTACGATGAGCGGGGATGTAACGGATGATTTCCACCACACGGCTCGCATCCTTTGATAAAAACAAAACAAGAAAGATACATGGAAACGAGCGGACTTGAGCGCCTCAATATTGGCGCTGAGCGCCTAATCCGAGTCAGTTGTCCGGCCGCCACCGATCAGTCAACACGTGTTTCAGCGAGATAGCGTAATATAAAGTTGATGCGAGTAACTCGATTGTTATTGCGAGATATAATACTGTCTCACTTACGCAACGATGCTAGCCATTAATTTAAGTCTATTGCTGCTTAGTGCATGTATATTCTATTCTTTTACAGCTGTGTGTGTGATGTTTGCGAATGTGAGTGTCGCGTCACGCATTATTCTACTGTTTTGTATGGCGATAACATGTCTTCCACTTTACGGATCGGTACGGACTGTACAATCTTTAAACTATGTATATTAAATCATGTACACACTATTTAAAGTCTATATTACCATTTTAGTGGCGGTAGGACCCTGTGCAGGGTCCGTCCCGCCAAACAACAGTGTTCGCATTGCTGTGTTCCGGTGTTGGGATAAGACAAAGTTGTCCACAGATGTAACAGCGAGTTAACTTTGCAATGTATACTGAATTCAAGATGACGAAATAAAGGTAGTCCTCCGATTTCGTTCAAGCCACAAACAAATGTAAAGAAAAAATACAGAGCTAAGCTGACGTGACTACATTGTTACACCCCGAGTCTTGGCCAGGGTGACTTGACCCATTACTCTTCGAGATAGAGGGCTTGATGGAGGTCAATGGGTTATACTTAATGGTCTTGTTGGAGGTCACGGGTTTTGGGGCTAGGTAACAAATCCGGTGATCGTGCGCTATTTTTACCTAGCTGGCTTTTGCACTAGAAACATAATTACGTTAGAGGTAGTAAGTAAGAGAAGGCCGTACGTAAAAAGCTAGGTACTGGTTTTTGATTTATGCGTGTATGGACTATAAGGAAATATGGCGATGTATAAAAATGTCCACTTGAATAATTTCGCCCCTGTATAATTTTGACAAAGTATAAAAATGTCCACATGTATATTAGACAACATATAAAGATATTGCGACAATAGACTAAAAGGAAATATGACGAAGTATAAAAATACTTAGATAGTAGTCATTTTTATATTACGACTTGATAAGACTTAAACCTTTTGAAGGCTTTCTAATACTCAGACAAATTTATGTTTTAAAGGTAGACAAATTTAGGTTTAATATTAGCAAAACATGATATTTGCAAATAGTGAAATTAGGTTATAGAATCGTAGGTAGGTTTAGGTTATGTTAGTTTTACAGCAGGCCCGGAGGGCCAAACCACCCTGAAATAGGAGCTCCGCGAAAGCGGAGCTCCGTCGACACTGTCTAATTGATATCTTATTAATAATGATGTTTTGAGAATATCATGTTTTGCGATTATCGTCTTTTGCGAATATGCGATTTAACATACTTATTGCGTTTACTTACAATGCGATATGGTTAAATAAATTATCTAGTTCTAATTATTAATAGGTCTCTTAATAATTATAATGTTTCTTTGTTTCAGTTTGATGGCGTCCAACATTGTAAAGAAGCACCGCATAAAATTACCCACACTGTTCCATCTGTAATAGAACACCATTAAAAAAAATGCACTCCGTCACACACCGTCCACGGAACCCGATAAACAATCTAAAAATTAAAAAGAAAAACAACGAGCTTACCAACACTAAACCGAACGTGTGTTCCAAATTTAAATAATACGGACTGGCAGTTTATAAGTATTCGATTTTCGGTTATTAAAAAAAGGAAGCTTTAAAATAATTCTAACGTGAATCCCTTTCGAATAGTTGCCTTCGTAGTTGTAGTTCTGTAATTGGTCCAATTTCTTGTATGTATTGTATAAGTATCCCTGTAGGCTTATTGTATGAGTGTAAGCGAGCCAGCTGATTTTCGTTTGGAGACCGAATAAAGGTTGGTATAATTTTATTATCTATCAAAATATTAACGAGTCATTCTTAGGTTATTTTTTTAAAGGTAATGGCATAACGTGTCAATATGTCCCAATTGTTAATTATGTCCATGTGACACTCGGCGTTCCCTATTCTAATTCTAATTTTAAAATTAGAATTTAGACCATCAATTAATTGGCCTTCACTTTTGCCGAGGTGTATTCCACCAGTGTTGAGTTATCTATAGACACTCCCATGGACTTTTTACAGACGAGTATTTACTATGGTGGACTAAAACAGAAGCACATGGGGTTACCTCCACGCACTTCTGCCCAACACTTGGGTTTATTTGGACCATTCGGACCTATTGGGCACATGGCATGACAGCTTCAGTGGTCAATATGCCTAAGTGTTGAAATGCCTCATCGTTGGTTAGCTAACAATACAGTATCGGGGCAGTGGTCCAACTGATCAAAATTAGCATCATAAATATGAGGTAGGTTTAGGTCTAAGGCTGCTGATCTAACATAAGATCTTCAGCAAGCCCGAAGGGCCAAACGACCCAGAAAAAGGTGCTCCGTCGAGCCTGATAATTAGATATTCAAATGGAAATTATTGATCAGTTGGACAAAGCAGCCGGACCACTGCCCCGAAAGGAACAATACTGCGTAAGTCAACGATTAAACGCACGATAATTAATAGTTAATTCAATGTAATACAAAGTTCAAAATGATAAATAGCTAATTTTAACTTGTGCGGTAGTATTGTTAGCTAAGCGACGGTATGTCACTACATGAAAAGGAAGATAATATGCCAATCCTGACACCTGTCCCTAGACTACGTTTCCACCAGAGATGTGCTAGGATGCGTTGCGAGGGATGTGTTTGTCATGAACCAATAGGAACACTTCATTTACCTATCCTCGCTTAGCTCGGGGAACAGATCAGCGGAGCCAGGTCTTTGTACACAGGGAAAAATGTGTGCGAGGAATGTGTTGCAAGGCAGAGTCTGACGCTTATTTAAAAATGGCCCACACATTCTCGCAGCCAGGGCTCGGATACCGGTTAAATTCTCAAACCGTTATCATGTACTTGCCGCAAAATCTTTTCATTTCGGTTCCGTTCGTATAAACCGGTTTAAATATTTTTTGAACCGATTTTTGAAGAAACCTTTATTGAAAGTTCTTTTCGAATTAACCGGTCAAAAAAAACCGGTTTAGCCAAACGCACGTCACGCACCATAAACAAGCGCCGCTTAGTGTTTTTATTCAGTGCAAAATTTTTGGTGTCTCGACTCGCCGCTCGTGGATTAAACTGGTACAATAATGTTCTCAAAACGTTCGCATTCCCTGGATTAGTTCGGAGCAAAACCGAAATGAACCGGTATTATTCGGTTTTTTTTAAACCGGTTCCGAGCCCTGCTCGCATCTACCTCGCAGTTCGCACATCTTTGGTGGAAACATTTACACCGTAACACATCCTCGTTACAGAGCCTAGCACCGCTTAGTTACCTCGGACATCTTTGGTGGTAACATTCATACCGTTACACATCCTCGTAAAATGTTACAAATGTGTGGACCCAGCTTAAGCCACCTCGCACATCTCTGCTGGAAACGCAGCCTTATGGCCGTGTTTATCTCATGAGTCATGACTAAACGTGGATAAAACATCTGTCACTTTCGGACAACTACAGTGCAAGAGTGACAGATGCTTTATACGCCGCGATAAACGCGATCAATGATCATATAACGGGCCCTATCATTATAATTTTACCTATAAGACAGTACAATAACAAAAGACTTTTTTTTAAATTTTAGCAAGTAGAATGGATAACCCCGAACCTGAGAAGAGTTCGGCGCCGGAGGAGAGTAGCGCTCTTAATAGAAATAGAGTGAGTATTCTTTTTTATATCTCCAAAAACCATATGGCTTTTGACATGTTATCGTAGAGTACGTATTATTTTTTAACATACATAACATCACGCCTTAATTCCCAGAGTGGGGTACCTAGGCGGAGCTACAGAATACCAACAACTCTAAAAAGACTTGTTGGTAATCCTGTAACCACATTTTGCACAATCATATTTATATATAATATTATTTTATACATAAATAATATACCGTGTGGTTGCCGGGTTAGAATAGTGCCACTCTATGTCTTCCCGTGGATGTCGGCTTGTAGCACTGTTAGGCGATGGGCTTGCAACCTGTTATTAATACACTGGTAAACTTCTTGGATTGATTGTACAAAATGTGGTTACAGAAAAATAAGTCTTTTAGAGTTGTTGGTATTTCTGTAGCTCTGCCTACCTCATTCTGGAAATGAAGACGTGACGTTATGTTTGTTTGTATAAAGCGATAAAACTAAAACATTACCTCTAGCCAACCCCGTGTGTACAGTTCGTATATTAACAAAACCTCTATCAACTTCCAGAGCTTCAAATCAAAACAACTAGTCCGCAGCCAAGCGATACGCGAGACGCAGTCGCCGCCGCGCACCGTGTCGCCGGCCGTCAACGACGTCGTCGACGACGACGGCGCGCGCGCCGACGACGGTGGCGTTGTTGAGGACGAGAAAAAGAAGCGGCCGGTTGAAATACAAGTTAGTATTCAATATGTACTCGGCGTCAAAAAAATCGCACCTTTTGATATTTTGTCATGAAGCAGTAATAAACCATATTTCATCTAAGGTAAGGTTTGACTGAAAATTTCTAAAAGTGCGATTTTTTAGACGCCGGAGTAGAATAGAATAGAATGTGCAAGCTTTATTCTCTTTAATATTTAGTGTCATTGTAAACAAGTTTCTATCAATTATTAAGAAAGTATGCGCTTAATCTGTACAGCGCTCCAGAACATAAGTATTTTTTCAATTATTTTCACAATTGTTGTATGTACGGTGTACACAGTGCGTGTACAACCTGTGTAAGGCATAAATCGTTATGTGGACCATGTGCATATAGAGCACTCGACGGGTCTTTGATATAAAAATCGGTAACGTAATAGGAAAATTAAGTAACGGAATTATGAACGTCCTGATTGATGTACAAACCTTTTTAGAAATGCTCGAATACGTACTTTCCCGACTTAATATGATGTCGTTTGATTAATGATTACTTGTGTTGTTTGAAATTGTACCTGCGCAACTACTTTTTTTTTTTTTTTTATGGCATCAAGAAGGCAAAAGAGTACACAGGCCACCTGATGGTAAGTGGAAACTGTGACCCATAGACATTCGCATTCACAAGACTGCAATCTTGAGACTGCAAATGCGTTGCCAACCCTGAGGACTAAGATGGAATGCCTCTATGCTAGTTATTTCACCGGCTGTCTTATCCGGCTGTCTTGTCTTACTTACTTGTTCACTATAATACATTCACGCGCAGATGACTCCTGAAAATGCGGTATAACGAATGTAAGACCTACGGCGATGGTGAGCTGATGGTGGGGTGAAGATACGGTGTGTACGAACCTTTGGCAGCTGCACGTAGGCGATTTCGGGTTAGGCTCGTAAAACACTCTTTCTCGAAATGTGCACTTTCTGCAAAGGTGCACTTTCCGCAAAATGTACACTCCCAAAATGTACACTTCTACAAAACGTACGCTTTCCCGAAATGTGCACTTTTTTCAAATAGTAAGAAGTATCCAAAGTAGCACATATTTTAAGGGAACGTTTATAGATTCGGTCTTTCTGACCTTCCGTCCGTCCTTCTGTCCGTTCGTCTGTTTGCATTTGCACTATTTCATAGAAACCCTTAGTAATATAAAACAGGGACACCCCTACCCCTAAAGTGTACTTTCTGGAAAAGTGCAGCTATTGACAAAGTGTACATATCGGGAAGTGCACTTTTAGAGAAAGTGTACCTAACTTCCGATAAAATGACCCTTCTAAAGAAGTGCACCTTTAGAGAAAGTTCATATTTCGGGAGAGTGTGTTTTACGAGCCTAACCCGCGATTTCCTGGTGATGGTAGCTCTATGTCCCGCTTGCCACACAATAACGACCGGTGGTGTACGTGTAGGAGTCGCCGTCGCCGCATACGGCTTGAAGTGGGTACGAATTAGAGGCACGCACGGCTCACCTATTCTGCTCAAAGTCGTACGCGCTCACGCGCTGTGCGCGAGCGTAATTTGGACGTGTATCCGAGCGTGCCGCGGGCAGAACGACAAGTTCTAACTTGTCTGTAAGCGAGGCGCGTACAAATTTGATAAAGTTGCTGAGCAGTTCCACCACCGAGGCGATTCCTTTTCGTTAATAATTCGGTGAATTATGATAAACGCAGCCGCGGCTGTCATCGTGGCCGACGCCGAGCACGCTGCCTCACCCGCGCATGTTTCAGGCTGAGATTCGTACCCAGGTTTAGACGACGTGACGCTGACGGTGGCTTGTTTTATCCAGATAACGGGCGGCAGCTGGGACAGCATGGAGCAGCGCGCGCGCCGGCGCTGGGCGGGGCCGCGCGACCTGCTGTCCCACGCGCCGCGCGTCGCCTGCGTCGCGGGCTGCCGGCACGAGCAGCGCTGCCGGTCCGTACACTAGCTAATAATCAGGGATCGTTACCGGTACCCTGAGTACCGGTCTTAACCCTCTGCAACCGTGGTGACTTTTTTAGAAACATTCTACTGAGGTGGAGTGTGTCAGACGTCATTTTTGATAAAACATAGAAAAAATACTAATGGGTCATTGATAAGTATTGTTTGTTAAGTGTATAGCATGATTAATTAATTTTCATGTGGAATTTATAATAAGCATTTATAAAATATAAACAAAGTAAAAAAATCTGGAGTTTTTAACATAGGTTAGTTTATAATGCCCCGAGTCTTTAGGAGAGGTTGCTGAGCGATACAGACCTATTTCACGCTATAAAGCCTTACGTCAGTCGCAGAGGGTTAAATGAGGTATAACCGGTTATAATTGCATTTCGCTATTTATATCGCTAAAGCTCTGATCAGCGGTATAATGAATACCGGTATTCAAGTATATTATCGGTTTAGGAAATTGAGAACAATACCTCTTTTTGATACTTTACTCCTAAAAACCATAACCAGTAAACCTGTCAGTGTCAATATACTCGTTTGTTTGTTTCTGTAAATGTTTTCAGTGCTATTACAAACAACATAGACACGCCTTAGACAAGTCTGAGATTACAATTAATTGCAGTCTAATTGACATCTTACTTATCAGGTGCAATGAATAGCGGTATTGAATACAGGTATTGAATACTGTAAATAGTGTACACATCGTGATAAAAACAAAAGCGGAATGACAATAATACCTCTAATTCGAATATAGGTATTACTTTTTTAGCGGTAACAATTTGTCAATTTAAATACAGGTATTGAATAAAACCGGTTTTACAATCAATGCTAATAATCATACGCGAGCGAACTCGGGGCATCTCTTAGTGTAAGGTGGGAGTGGACGTCGAGGTCGAGTCGGGCGTGCAGCGGAGCGGGGCTTGCGGCGGGCATGTTATAGTAGTTTATTCACCAAGAGGAGTAAGACACGGATTACTAATCGAGTGTGCATTTACGGCCCGCCACGCAAAGCAGAGGGCCGTAAACCACACGAGTTCAGTAATCTGTACTTACCCTCGAGTGATATATACTGCTTTATACTACACTTCAAAATAAATAAAATACAAAAGTAACAAATGAATTAAGGGTTCAAATCCCGGTAAGGGCAGATATTTGTGTGATGAGCACGAGTATTTGTTCCTGAGTCTTGGATGTTTTCTATGTATTTAAGTATTTATTTATCTATGTAAGTATGTTTATCGTTGTCTAGTACCCATAGTACAAGCCTAGAGCTTAGTTTGGGACTAGGTCAATTTGTGTGAGATTGTCCTGTGATATTTATTTATTTTAATTCTTTTGAGGAAGAACGAGCGCGCCATCAAACAGGGGCTCTACTTTGAAATCCGTCATTCGAACTTCGTCTATTGCTGTCGCTTTTGCTCTCGATGCGTAAATAATTTTCAAAAAAGTGACAGGGCGATCTGAAGTTCGAATTACGGATTTCAAAGAAGAGCCGCAGTAACAAAAGTTTTTTTAATTGTGAATTTTAACGCTCCGTTCAGTTAGCGTGCCAAAAGACGTTAAAGAAGGTGAATAGGCCCCGATTTGCAGGGTCCAACTTGCAAGCGTCTCAAAGTGGGATGATTGACAACGTCATCTAGAATTTAAAAAAAAAAACAAAACGGGGTAATTATGGATTTTCATACGATATTACTGATTTTTGAGAAGGTAACAATGAACGGCTTTCTCGCCTTTTATTAGGGTAGTAATTATGCACTTACTAACAAAGTGTAGTATAAAACTAATTAAATTAATACTGGTGTCCTGAGTGGACGCTGCACAAACGAATGCAGAGCGGGCAAGTTGCGGGACGTGGAGCTCGAGCGGCGCGGCGCGGGCAGGTTCAAACCTGTTTGTCATTTGCAGCGGCGATACAACCGTGCAGTCATTGAAACAGAAAATAAACCAGCACTTTATATAAAAATAGACTATGTAAAAAAAAATATGGAGAGAATTAGCAACAAAACTGGATATGGAAGGTAAATTATTAAGTATTTATCAACCCATGTGGTTGCCGGGTTAGAATAGTGCCACTCCATGTCTTCCCGTGGATGTCGTAAGAGGCAACTAAGGGAATAAGAGCTTGTAGTACTGTTAGGCGATGGGCTTGCAACCTGTCACTAATTCACTAGTAAACTTCTTGGCCTGATTGTGCAAAATGTGGTTACAGAATTATCAACAAGTCTTTTTAGAGATGTTTATATTTCTGTACTGCCTACCCCACTCAGGGAATAAAGTATTTATTTTAATTTCTTTAATGTAAATTGTAATGCTTATACTAATTACTAATACTATACGGCTAGCCGCTTTCTTTGGTGTTCCGACCGATTCACACGAACAGTGAGCGTGCACTGAGGACATAGGCTGGACCCTCTACCTCCCACTCGCCCGCCACGCTGCACGCCCCGCTTTGAGCGTCCACTCAGGCCTTACACTTAGGCATTTGATATCGACATCTATTAGCGATGGGACGACTACGGCTTGTGCCGACTAATCGGTTTTTTAATTTTCCGATTAATCGGCTGATTAGTCGGCAATCGCGTAGGATTTTGCTCGGGTAGACTCGAAAACGTTCGTTTTGTTTCGTCCGTTGCGCTATTTCTTACTAACCTACCCCTACCATGCGTTCATGTTTTAGACAGTTTTGTTAAAAAAAAAGTAAAAGAATTTAAAATTTGTTCGATTAAAAAATGGTTTATTTTATATTTGCTATAGGCAATAAAATGCCGAATATTCGGCATTCTTTGCTGACTAGTCGCCGACTTATCACCGACTAGAAATTATGCCGATTAGTCGGTTTTCCCGACTAAGGCAGTTTGTCCGTCGGCAGCCTAGCTCAGCGACTCTTAGTACTAGAAAGCAGTAATTTGGCATGAATATACATATTAATAACGCCAACAAAGTGATAAAAACAAACCTTGAAAAAAAAAATTTTTAGTGTCCTTTCCCTACACGTAACGTGGTTTTGTATTATTTTTTTCTCGTCTACCCCATAGTGTGGGATGTCGTTGGATAGGTCTTTCAATATTATGGGTTTATGAAAACAATTTTTCAATTAAGAGGTCTGTTTATGAAATATTAAGCTTTATAGCGTTAATATTTGTTAGACTCAAGTGACCCCCACCTACAGCCAAAACTACAAATACAAAAAATCTGAGAAAGGGCATATAACGAGTTTAAAAGGAAAACTATCACGGCTAAGAAGAAATCATTGGTTCTTGAGACACAGGTGATTAAATTGTTTATAATTACTAAAATCATCTAAGACGGCACCGAATGACTTTAAATAGAAAAATTGTTATTACTTGTTTTTTTGTAACCTCTACACTAAGCATGGTCCGACATGCTCTTACCCGTTTTTTGTTTATTACTTAATGAAAGTTTATTTGTCACCAGAGGTCAGCGTGGGCGGCACCCGTGCCCGACCAAGCAGGACTCCGGCATATCATGTCCTGATGAGTGCATGGACTGCTCTGATTTCGAACCTTCGGGTAAGCTTCCACAGGTTATGGGCCCAATTAAAATAAATATTAAATAATAATAAACCTTTATTCAAAGTACTTTTTGCAATGCATAATTATGTACTTAACAAAAAACAAAGAGACATGCCTAAACTAGGATGCTACTGTTTCTCCGGCGTAAAAGGACTGGGCCTCTATTCTACTGCGTTATAACGATATCGCTTTTGACTTGTTTCCGTATTGTCAATTTTTTTATAACCCTTATGTTATTGACAATAATGGCGACTCTGACATAAACGATTTTATAGCACGTCAAACGCGATATCGTTGTAACGCAGTAGAATAGAGGCTCTGATGACCGTATTAATAAACTCGTCTCAGTTTAAATGCCCATCTCAAGATATGTAAAAGTAAACGACAATCCATGGACAACTGTCATCTTTGACGCGTCTTGGGGTGAGCATTATAGTCGAGATCAGTTTATTAATAAGGCCCTAATACTAGCTTAAAACATTTACGTATAAAAATAATAATTGTTATAATAATAATATTTAGGTATCAGTAGGATTTTTTAGAATTTATAATGATTTAAATTATCTACCTACATCAATCATTGAAATTAAGACCATATAAATATTTATGAGAGATAGATAAGGACATATATTTCATTTTTATTGTATATCAAAGATAAATGTAAGGACGCTTAAACGAGTGAACCTATGTCGTATTTTCCATGGTAGCTTGTTGGACATAATGCAATATATGTCAATGTTGCATAAAATTAAATATTAAAAAAATATACAACGTGTTACAAAATAATCCGTAAAAAATAAATTACAAAAGTAGTGTCAACCCTTATTAAATAACGTCAGTTCAGTATCTTAGGTATACAGTATACTAGGGTTTACACTACTTTCGTAATTTCTTTTTTACGGATTATTTTGTAACACGTTGTATTGTTCATGTTTTTATTATGTGTGTACATTTGTTTATTATGTGTGTATGTATGTATCTATGGGTATGGCTGATTTTACTTGAAGAAGGGTGCGCCCCACCCCTAATTTCGCTACGTTATCTATCCGCATATAAAACTCTTCCTTGACTGACTGACTGAATGACAACGCACAGCCTGAACCGCTGAACGTAGGGACTTTTTGAAGGTCCCTTGGGTACCCCAGGGACTAAGAAAGGATTTTTAAAACAATGTTTTCTTATTTTCCAGCGTCGAAGAATGAAGTCAGAAAAGCTTGCAGTCTCGATTCAGATGACTCCTATTGCAGGTAAATAACTATGCTTAAGTGAATAAAAAGAAATGATGCTACTTTTATAGTAGTTTATGCAACAGTTGTATAAGAGAGGTCAAAAAAGACGAGTGGTGTGGTTGTGACGCCACGAGTATTTTTTTGACTTAGTTATACACCGTTGCATACAATACTTTTTCTACGACTAGGTTTCAAATAAAATGCAAAATTAAATTAACAAAATTTTATTAATATACGAGGTTAGAATACGAACGAACGAAGCACAGAACAACAAACGAGCGAAAATATGTGTCTATGGTTAACTTTGTTTTTAAATTGATGTGCGCTTGCCAGGTTTTATATTTTAAAAAAAAGTTGCACAATCGATTTAACTTGTGAAATAGGGACTAAAAAACACCTAATGATTTGGGAAATGAATTCTTTTACCTGATTGGTCGATTTTAATATAGCTGCTTTCTGGTTGGTTGATACCATGTTTTTTTCAAAGAGTTAAATTAGTAAAAGAGTTTACATACCAATAAGATCCTAACGTTCCGATTGACAGTCAATGTGTATTGTGATTGGTGGATTAATTTGGTAAAGTATTTTGATTGGTCAAATTAACTTAGGTGTAAGCTTTGGCAGCTAGGCATGTCGTTTTGGCTCAATAAAGCACAAGTGCTGTTAAGGGGAATAGACTAGATAGACTTTTCTACGGAATGTTCTGCGGACATATTATCTATATTCTTATATTAGTGTTCGTGACTGTATAAATGACAGATAAAAGTACAGGAGTAGGAAAAAATATTTTAATAAACTATCGCTATCATGTTTACATCGTTTTTGGGTGAATCAACTTTTAAGGTACTCTCTTTGTTTGTGCTATGTAAACCTGGTGTACCTATGGTTAATAATAATATAATTAAGTACTTATATTTATTGCAATAGTCTAATGTTCTGAGAATGTAATAAATATCTGGCATATCAATAAATATATATATATATATATATTAGTATTGTAATCAGGCCCTCAAATGTATAGCTCCATGTTAAACACGTCAAACATTTCTAAATAAAAAACATGGTAACGTAGGGGGAAGTGCATGGTTTATATAAATAACCTGGTGTTACCAACGATATTTTTAGTTTAAATTGTATTATTTATGAATAAGTTATTTTAAATGTTAATAAACGTGAAGGACGCATCGTAAAGAATTGTTTAGTTATTTTAGAAAAAAATACAATTTGTGGAATATATAGAAAAATGGGGTTGTCCATAAAAGTTGGTTCACACACTAGTGTCCTGTCATCATCATCATCACCTATCACCTGTCTTTTTCTTCCAAACATCCCTTTAACCTTGTAAGGCCCGATGTGCATTAGGATGTACATAATCAAGGCAATTTTATTTAAACTGCATCACAATGTGAATAAAGTCTATTTTTCTTTGTTTAGAAATTAAAATTGGTATTATAGAGCAAACGTTTTTGAACTTTATTTCCTCTCTGCTAAGTACAAACTTCTTATCACAAAAATATTCCTGTTTCTATTATGGTTGGCCTTACGAGGTTAACCCGTCATCTAAGTATTCACTACCGTGTTTTTCATATCGCTCTTTATACATTCCATCACCTCTCTTCTGTCTCCCCCTTCCACTATAGCCCTCCACATTCATATTTAAAATTCTTCTCGTCACATGACTTTCATTCCCCCTAGTTTCCAGTCACTGTGGCGAAAAAAAACTTGCTTTTGGTTACAGGTGTACGGATCGTAAAGATAAACCAAAGAATCATATGTTAAGCAGAACTGAATCAGGTAAGCGATTTATTTGTCACTGATTGACAATATTTCTTCCGAGCTGAAGTTGTTTGTCCCTATTCTTTTAGGAACTGTTATATTTTTTTGGAAAAAAAACTTCCTACTTCGTTACCCGGTATCCGTGACACTACGTGACAGGTTTTTTTTCAGCAGACACAGACAAGTACGAGCCCACTGGCCCCGAGCTGGTGAACTTCATCAAGGAGACCCTGAACAAGAACCCGAGAGACAGGATGGCTCTGCTCAAGATCGAGAAGGAGCTGCATTCCTTGGTCACTGACACTGGGTAAGTCAATTTAAGATTTGCCCCCAAAGGATGCTAACGGAATCTTATTAGTAAATGCAGAAAAGTAGTTAAACTTCGGCGTTTTATTTCGTGTACCTACCCATTATTTAGTATGGTAGATATCCTAACAAGCAGTAATAATAACAAATAAAAACATACTATGAACTAGGTAACGCAGTGGACATCATTGTAATGATTTTTTCTCCTGCGTTACCGAGTTTTTTCTTATGGATTTTTGGGTTTTCTTAAACTAAATCAAATTTAACATTAAAGTTTTATTGTGTACAAAAAAATATTATCCTTAAAATATCCGTTATTCGTATGATTTTTATTATATAAATTAAAAAGACACTCCGCTGTTATTGTTTTTCTTCTCTTCCAGGCGTTGTATCGTGAAATTCCCAGTGATGACGTCGTACGGCCGCATGTTGGTCCACAGAGTAGCGACGTTGTTCCAGTTGAACCACCACCTTGACCAGAATAGCAAGAACGCGGTTACTGTCAGTAAAAGTGGTGAGTGGTACTATCTTATATCTTACAGATGAGCCCTTTCAGATACACTTTGACGCTTTAGGATATTTTGTGCAATACCCTCATACACACTCAGCTGTTCAAATGTGCAAGTTTCCTCACTATGTTTTACCTGCGACTTAAAAGCACCATTGGTACATAGTGACCGCGGGAGTTCGAACTCGGTACTTTACAATCACGAGATTAAGCAACAAGCTTCGTCAGTTGTTTTATACTCTTATAGCAGTATACTCGTAGTGACATAGTCTTTAATAATATGTTTTTTAAACTCCCCATTTCTTCGTAATATAGGTGAACAAATAGTATAAGAAGTGACGTGATAACATCGTTTTTGTCAGATTTTAGTTTTAACTTCAAGAGATATACAGTGCGAAAGTGAATGGAAGTGTCGGAAAGATCCGCCCTAGGCGTACTTTATTAATCAAATCGGAGAAATACTTGAAAAGAGCCGCATGTTAAGTACCCGAAACCATAACTGCGTGCAGTGCATGCATAACTCGATGTATGAATGTGGAAGAAGCGAAAGATTGTCAGGATCATAGCAGGTGGAAAGAAATGGTCTCTGCCTACCCCTCTGGGAAACAGGCGTGTATTAATGTATGTATGTGTGTAGTTAAATAATAAATTGACCTAGTCCCAAACTAAGCTCTAGGCTTGTTATTGGTTTATCGTTGTCTAGTACAACGATAAACATTCTTAAGAAGTACATAGTAGACTCAGGAACAATTATTCGCGTTCATCACACAAAATATCTGCTCTTACCTGGATTTGAACCCAGGCTTGCTGGCTTCGGAGGTTGGGTCACTCTCAACTAGGCTAACGTGTCGTCATTTTAAACATTATTATTGTAATGTCCTTCTAGGCACGTGCGGCGGACGCATCCCGTGCACGGGCTTCAAGCAGTGGTGCACGGTCAACTTCCCGCCAAGCCCCGTGCGCGTCCCAGACGCCGGGAACGCCAAGTCAGTACAACATGAGATCGGCATTTTATGTAGCAAATTTTTTTACTGTTGTAAATGTACACTAACCTCAAGTACATAAAGTTTTTAATTTAAATCATAGTAACGGATTGCGGTATTATATCTAGTGTACAAGCATACCACAGCATTAATGGAAAATTATGCGGACTAAATACAAATGGTAGGTAACAACATCATATCATTACATATAGGTAGTTCCACGAGGGTTGAGGTTGCAAAAAACGTGAATGAATGAAAGGAGTGAGTGAATGTAAATGTAAATAAAAACGCTTTATTATATCAATTATTGTATTATTTGATCTTTGATGAGATTTGACCACCATCTTATCCATTAACCACCCGCCAAGCAACAGTGTTCGCATTGTTGTGTTCCGGTGTGGGGATAAGACAACCGGTGAAATGACTAGCATAGAGGCATTCCATCTTGGTCCTCAGGGTTGGCAACGCATTTGAGATCTTAGGATTATAGTCTTGAGAATTCAAATGTATATGGGTCTCAGATTCCACTTACCATCGGGTGGCCTGAGTGCTCGGCTGCCTTCTCCTTAACATACGCTTTATTATATCAATTAATGTATTATTTGATCTTCGATGAGGTTTGATAACGAAATAAAAAAGGAATGAAAATATGGGTAAAGACAATTATTTTAACAGCTACCTACATATATAGAAACAAGGCAATATATTACTTACTCTCTATGGTATGGCATATCTGACCTTTATTTATTCATATAAATCATATAACATTTATTTAAATAAATTCAGTCAAAATATTTTATTTTCTGATTTGTTTGAAGTCGATGAATTGTTCTAAATAATACTTAACAAAATAGTGTAAAGAAACTTTTTGGTCTTTCTTGCAGTTCGCGGTTGAACTTGCTATCGGTACAATATAAGAACATTAAATCAAAATCCCGCTATCATTACATGACAGTGTTGTTGTATGCGGAACCTCAACTCTCGTGGAACTACCTATAACAAACAGGCCAAAAGTTTTGTTTTTAATTTTGTAAGCGAATCAAAAAACAGATGACATCAGCAAAATTGCACTCATGCCATTGAATGCATTACATACATGAGGCAACGGAGAATGCCTTCTAACATTGGTACTATGAGGGGACTGACCAATTTTACTAACTGGTTTCTTAGGTGGGTGGAGTGGCACAGATAATTCAAATAGCGATAGTATTAATAGAGACTTAGTGTATCTGTTAATAAGATCTTAGAGAAATGTCAACTCCTGAAGTTTCCGATGATTGCGAAGCGTACAGTCGAGTTCAAAAGTATGTATACACTTTAGTACCTTGTCACTTTAATCGCTTGGATAATTTCATATGGCAGTTTAAACATGACGTTAAATAGACAAGGTACTAAAGTGTATACATACTTTTGAACTTGACTGTACATCTTTTTGGTTCCAACGGTAGACCGCTGACTATATTGTGACTACAATCTCCTTGTAATTCTCTGTCCTTTCTTGCTTTTTTCACGAATAAATATTTTTCTTTATTTCTTGCTTTCTTTTCTTATCTTCATTGTTTTGTTTTTGTGTTTATTTTGTACGGTAAAGTGCTTACAGACACAATATTATGTTATTAACTATTCGCAGGTCGATATTAAAGCGAGACACCCACTCGCCGGATGAATCGGGTGCGTCGTGCCGCGCCGTGGAGCGAAGCAAGTCCCTCGAGCAGAGGGAGAAGGACTACGAGCGAGTGAGACGCAGGATATTTAGCTCGGTACGTTGATTGTATTATTTGATCAATGTATGTTATATTTGATAACATTATGAGCCTGTTGTTCGGTTGTTCCACTGCTGGGCCTCTCCTCTCCCACTTTTTCTTTTTTGGATAAATTAGTTTTTCTACAATTTTGTTTTTACACTAAATAACCCACCATCATATAATATAAATACTAGCTAATTCCCGCGATTCCGTCACGTAGAACTCGTTTATCGCTATTCTCTCAGAAACAATCCAAGTTTTTAGGGATAAAAATGTGAAAATGTCGTTTAAATCGGTTCAGTGGTATATTCGTTAAGGCGTAACAAACAGACAGACAGGGTTACTTTCACATTTATAATATTAGTACAGTATAAATATATTTCTATACGTATATCGTATTCGTACGATGTAAAAATAATTTGTGTGCACCGTATTCAAACAACTTATAAAATAATTCAAAATCACTAGAATATTTACAAAAATAATACATTTCTGAACGTCTTTAAACTGGGTAACGCAGTGGACAGGTATGCCCTGAAGTTTCTCCTGCGATTCACAGTTTCAATAATTTTCTAATATTTCTTCTCGATCCGAACAATCAAGATTTAAATATGCTAAAGATGGTGTATTCGGTCAAGTTGAACAATAAATGTGTCATGTCCTGTTTGTACTTAAATTATTACAATACACAATCAATGGGTAAGGACCAAAAAGTTGGCCATGCTAACTCACTCAATTAAATTTTCTATGAAAGTTTACGGTAATTAGCCATACATTTGTAGGAATAATTTTGGTGTCACAATGGAACATTTTCACTTTTGTTGTTTGTATGGTTAACTACGCTTAACTATGCTCCAACTATTTGGTCCTTACCCAAACAATGATGAGGGCGTCAATAGACTGTGTTAACAATACGATTGTAGAAAGCAAAGCAACTTGTTTTCTTGCACCTTTATTTCTTGGGTATATTATGCATTTAAAAAAGAGAATTTTCGGTATGTCCTCGAAAAGGTCTGTTTTGTCGTCCGTTTTGTTACCAAAATCTTGCGTTACTCAGTAACAAAACGGAAAAAAAATGTTTTTTTTAAGATATATCATACAAACCGCTCGCTAGCTAGCTATGTAGCCAATTTACTTTTTTTTCTGTCTAAAGTGATCGTCGAAACTAACATCCATAGTTCTTCCCAAATTGTGATGGCTGTCGCTTTGTTTCAGGACAACTGTTCGCAAGACGAATCGCAGTGGCCCTGGCTGAGCGCGGGGCCTGTCAGGTTACTCACACCTGATTCTGGCAGGAATAAGCTGTTGAAAGTACGTGCTGCTGTCACTTGTAAAGCATTGTGCTTTCATACACAAATTGACCTAGTCCGAAACTAAGCTCTAGGCTTGTACTATGGGTACTAGACAACGATAAACTTACTTATGTAGAGAAATATATACTTACTGGCGGCCGACCAGCGGCTTCGCACCGCTACAAATTTCTGACTTTCCCGGTGGATTTTTTAATTATTTTCGCACCTTTTAACCTTTTCAACGCCATTGACGGATATTTCCGTCATGTTTGATAGCGCAATATTGACCTTAGTATCTACGAGGCAAAGTTGTAATTCTCTTTGGTTTTGTATTTGACATAGCGTTGAAAAGGTTAAACCTTCCCTGGACTATGACAAACATTTTAAAACCAAAATCAGCCAAATCGGCCCAGCCGTTCTCGAGTTTTAGCGAGACAAACGAACAGCAATTGATTTTTATATATATAGATAAATAGAACACATCCAAGACCCAGGAATAAATACTCGTGTTCATCACACAAATATCTGCCCATACCGGGACTTGAACCCACGACTCCTAGGCTAGCGTGTCGTCAAATTAATAAATACGGCTGTAAGGTACCTACCTGTTTTTTAAGGTACAATCACTAGAAGGCAACGGGCCGCAGTCGTGGCGCGCGCGCGGCGCCGTGTCCAAGAGCCACAGCTTCGGCGGCGTGGGCGCCGAGCCGCCGCCGCGCCTGCTCAGCCGGCAAGGTGGGTGGGGAGGGCCTTGTAGCCCTACAAGGCGTCACATCAATACCTATTCTTTGTTATATCTGGGCCTCCATTCTGCTGCGTTATAACGATATCGTGTTTGTTTTAGAACAAACACGATATCGATTTGTCACAGTCGCCATTATTGTAAATGACAAAAACGGAAACACGTCAAATACGATATCGTTAATACCGTGTAGAATCCCAGCCCTTATTACTTGTAATGTGATGCAATAAGGTTTCCTTTGATTTAATTTGATTTGATTTGCCATCTCGGTCGCTGACTGACAGGTGGCTGCTAGGGTTGATGTTATTTTTGACTATGATAAATAATTTCTTTGTTTCTTGGTATTTCTGTAAGCAGTGACTTATATTATAACATAAGGGTTACAAAAGACTCGCTAGTCAATCCTGTAATCTATGCTAGCAAAATAATCGTAAAATTATACATTTATAACAATTATCAAGTTACATTTGTGAACCAATCGAAAAATTAAAGTTTTTCATATGAAATCCCGGGGTTAAAAGCTATATACACTACCTAATCCGATCACTGCTTATAAGAGTTACAAGCGTTCTCGTGACTTTAACTCAGTGCCTTAAACGAATATGTGCGTTCTTTAAGTATTTAACCCTGCCGAAAGTTCGATAAACAATGTCGTCCGTTTATCCGTTAATGCGTTATGTTGTTGCAGGTGACCTGGCCTCGAGCAGTTGGCGGCTGTCTCCCTCTAGCTCCGGATACAAGACCCTAAGTTTGAGGAGTACAGACTCAGTTACTCCTTCACCAACAGGTATGTACTGAAAGGTGTTAGATTATTTTAATAGTGGTCCCAAAATTTACATTTATCGATTGTATTTATTGTATTACTAGTTGACTCCGTCCGCGTAGAAGTCGTTTATTGCTATTCCCTCGGGAACAATCCAATTCTTCGATTTCAAAGTTAGCCTCTGTTAGATCTCCGTGCCAAAGTACCTCCAGATCTATTCAGCCGTTTTGTCGATATTGAGTAACAAACATCCATCCAAACCTGGATATGCTGGATAACCTGTATGGAATAGGATAGCTTTTTAGCCGAAAAATTGGTCATTTCCCGAGAGAATAGCGAAAAACGACTACGAATGACGGAGTCGCGCGCTAGTAAACAAGATTTATCAAGTTATGACAGAGGTTTCTAAATTAACATATGTATATCGACGACGATATCGAAAAATGCTGTCGGATTTTGTTCTTTCGGCCGCGTGGTTCGACAATGTTTTCCGACTGTCCAATCTTTCTATTTCAAAATTAAATGTAAGGGAGTCGACGGAGCTCCGCTAATGCGGAGCTCCTATTTAAAGGTTGTTTCGGCCAGGTGAAGCACTAATATAAACTAAACCTGCCTCATATTTATGACACTAATATCGGTCATCGGACCACGCAACCACGAAACATTTTCATTTATCGTTTCTTAGGAGGTGCAAGTCCTGAGCCTGCAGCGGAAGGTGCATTAGTTTGGGCCGTTATGGACCTCTCGTCGGTGCCGCCCGGCGCTCTAGTCATACACCCACAGGTACAGACAAACACAGACAAGCCAAACGTTCCCCACTCCTTTCGCCATTAAAGCTACGAAGGGACTTTGGAAGTCTTTGAGTGGACCAATTTTTGGTGATGTTATTCCTGTCCCGTAACTCAAGAGACAACAGAGTTCCTTAGAGAACGTAATATAACATCACGCCTTCATCCCCAGAGTTGGTAGGTAGTTTATAATTCTGTAACGACATTTTGCACAATCAGGCCAAGAAGTTTACTAGTGTATTAGTGACAGATTGCAAGCCCATCGCCTAACAATACAGTAGTTCTTAGAGAAACATGTTTGAAAGAAAAACGAGCGAGTTAACTTGAAAGTTCCCCGTTAAAATAGTGCCACTTCATGTCTTCCCGTGGATATCGTAAAAGGCGACTAAGGGAATGAGGGCTTGTAGTACTGTTAGGCGATGGGCTTGCAACTAATACACTAGTAAACATCTTACAATTAGCATGATTACGCAAAATGTGGTTACAGAATTATAAACAAGTCTTTTTAAAGTTGTTGGTGTTTCTGTAGCTCTGCCTACCCCACTCTGGGAATGAAAGCGTGATGTTATGTATGTGTGTATAAAATACTTTTCATCCATTGCCAGTTCGTTGAAGGTCGTTGTATACTCGGATCTTAGTTAGTATTTCAAGTCCCACCTTTAATATTGCTACATCAAATTATAGCTGTACACTGCTGTTTTTATCTATAGACCGGTCGGCCGCTGACGAATCCAGACGGCAGTGTATACCACTTCGATCCTTCCAACCCGCCTGTTATATACGACGCGAACGCTTACATGCAAGACCAGAAGGTAAGATAGATATATAACCTCGCGGGACCCACCATAAAACGGGGAGACTTTTGTAAATGGGAATTTGACTCTACCAGCAAGATAATAAAGCACAATTTTATTTCTCCTTAAGGGGAGTTTCAAAGAAATAGCACACCTTAATGTTATACTTCTGATTTCGGTAAAAAATTGCACGTTAATAGGGACCATTATACTGAACAAGAAAAATAGAATTCCTGTTACGTCCCCAAAAAGATGAATGGAATTTTCAGTTTTGTTACCAAGGAATGTATTGGATTTAGGTAACAGAACGGACAACTCCATACATCTTTTTGGGGACATAAAAGGAATTCTTACCGACGGCCAGTACTTATAAAAAACAATATTGACTGGCAATTATGTTTTTTATAAGTACTGGCTGCCTCAACTCAAGTGTCAATAAGTTGTATTAGTGCTGATGTAAAAATCTAGATAAAACACTGTCTGCCTGCCAACCTGCAACGGCATCAAAGTTTCGCTCCCTGGTTATAGTTCAAACCCTAAAGAACACCAACAAGTGCTAAAAGCCGATCAAGTGTGAGTTGCGGCGATACGAAAACCTCGGTGCGCGAGTCCGACTCGCACTTGTCCGGTTCTTTAGGACAATTAAGGTAATTTTACGGTAATTAGAGAACATGCATGAAAATCAGAAAAGAGTTTCATTGATACGATATAGGAGAAAATGTAAAAAAAGGGATATATAAAACGCAATATATTTAACTATGGAGACACTGTTTATGGTCCGCGGCTTTTAGCCAGAACAAAATCTTTAATTCAGCGGGTTCAGAATGCTTGTGCACGATTTTGTTTTAGAATACCGGCTAGAACACATGTGTCCCCGTACATAAACCAGGCTAGACTTTTAAATATGTCCTCTAGGCGCTATTGTCATTTTGCTGCTCTCTTATTCGGTGTCATTAACCACCTTACTTATTTGAAAAATTAATCTGGTCTTCTCGCGCTCGCCTTGGCCGCCTTCTTGTTCAACGGCACTATACCAAAGCATTCCGGGGCTGTTTCAAGTATGCAGCGACCAAGATCTGGAACGACCTTCCTCCGCCTATTCGTAACATCACAAATATTAGTAGCTTTAAGAACAAATTAAAAGAGTTAGCTTTGTCGCTACAGATAGACGGTTGCACAGATCATTTTTTGTACCGTTGAATTATGATGTTTTACTGAATGTTTATCTCTTAGGTTTAATTTTTGATTATATAGAAAATAACAATGCGGGAACGCTAGATCTCACTTTTAAAATTTTATACTTAGAAATTTTTACTTTGAGTTGAATTACTTTGTTTTAATTTTTGTTAGTTTAGAATTAGTTTTAAGCAGTGTCTTGTTACCGTTACATTTATTTTGTTGATTTTTTGCCATCTAACTCTCATACGGGTCCAGCTGAAAATCAGCGCTGCGGCTCCGTGCCCCAGCATCACGCTGAGCTGGCTCACCGTTTCGGCTATTACCTGTTTAATTACCTACTTATAATGTTACTATTGTTTTTTATTTCCTCAATTGTATGTGTTTCTTTGTTTTTAACTAGCCGAATAAAGGATTCTATTCTATTCATATACTAAGTTTAGACCCATTTATTAAGATTTTATATAGAATCAAAACTTTCTACAAAACGTCCTCATTTTATTGACGCAATATTTTGTCGTCGATTTTGTATGGAGTGTTTTTGCGGGGGGTCTGACCTTTTAAAGCTTCATATCTTATGAAAAAATTACACGACAATTATTCCTCTTTCATAGGACTTTCCAGAGAGCATAAAAAAAATGCATGTCTGTTCCCTATTAACAGTTTCCCGCCTTTTATTTAGTTGTATTTTGTTTTCCATCCACAGACATTTTTAAAGTATACAAAAATACTAAAATCACGATTAAAAAATGGGGGGTCGGGGTAGGAGGGTTAAAAATAGTGTACGTTCTATTCTCAAAACTACTGAATATTCACACAAACTTTACAAGAATCGGCCAAGCCGTTTAGTAGGAGATTTGTTACTAACACTTTGAAAACCCCCCCCCCCCCCCGTGCAACCCCGTGTGGTTGCCGGGTTAGAATAGTGCCACTCCATGTCTTCCCGTGGATGTCGTAAGAGGCGACTAAGGGAATAAAGGCTTGTAGTACTGTTAGGCGATGGGCTTGCAACCTGTCACTAATACACTAGTAAACATCTCAGCCTACTTGTGCAAAATGTGGTTACAGAATTATTAACATGTCTTTTTAGAGTTGTTGGTACTTCTGTAGCTCTGCCTACCCCGCTCTGGGAATGAAGGCGTGATATTATGTATGTGTGTATGTACTTTGAAAAACATGCACCAATAAAACGAGTCGTTGCCTTGGCTGTATCGGATTTTATCTAGGTCCTATGTTGCAATGCAATATACAGGATAAAAAAAAAAACAACGGACATAAATGGGTTTTCATAAGTTTAATATACAAATATTATTATAAAATATACACAAGTAAACTAAAGGCTCCTCGCGTCTTTGTTTTTCAAAACTAAGTCATAATTTCTGACATTTATCCCTTTACTTTTTTTTTAATGTCTAGGAGAAAGCACGCGAGCACCTGATGGTAAGTGGAATCTGAGACCCATTTGAATTCCCAAGATTATAATCTCAAGATTGCAATCCTAAAGGTGGGTACGAATTAGAGCAGCCTCGGGTTGAGGCACGCTCGGCTCACCTTTTTGCTCAAATTCGTACGCGCTCACGCGCTGTGCGCGAGCAGCGA
The DNA here is from genome assembly GCA_949316455.1 of Acleris holmiana. Taxonomy (NCBI): domain Eukaryota; kingdom Metazoa; phylum Arthropoda; class Insecta; order Lepidoptera; family Tortricidae; genus Acleris; species Acleris holmiana. The sequence goes on from OX438788.1 coordinate 10,137,943, forward strand.
GCGGCGCGCGGCGAGCCGCCAAGAGTCGGTCTTTTCACCGTGCTCAAAGGCCGCGGGCAGAACGACCACTTCTTCTGTGAGCGAGGCGTGTACAAATTTGATAAAGTTGCTGAGCCGTTCCACCACCGAAGCGATTTCTTCTTTTTGTTAATAATGCGGTCAACGCAGCCGCGGCTGTCATCGTGTTGTGTCCATTTTGAAATGTCGGCTCGCACGCTGCACGCTGCCTCACCCGCGCATGGTAATGTGCAACCATTTGTCTCGCGAGCATGCCTCAGGCTGAGCTGCTCAGATTCGTACCCAGCTTAAGACCGCAAATGCGTTGCCAACCCTGAGGACTAAGATGGAATGCCTCTATGCTAGTAATTACACCGGTTGTCTTATCCCCCACACCGGAACAACAATGCGAACATTGCTGCTGTGACATACATAATGTTAATACCAGAAATAAACATAAGCTCGCAGTGCCCTTCACGCGGCTCCATAAAATAAAAAACTCTTTTATGGGTAATTGTATTAGGTTCTATAATAAGCTCCCAAGTAATGTTACTGAACTATCAGTAAATAAATTTAAGAGTTACGTTAAGCGTAAACTAATTTCTAAAGCATATTATAGTATTAAAGACTATATTAATGATAACAATGCTTGGGACTGAATTGTTTGTAATAAAATGTTTAGTCCTTATGACAAAAGGTTGCGAACGTCGAATAAAAAAAAGACATCCGACAGAGTTTCTTACAGGTTCTTCTCTGATCGGTCGCGATTTGAACCTGCAGTCAATTTAGGCTAAGTCGCTACTATGACGTTTCAAAAGAGTTTATTATTTGTAAACCTACTTGAATAAAGATTATTCTGATTCTGATTCTGATTCTGGCGGTAGGTTAATGGATAGATGGTGATGGTGGTTCACGTCATCAAATCTCTTTATTCGGCTATACACATTGGTTTCCCAGCTACCATCACAGGTTTCTGGCCTCGTGGGCATTGCAATCCTGTTATTAATTCACGCTTTTGGCGAGAGTGACCTGTAGAGTCTTCTTCTTTAAGTATTTCCTCGTTCAGCGTGTCTTCTAGAGTAACAGGTGTTTCTACACTGTGATTATCCTGATTTGTGTTGTCAGCCATTTTGGTTTTTGGGTTTTCAATTCTGGAAACAATATGTAAATTTATTTACCTCTAGTAACTTATGGATTGCTGTAAAGTATTTTAGAGTTATGTCGAATGGTCTTTTAGAAATATAGAAATCCTTACGTTATTAAACACACGAAGAAATAATACAACGTAATCCTTACGAAGGAAAATAAAGATTAATGCATTAATGTTCTCTATTTCTCTCGACAACGTGTCAAATAGACAAGATGCGTTCGCTAACTAGCGTTTCTATTCGTTTGGTTTCTAAACCAATCGCGTAACACATTAAAACACATTATTGTGCAAAAAGAAAAACAAAATCAATACAGTGAAGATAAAACCGACACTCCGGGACTGAGTCGTCAACGAGATAAAATGACCAGTGGACGAATTGTTTAATGGTCATAAAGTACGAGTGTCAAAACGTACAAATGTCAAAACGTAAGCAAAAAAGCAGTATCTCAGATTCAATGGCCAAAGCAGATTCAACCCTAAACCGTTAGTGATAAGGTTAAATTTGCTACAGAAGTTTTGTCTCAGATACTGCATTTTATGTTAGCAGGGCAGAATGTTTTGGTGACAAATAATGTCATTGCTAAAATATACGCGATGACATTATTCATACGTACGATGACGTTGACGACTCAGTCCCGGAATAAAAACAGAAAGTACAAAGGCGAACTTATCCCTAGTTGAGAGATTGAGAAAAGTGTAATGTTGCGTTTAGAGTAGGCAAGTTTATTTGGGAAAGGAGCATGTCAACTAAAATAAAACTTATAAAAAATATAAACACATTCGAATATCTGCATAAATAGATACAGAAATATATATTTACACATCTAAATGGGGAATCAACTTTTAAGGTACTCCCCAATTTTCGACATGTCTCACTATGTCACCTTAATTTGGTAGAATGCAATATTTTTTTTTGATGTGGTCAATATATTGAATAAATCAGACGATTAAACTTACTTTCTAGCTGACAAAATTACAAAATTATAGAATTGGTTTATGATTATGAATAGTGAAATCCAAAAATCTGATTATCTAATTTTAACATGTGTAAACCATTATCAATCTCACATATTCTAGTAAGTTTTTATTAGCGTGTAGAAAAGGAGGACTTTAAAAGTTGATTCACCCAAATAATACACACATGTATATGAGTATGTGTGTATATATGTATGATATCGATGATACTGGTGGATCACGTGACTTTTCGTATGAAGTGATCTACCAGTGGTCCCAGGGGTCCTACCAGAACAGTGGTTTAATGGTGGTAGGACCCTGTGCAGGGTCCGTCCGGATCGCTACCACCATCTTATCCATTAACCACCCGCCAAGCAACAGTGTTCGCATTGTTGTGTTTCAGTGTGGGGATAAGACAACCGGTAAAATTACTAGCATAGAGGCATTCCATCTTAGTCCTCAGGGTTGATTAATAAATTAAAGGCTAAACTAGTATCTGACGCATATTATACTATTAACGACTTTCTCAATGGCGTATTCTAACTACTGGTTCGCTGCCCAAACAACTGATAGCTATTTATAAATACGACTGACATACATTGTATAGATTATTTTTATTGTTAACCGATGTGAATAAACTTGAAATATAAATTATACCTACCTGAAATACCTGCATGCTACTTATTTAATTAAATATTTAAAAATTGTTGTAGAATTAGTGTAATTTGACATTTAAAACTCTGTTTTATCAAAGAATGGAAAAATATAGTCTTGAGAATTCAAATGTCTATGGGTCTCAGATTCCACTTACCATCAGGTGGCCTGAGTGCTCGGGTGCCTTCTACTTAACATAAAAAAATATATGTCAATATGTCATTATACGAATAATGAGAGTATCTACTTGTTCCAATTAGTGTTTTCGTAGTCATGTTAGAGGGATAATTTTGAGAAACGAAACAGTAATTTCAGTATTTAAGTAATATGATACAAAATTGTATTTCAATACAGACGTATTGATAACAGGGAAAAATTATGAGATTAAAAAAAAACAGGACAGTGTCACACAAATTGACCTAGCCCCAAACTAAGCTTCAAGCTTGTCATATGGGTACTAGACAGCGATAAACGTACTTATATAGAGAAATATATACTTAAATACATAGACAACATCCAAGACTCAGGAACGAATACTCGTGCTCATCACACAAATATCTGCCCTTACCGGGATTTGAACCCGGGACCGCTAGCTTCGAAGGCAGGGTCACTACCAACTAGGCTAGCGTTAAGTCGTAATGTAATTAAATATTACAATATTACTTACAGTCAAACAGAAAATTCCAAGTGTTATTTACCTCTTGTGTACTGCCGTATTAAAAGCTCAGTTGAGACTGATATGTCACAACCGTGATATGACCTATTTATACTAAAATTCTGGATTTACCGAAATCTTTTTCCTCGATATATATATCGTAAACAACTTGCATGTCACGTAGCGGTGTGTTATACGGTGTGTGCATTTATGCGCAGCTTAAATATAGAAAAACTAAATAAAAATATAGAAAAATAATTCATTAAAAAAATGTTTACAATAACAATACAATACAAATACGCCATATATTGAACACCACACAAATATAAACAAGGGAATACAATAACATGACACTCTTACACGGTAGAAAACAAGCCACATTATCGCTATAAAAGATCTATTCCAGACAACCTGCGATATAAGAACATAAACATAAACATTAAAATAAGGCAGGCGGTGCAAGCAAGGATATTTAAAAAAAAAACTCTATTGATCTCGAATCTAGTTTAGATTCCAGATATACAAAGTCGTTTTCTAATATAGACGTGATTGATAACAGGGTAAATATAAAAAAAACAACTCATATATTCAATATTAAAATATTACTTACAGACACAGAAAAAATCCACGTGTTATTTTCCTCCACGAACTGTATCGTCGTTACAAAAGCTCAGCTGAGACTGATATGTCACAACCAAGATATGACCTATTTATACTGAAAGACTGGATTTACCTTATTTCTTTTCCTCAATATATAAACAAGTTGCTTTGCACGTATCGGTGACTTTTTATTTTTACAGGCCGCCTTAACTTTATGCTCAGATTTTAAAAAGGCAATTTTAATTTATAGCACTTTAGGAAACTAGGTATATAATGTGGAAATATCAATCACTTAACTATTTGTTAGTTAGTGACTTTTATGTTAAGAAATATTTTTCTTGAATATATTGTGAACAGACTGGCTCCTGGTAAATGTTAAGCGAAAGTGTGGCCGCCCCAGGAAGAGATGGAGTGATGATTTGGGATCATGGGACAAGAAATGGAGTTCCCTCCACCGCCCAAGATCGGGTGAAAGAGGGGGAGAGAGAGGCCTTTGCCCAGCAGTGGGACATTCTGGGCTCATAATAATAATAATAAATGGCGTAGGGAATTGACGACCTCATCGCCCACTGGTACTTCCAGTGCAGTCAGTCACCTCAGGGCAGCTAGTGGCGAGATGTTGGTGAGTAGCGACACCACGGACTTGAGTGCTCCCGAGGGAAGGTTCTGTTCCTCACCTGACGCTTGCATTCACCGGCCGGTTGGAGTGTATGGTGACGAGGAGCAGACCCTCACCTCTGGCTTGCCTTGATTGGCCGGTCAGAGTTCGGAGTCGCTAGAGCTTTATGCTCGAAGGGTGGATGTGTTGCATAAGTGGCGAGTGGGCACCTTATGGTCGTTTAAAGTCCAGAAGCACCTCTTCACCCTTAGCCCCTCTGGAATTGTTGCCTCTCTGCTGCTATGTATTTGCGGCTATTTTGAGAGGCCCATTCCACTGAGTTGGCGAGTCACCGTCTGCCATTTCAACCAAAGTAATTAGCATTGGCCAGGCAGACGCCATAGTTTCATCAATAGCCTAGTTCACCAATTCATATCATTTCATTAATATAAACTGTTTTTAATGTTCCCAGCCTTCTTAAATAGTCTTACACTAACCGGGGGTTGTCAGCGGGAGCATACTTCTATAGTGTGAACTCGGGGACAATCGCCGGGGGGTATCCCACCACTTTACTAAATTAAAATTGTCTAAAGGGCCTCTGCGTGTTGGCTTCGGCTCCATGTACGCCTTCCAAAGGCCCGGGAGTCCCATAGTCCCGTGTTTGGTAAAGACATACAAATAATAATAATAATAATTGTGAACAACTTCTTTGACATGTTGCAGTGTCTATGTACAGGTGGTCCTTAACTATAGGACGTTAAATATATATTTTAAAAACTTAGGAAATTTCAATTGATACTTCTGTATAGTTTGGAAAATTAGCAAATGATTCGCCGACAACTTTTACGCAGACAACGTTTCGCCGAGTAACGGTACGCCGATGGTTTTTTTGTACATGTATTGTTTGACAAACGTTTCGTAACACAACCTTTAGCAACTATTTAGTTGGCTTATGAGTCAGTTAGCTGTACAACTATTGTCAGAAATTCCTTTAGCCTAATCACTACACATTTTGAATGTTTGCTCGAACAACCTTTCCCTTTTATACGGTTGAACTAGTATTCAGTATATCAACTTCCCGCCATCTTTAAATAAACCAAGTCGCGACGCTAGCAATTCGAAACTGGGTACGTTGTTGATCACAACGCTAACGTCGCTTCTAACTATATTTTAATAGAATAGTATACTCATTAAAAACAGTTAAGTTGTGTTTTGATTTCTTTTCTTTTGTCCCGTGTAGTTGCCGGGTGAGGATAGTGCCACTCCATGTCTTCCCGTGGATGTCGTAAGAGGCGACTAAGTGAATAAGGGCTTGTAGTACTGTTAGGCGATGGGCTTGAAACTTGTCACTAATACACTAGTAAACTTTTTGGCCTGATTGTGCAAAATGTGGTTACAGAATTATAAACAATTCTTTTTGGAGTTGTCGGTATGTCTGTAGCTCTGCCTACCCCACTCTGCAAGCCGCACGATATACCATTGTTTGAAGACGAACTACTGTTTTATTCTGTGTCCGTAGCGACAAAAAAATCCACAAATTGGTGAGACGCTCGCGCTTGTCCGCGTTACAATGCTCGTAACGTAACGCATTCGCCGAAAGGCCTTCTCACAGAGTGCAATGTATACGGCAATATGCCCGCCTCCGCACCGCTTCCGCCCTCTGTGTGTGGACAACTTTAGTCGTATATTCATTCATTTCAAAAGTAAATAATTAAATCAAAATAAAATAAACTAAGGGGGCTCCCATACAACTGACGTGATATTTAGACGTTTTTTTTTCGATCTTACTACAGACACCGGGACAGGTGAAACTAAAAACAAGGTTATAATATAGTGTGTATTGTTGTATAGATAATGGGACGGAACCCTTCGTAGGCGAGTCTGACTCGCACTTGGCCGGTTTTTATTTATTCACCGGTTTTGTTCCAAATTTATGTTAAGTTTTGTTTGAGTGCAGAGTGCGAGTATTTACGTAAATCTTGGATGTTTCCTGTTTTTAAGCATGTGTTTCTATATTATTAAGTAATTTTATTTATTATCTGCGTACGTGATTTGTTATTGTCACGTTAATATTAACATGAATCAGCTATTAATTTAATTAAATAAGGTCACGGCACCCGAAACCACAACTTCATAATTAAACAATGCAATTAACACCCTATGTTAGATGAATTTAATTTGTTATTCCATTGAATAACGCATTGAAATACCCAGCCATTGAGTTGCAATGTGACTCATACGGAAGGTATCAATTAAAATGTACGCACGGGGAAACTACCTATAGCGAACTAATACCCAATGTGTAACCTAATAATTAAAACTATAAACCCTGTGTGGTTGCCGGGTTAGAATAGTGCCACTCCATGTCTTCCCGTGGATGTCGTAATAGGCGACTAAGGGAATAAGGGCTTGTAGTGCTGTTAGGCGACGGGGTTGCAACCTGTCACTAATACACGGTAAACATCTTAGCCTGATTGTGCAAAATGTGCTTACAGAATTATCAACAAGTTTTTCAAAGTTGTTAGTATTTCTGTAGCTGTGCCTACCCCACTCTGGGAATGAAGGCTTGATGTTATGTATGTATGTGTACATACCTTCACGCCTGTCCCCCAATGGGGTAGGCAGAGACTATGGGACATCAGGTGCGTACGTCGGTTTTGGGTGCTTTTGATTCGGACTTTACTCAGTACATCGCGAATCTGATCACTGTATGCGTATTTTATACATAACATCACACCTTCATTCCCAGATTGGGGTAGGCAGAGCTACAGAAATACTATCAACTCTGAAGAACTTGTTGATAATTCTGCAACCATATTTTGCACAATCAGGCACAGATGTTTACCAGTGTATTAGTGACATGTTGCAAGCCCATCACCTAACAGTACTACAAGCCCTTATTCCCTTAGTCGCCTCTTACGACAACCACGGGAAGACATGGAGTGGCACTATTCTAGCCCGGCAATGTACTTATTTAAAAATAGTGCAATTCGGACTTCATTCAGAGCCTGAATCGATACATATATGACTACCTGTTGCCCGCGACTCGGTCCGTGTAGAAAAATAAAATACATATAGCCTATGACACTTACAAATAACGTGGCTTTCTCTTGGTAAAAGAAATATTTTAAGGCGTGCCTCTTTTTTCATGTTTTCGCTGGAATCTTCGAAACCCTATGATCTTTAACGTTGAGTTTGATTTATTACTTGGGTAGGTACTCTTAATCCTGGTCAACCACACACATACATAACATCACGCCTTTATTCCCAGAGTGTGCTAGGCAGAGCTACAGAAATACCAATAACTCTAAAAATACTTGTTTATAATTCTGTAACCACATTTTGCACGATCGGGCCAAGAAGTTTACTAGCGTATTAGTGACAGGTTTCAAGCCCAACGCCTAACAGAACTACAAGCCCTTATTCCCTTAGTCGCCTCTTACGACATCCACGGGAAGACATGGAGTGGCACTATTCTAACCCGGCAACCACACAAAAACCATTATTTGGTTTACCATTTTTTTAATAAAGTTTGTGGTTTTGAAGTTAACGGCGATTATTTGAATTTGACGCTGCAATCAAAGCTCACGCATACTATCTTTATCACACGTTCTTTGCGCGGACGCATATCGACGGTTCTGTGACTCAACCTCGTATATAGAATATTGTCCAGTATAAACCGACCCTCACTAAGTACGCAAGTACATATTTAGTGCGTATCAGTTTATACTGGAAAAAAATATACACGAGGTTTGAGTCAAAGGACTGCTGATATAAAGCCACCCCTTTCATTCTTGCGTGGTCGTGGCAGCATTGTGGTCTAAATCACAATATGTTACCGTTAAGTGTGGTAATTATTTATTTACTTTTAATCTGGCTGATAACCTAACCTTATCTTGAGTTCACTAGGTTCACATGAGTGGGGGAAATTTAATGTTTATGTTATATTAGTAAGCAGGTTATCACTGTATTTTTGTTGTTTATTTACATACGAAAGTAATCAGGTCATTTAAAAAGTCGTAATCATTTAGTATTAGTTTATGTTTATTTTCAATATCATTTGTCTAATTACTATATTTTTATGCCTATGACATTCTAAATGACTGCGGAGCTTAATAATTAAAAAAATAACAATAAAAGTTAAAACTGAAATAGCTAATGTTAAACATTATTGTCTTTCTCATCGTGCCAACTCTCCAATAGAAACAATAACTCATTCATATTAAGAGAGAGAGAGAGATTTCGCCGATTTACCTGATTTTACAGACGTGATTTTACTGTTGAAATACTTTACTTCTACAAATTTTAATGCGAAACACGAAAGATAATTTCAACTTTAAACGAATGTATGAGCTACTTTTTCGTTTTTATTATTTGATACTGATTTATTGACTTGAAACCGGCGACTGTTTTGTGAATTTTGCTGTAAGAGGTTTAGAATATCGCATATTCACGAATCGTTTTGACGTCTAAAAGGTATGAAAAAAAAAAAAAAAATACTGTAAGATTTGTCTAAAAAAGGAAGAATTACTTTTTACCACCACTAAAAAAATATTAACTTGGTAAAGTTTTACAGAAAATGGGCAAAACATTGTTTTTGATTACGACTACTTAAAACTATCATTCATTAAATTAAAACAACAGTAATAAAGTTCAGTTCAAAATCAATCCATTACTTTAAAAAAACATCTAAAAAAAAAAAAAAATAGCAATATATAATGTTTTAAAACAACCTAAATCTCGCATTATAATACTCGACAAATCTGAAAAAGTACCTCATTTATTTGTAAGTCATTTATTCGATTAGAACTGAAATGATATTTCATGATGTGCATTCAAACTTATAGAATAGCAGTATTTTAACTGTAAAATCTCAAATAGAAGCAAAACCACCAAAACTTCGTGTACGGCCTCTTAAAAATCATAACAATGATACGGTAAAAAAAATTGCACTCAGATGCTCAATCGGCGTATGACATCAAAGTTCAGTTATATTAGGTATACTAGTTGTGTGACAAAATCCGAAACCAGCAGAGACTAAAGACTGAATACTAAGACGACGGCTGATGGGGATATTTGGAAGAAAAAGACGGACTGTGCTGAATCTAAAAGATTGCTACTAGGGCAAAAAAAATGATAGCTTTTAATTCGGCATTAGTATTTTTATTGTAACTAACATATTCTCGCTAACACACAAATCTTACCCTAAAGTGGTTACTCACTTATCTCAAAGCTGCCTTTTTTCAGCATTCCTCTTAGCAATATATGTCCGCCATATTTTCTCGTGTTCTTCCCATTTCTTCCCAATGTTATCCCATTTTTGCGCAATCTCGCCCCATGTGGCTGTGACATCAGGGTTTGAATAGTCAACTTGTCTTTTGTTTCTAGGCTTAAGCGGCTTTGTCTCTGAGTTCCATTTTGCGTCATAATCTTCCCATTTTTTGCCGTGTTCTTCCCATTTCTTCCCAATGTCGTTCCATTTTTTCGCAATCTCACCCCATGTTGATGTAATATCAGGGCTTGAATTATCTACCTGTCTTTTGCTTATAGACTTAAGCGGCTTTGTCTCTGAATTCCATTTTGCGCCATATTCTTCCCATTTTTTCCCCCGTTCTTCCCATTTCTTTCCAATGCCGTCCCATTTTTTCGCAACCTCACCCCATGTGGATGTAATATCAGGGTTTGAATTGTCTACTTGTCTTTTGCTTCTAGGCTTCAGCGGCTTTGTCACCGCGTTCCATTTTGCTCCATATTCCTCCCATTTCTTCCCGTATTGTTCCCATTTCTTTCCAATGTCATCCCATTTTTTTGCGTACTCGCTCCATGTGGCTGTAACATCAAGGTTTGAATTATCTATTTCTCTTTTACTTCTAGTCTTAAGCTGGTTAGTCTCCGCGTTCCATTTTGCGCCATATTCATTCCATTTTTGGCCAACCGTAGCCCATTTTGATGCAATATCGGGGTTTGTGTTGTCTGTATTTCTTTTGTTCCTTACTGTATCACCAAAAGCCTTTGTGGTGGTCCTTAGAAGAGGCTTACGTCCAGAATTCTCTCTCTGCTGTTCACTTTCTGTATCCCGCTTTTCTGCAATATCTCTTTTCCATTCGACATCAAATTCAGTTTGACCTTTGCTAATCCAAGCCAAGTTCTCTTTAACAAGATGCCACTTATCCTCTTTAGATAATTCTTCTTTGTTCAAAAGTTGAATTATTAGCATATCCTGCGTCGGATCATGTTTTTTGTTTTTTATACCGGATTCATCTATTTTTTTGACTTGATATTGGCTCTCTTCAGATACATCTAGCAACTTGTTGCTGATGTCTACTAAGTCAATGTTAGCGGACACTATTGTTGTTACAAAAATTATGTTAATAACGTGTGCCAGCATCTGAAATCAAAGTATACAGTTATTTGTTAGTGTAACTGGTATTTATAACTATTTAAAGACTTTAAATTTATTGACTACTGTGTTTTCTTATTTTGTGGAATAAATAAATCACTTAAATCCTATGAATGACTTTATAATATAATGAAAAACTGTCCAGGAAATAAAATGCTTTCCTATGTATTTTTCGTAACGAAATGGACAGCGATGCTCCTCGATTTGGTGACAGTTTTTTTCCTCTGCGTAACTATAATATTTAAAATATCATATGGATTGAACATTTGTTTTATCGACTTTTCCAGTTCTCGATACTTAATCTCTTTGTTATTTTAGTTTTTGCTTCTAGATTTAAAATCTAAATATCATTTTGTATCTGCATTTAGTAATTGTTTTCAAAAATACATGAAGCACAAAGATTTCACTTGTAAATGTTGTGTATTTATCTGAAATATATTCTAAAATTGGTAAATTATTTTGCTTGAATAAAATGTATCGATAGGAGGATTCTATTCCATAAAATATGTCGTGCTATATTAGAATTACTTGTCGATAGTCGATAAAATACGTTTTATCCTTAAGCCATTAAAATTAAATTACAGCGGACTCAAGCACAGTATTTGCTCAATCGGCATAATCTGCGCTGCTAAGTTAATCAGCAGTTTTATTTCTTATTACTGGGTGATAAGGTTGCAATTGCTTAACAGGACAGAATGTCTTAGTGGATTGAAAACACTCAAAAAAGCAAACTGCTTATCGAAAATAAGTAACATTCTATAGCTTACATACCTTTACAGTCGGGTCATGTACAAAAGTATATTCCCATAGAATATATGCGATTTCGCTGCGTACGCGCTGCACATGCAAGCTCTTCTTTGCATGTATTACTAATAAACCAGTGTCTCAAGATCGATGTCACGAAGGGGAAAGGGCGCGGGGCTAGGAAAGGGCTGGACGCCTAATAGTACGAGAGTTGAGTGCGTTATTTCTACGACCATATGTTTTGTAATTGTTTATTGAAATAGATAAACCAACAGTAACACACACAAACACATTGGTAGTGGGCCACAATATTAAAAATAGTAACACAAACAAATACATTGGTGGCGAGACACAATATTAAAAATAGTCCGGCTTGTGCACCAATTACAGGTGTGTAACAGCATTAGCACAGTCGGAGATCAATAAAAAACTACTATACTTTCATCACACCTTAGATCAATTACAAACTAAATAAAACCAAAAAAAAAAACTTCTACAACAGCTTAAGACTACGATAAAACAAGTAAACCACGTCTCATTTTATATTTATTTAATCTCTCGGCTCCTGGACTATTATGGTAAAGGTTTCGTAAGTGTAACATCGGGTATCTTCATTTGACATTACTATCGTTTAACTATGTTGGTCTAAAGTCTAATTCCACGCACGTCTTTGTGACGTGGTCTCTTTTAACCGACTGCCGGAGGAGGGTAATGTTTTAACCCTCGACAAAAAAAGGTTTGTAATAAGTTTAGGTTTAACGTTTGTATCTTTGTCCGTCTGTGTTATCCTAGCTCTTGTCCATTGGTCCATTTGGCTTATAGTAGTATAGTTAATTTTTGGGACGCAACTGACTAAAGTTACCGTTGCTTAATTTTAGTACTTAACGAGGTACCTATAATTTTCTTTGAAAACCGCATGGGATTCAGCTCGGTGCCTATAATAGAAAATGAAGTTCGTACAAAGACTTATAAAAGACTTATTTAATGACATATCTTACGAGTAAGCTCTATTGGTCTGTCCTCTTAAGCCAATAAGTAGTATCTCAAATGTAATGGCCAAAGCAGATTCGATCCTATCCTATTGGTAATAAGGTTGCATTTGCTACAGGAGTTTTTCCTGAGATACTGCCTTTTGTGTTCCCAGGGCAGTGGTTCTGGGGCCATTTTAACACATACTCCTTTCATTAGTATGGAAATATGTTGACCTCGTGGGCAATGCAATTTTCATCATAACGTATTTCTAAACCGGTTGCCGAGATATGATTATATTATAATATTAAAAAGATCATTCATATGTGTTTATTATCGGTATAATCCAAAAAAAGTAGCGGCCACATACATTCTGATTGGTTATTGATTATTTCCTGTATATTAAATAGGTATTCTGATTTTTTTCCTATTGTGATAGAGATTGGTTAAAAAAATACTTAACTTAAAGATGGTGTCTCATAACTTTGGCTAAAACTTTTCTTTACATTTATAAATTATATTAATAAAACCCCGGAGATCCTCAAACAAGGGCGGATCCAGCTTTGGCGCCAGGAGTGGGTCACATAGTCGTGGTCAAGAACTTATAATTTAATTTTGATAACAATGGATACAAGTAAAAATGGTCCACCTAAGTCCTGGAACCAGCTCGGGGGGGGGGGGGGGCATTACCCCCATGATCCCCCCCTGGATCCGCCGTTGTTCTCAAGTCGACCTAAACAAAATTCAATAATTATTATTGTTGTAGAACAAGTAATTATTTGATTCCTCAAATATTAAATGAACTACCTAGTGAACTCATTAATGACTTGGAAGGAATAAAGCCAAATGTATTTAAGTGTAAATTAAAAGAAATATACATATATTAAAAAAAAAACAGTTAAGTGTTACTTGTGAGCGTTATTGATAAAATGATTCCCAGGATAAGTGCCGACAAACTGCTCTGTAGTTTGGCACGATTATACAATAAGAAAACATGTAATGCTTAAAGTAAATAAGCAGTGTTCGCATTGTTGTGTTCCGGTTTAGGGATAAGACAGCCGGTGAAATAACTAGCATAGTGGCATTCCATCTTAGTCCTCAGGGTTGGCAACGCCTTAGGATTGCAGTCTTGTGAATGCGAATGTCTATGGGTCACAGTTTCCACATACCATCAGGGCCTCTATTCAACTGCGTTATAACGATATAGTGTTTGACGTGTTTTAGAATAGTTTATGTCACAGTCGCCATTATTGTAAATGACATAAGAGTTATGAAAACGTTGACAGCCCTGGTGGCCTGTGTGCTCGATTGCCTTCTCAATGCCATAAAAAAAAAAAAACAAATTTACTTGTACAAAGCTTGTATTTAAGACAGACATTACTAAGCGCTCCGATTAACGCTGTTCAATTTAATTTTTACAATATGTTAATCGTGACGATTCTTAGCACGTAAATCGCTTCATTATTAATCGTAATTATTACGATTGCAGATAAAAGACGATGCACCGGTTAATACGTTAATTCCTTATTGACTAACCAAACCAATTAACAATATAGGTTTCTTACAAAATTGATCATGTCACATTATTTCGTGTATCCTGATTATTAAAATAATATCAAAATAATTTTCAAGCTCTGGGTAAACCCTGGTAATTAATTAATACCTTTATTTCTAAGTAGGCGCGATCTCACACTGGGGTCCTGGTGAAAAAGGCTATAAGTCGGCTTAACTCGTAATAAAGAGGATATACATATACATAAACGGAGAATCCAAGACTTAAGCCCTTTTGCCCTTACCCTTTTTCACTAGGATGGGTCCTATTCATTTTTTCACAATATGTTAATCGTCACGATTCTTAGTGCGACAAATCGCTTCATTATTAATCGTAATTATTACGATTGCAGATGAAAGACGATGCACCGGTTAATACGTTAATTCCTTATTGACTAACAAGACCATTTAACAATATAGGCTTCTTACAAAATTGATCATGTCACGTTATTTCGTCTATCCTGATTATTTAAATAATATTAAAATCATTTTCAAGCTCTGGTGAAAGAGGCTATAAGTCGGCTTACCTCGTAACAAAAAGGGTATACATGAACATAAACAGAGGATCCTTCTTCACTAGAAGCCCTTCTTCACTAGATCTTCAGGAGACGTACCCTTTTTCACTAGGACCTTGTGTAGTCTTATTTCATCTGGAGTATCAATATATCGCACCTTCGGTAGAACAAGGGCACAATTGCCCCTTTAGTCACATTGTACATTGTGCCCTTTGTTCTAGTGTACAAGGGCATAATTGCCCCTTTAGTCACATTGTATATATTACCCTTGTTCTACCGAAGGTGCGATATGTGTAATTCTATGATTGATATATATGCTGGATTCAGAAATAATTTAGACCTTACATTTGTAGTGTTTAAGACCAGCAATGATCTATGAAAGTGGTTTTTGCAAAATAAATCAAACTCAATAACAGTTATATAAAATTTGTTGTATATTTTTGTTGGCTTTGTATAACATACGTAACATAAATTTGTACAATTAAAAAAACGTGCAATATTTTGTTAAAACGCTGCCAAGCACAAGTATTCGATACAAGTCTACATTGAAAATCCTAAATGTCATTTGTCAAAATGCATTGTTAGTTCGAATTTTCGTTTATCCTAATGCCATTTCCGTCTGAACTTTCAAACCTTTTAGTGTTTGTGTGTGTGCACATCCCTTTTTTTACGAGGTGACATTTTTTCCGCGTACCACCTCACTTGAGAAGTGCGATGGTTATTTAAAAAGTATTAAAACATATTAATATAAAGAAGCGATTCATTTATTCTCAACTTCAGATCGGTTTCTGTGATACCTACCCTATACCGTCCGACCCTTATATTGGAACATTTTATCTATTAAATAGTTATTATTATTAATAATTGGTGGTTGCCGGGTTAGAATAGTGCCACTCCATGTCTTCCCATGGATGTCGTAGATGGCGACTAAGGGAATCAGGGCTTGTAGTATATTTAGGCGATGGGCTTGCAACCTGTCGCTAATACACTAGTAAACTTCATGGCCTGATTGTGCAAAATGTGGTTACAGAATTATCAACAAGTCTTTTTAGAGTTGTTGGTATTTCTGTAGCTCTGCCTACCCCACTCTGGGTATGAAGGCGTGATGCTATGTATGTATGTATTATTAATATACAATTCATGCCATACGAAGTTTTTTCCTCTTCGATGATCTTATACACATACGCTTTCCCTGGAATATAATACTTTTCTGGCCATCAGGGCACTTCAGACTCCCAAAATTATATCTATTATCCAGTTCAATCTGCATTCCATCATCCGTAACACATCTTAAATGATCATTGATAAATTCAAAATGTGTTTTGTCAGGGCAAGAGTCCCAAACTACTACATCTTCTTCTCTTTTCACTCGACTCGGTTCCTCCGCTCCGTCTTTACCATCTTCTATGATCACTTTAAATTTTGACAACACTTCATCTGAATTGGTTAGAAAAACTTCAGTGTCAAAATATGCGTTTTCGAGTTTTTCAAATTGTGTTGGATTTTCAGCTTGTTCTTTTTCGGCATCATCGACGGCTTTTAGGTTATGGTTTTTATTTTCATCTTGAATTGTTTCTGCATGCTCTATATCAAGTTTATCTTTGTTAGGTTCTGTTGTTAATATAGCGGCATGTGTTGTACATACAACAATTATCATAACAGCTTTCGCCAACATCTGAAAAAGACAATGAGTATTCATTTAGAACATGCTTTTTAATAATAACATCTCGTCCGCATTTGTAATATTACGGATTAAACTCGAGCGTTTTGAGTGAAAAGCAAAGATAATAGACTCTGTCCTTTTGAACATGTTAAAAACTTATCAAATAATTAAAAAAATAAAGTTAATCTAAATAATATAGCAAAAAAGGTCGTTCTACAAAACCAGATCAAAATTGTTACAGCGCAAACTTATTGCGTATGATAAAATAGTCTATTCTGCCGTATTGCCAAAGAATTCGGTTTACTGCATAAGCATTTTAAATTTAACTAGCAACCCGCCCTCACTTCGCTCCGGGTTAAAGTATTATACATTTACACCTTCCTCTTG
The DNA here is from genome assembly GCA_949316455.1 of Acleris holmiana. Classification (NCBI taxonomy): domain Eukaryota; kingdom Metazoa; phylum Arthropoda; class Insecta; order Lepidoptera; family Tortricidae; genus Acleris; species Acleris holmiana. Next base: position 10,154,780 of record OX438788.1, read on the forward strand.
AATCACTCTATCTTTTATAAAAACCATATCAAAATCCATTGCGTAGTTTTAAAGATCTAAGCATACATACGGACAGAGAGCGGGAAGCGGCTTTGTTCTATAGTATGAAGTGATGTGGCCACCAATAGAGTATAGAATGCTTCGACTGCATCACAGCACTTAGCGGCCTTCTTCAGTGTTACGGCAGTGTTTGCAAAACGCAAAAGTACAGCGATGGAAGTTACGGCTATTCTTTACTTCAAACAATGGTAGAAATGTCTCGGTATGTAAAAGATAACATAGAGAGCAGCAGCAGGACGTTATAATGAGTAATGGGCAGAAGACGGATGCAAAAGTAGTTCTATAATTTTATTGTTGTAGTAAATAGCAAGAGAGCAAAGAAATAGGATCACTTTCTGTAGAAATTCATTACTAAATGGCTCGATTCCTTTGCTCCCATGTGTAGATATAAACACTTAATAGTCTTAAAACTGAGGTGATAATTTACAAGTGGCCAGTACTTTCTTAATACACTATTTTTTTACTATGGAGTATAGAGGTATTATGCAGTTACTGATATATGTATAACAAAAGCTGCATATATTTTATTACATAAATATTACTTGAAATGCAATAAAAGTCTTATCTATCCTATGCTTTCGTCACCATATTGCATCCATCCGCCCTTTAATAATAAGTAGGCGGGAAACCCTCGGAGTATTAAGTTACTTAACAAAATGTTTCAGTGGTCATTGACTTCGAGATAGGTATGTGAAAACTAGAATGCAGATCTTACAATTATTCATTCATAAACATGTTTAAACAGATTTTAACTTAAGTTTTATTTTTTATCATTCGAATTGGCAGGTTTTTAGGGCTCCGTAGTTAACAAGGAACCATAATAGTATTGCCATGTTCGCCCGTCCGTCTATCGACGGTTCTACTCAGAGACTCTTGGTGCTACAACGCAGTTATTTATAGACCTCGCTATCGGAGGTGCAACTTGGTAGCTGTCAAGTTCTTAGGGATGAGTAAAAATATTTATGATGTCGATATCGATATTCCTACTATTTCTGTACAATAGTTTTATATGTAGGAACCTATACCATTTTTAGACTACAATTTAACAAGTTTTTTAGGATTCATGATTAAAAATGAATAGATAAGATATTGGCCCTTAAGTGGCAGAGGGCGGGGCACATTGCTCGCAGGACTGATGGCCGATGGGGCCAGAAAGTTCTCGAATGGCGTCCACGGACCGGGAGACGAGCTGTTGGTAGGCCTCCCACAAGATGGAGCGACGACCTCGTAAGGATCGCGGGATCGCGATGGATGTGGAAGGCACAAGACCGGTCTAAGTGGAGAGCCTTGGGGGAGGCCTATGTCCAGCAGTGGGCGTTTCGGCTGATATGATGATGATGATGATGAGATAAGATATTGGGTTTATTGTTAAATATATCATGACTGCACTAGATTAGGTACTGCAGATAAACTGGAAAGAAAACTGATCGTTCATTAAGAATACGATGATCAATATCTCTTTTGGTGGACATAAAAGAGAGATTTATTGATTATTTAAAATTTGAATCATTTATAAATGGTTCGTGATATGAAGATAACAATAATTTGTTAGTAATGATGAAAGATTGAAGACTTTTATTTATAGTAATGAAAAATATTTAACACATTCATTTTGTAATTATATAGTCCTGTTTTATAAAATAAACAAGTTTAATTAAAGTCCTAGACCCTCATTATGGTAAAGAAAAAATATCGACATATAGCTATAATAATCGACATATTTCAAAATAATTTTAACTCATCCCTAAGAACTTGACAGCTACCAATTTGCACCTCCGATAGCGGGGTCTAGTTATTTAGCATAGTAATACATTTAAATGATGCCGATATTGTTGAAAAAATATAAATTCTCATCTCTGACAAGGTAATCAAAGGTTTGTTTTTACTTTATGGCATATTATCGAGTGAGGTATGATTGAATACCTTTTAATAAAACATTATTCTATATGTACTTACATGTTTTTATAACTTTTTACACGTTTGAGAAAATATTGAACTCAGAATTTTTTCTTATTTACTCGGCGTCGAGTTTAAAACAATACGATAACATGTCAAACGCAATATGTTTTTACCATGCAAGATAGAAGCCCAACGCAATAACAATTCGTCACTATTTTGTAAAAACCTCGTATCTCATATTTCGTGATGTACTGTTTTAAACTTATTTCTCTTTATGTTTAGGTTTAAAATCGTACATCACGAAATACGAGATACGAGGTTTTTGCTAGCTTGAGGACAAAATACCGAACATAAAATGCACCCTATAGCTAATACGATAAGGTTGCATTTGCAATGATACTACAATATATGTGTGTGTCACGAGTTTTATAAATAAATACTTACGTTGCAATTAGAAGTGCCGTCGCTAAATCCCTTTTCCTCGTAATTATTCCCACATTCATTTACGTATTGATGTTATTATTATTTTATTAATAGAAGATGCCACACCAGTGATCTGCCCGCTCTAAGGAACCCGACTGAGTCTCAACGGGTCATGCGTGAATCACGTTCGTATGTGAAATACAAAAGAAGTAGGATGTGTAGCGTAAGAGCTGTATGTTACGAATTGGGTAATTTTCAAATAATTGTAACTGAAGGAATAAAATTTATAAACTCTAACTTTCACATGCGAGTCCCGAAAATTAACTACATACTCGTATATGAACGACAAATTTTCGTTCGTACGACAAGTTAGTTTCTTAACGTTAGTCCTTAACTAGATACAATTATTTTGAAAAACTACCCAATTGGTCTGGGGCTCCATTCCACATTTTTTTATAATAAGGTCAAGGCACACGAGCAATCAGGCCACCTGGTGGTCAGAAGAATCTGGGACCGTAGTCATTTGCATTCTCAAGACTATAATCTTGAGACTGCAATCCGAACACATAAATTGCGTTGCTAACCCTGAGGACTAAGATGGAATGCCTCTATGCTAGTAATATCACCGGTTGTCTTATTTCCACACCGGAACACAACAACGTGAACAGTGTTGCTTGGAGGTAGGTTTAAGGTTAAATATTTCAAACCACTTAACTTGATTTTAAACAGAAACAAAAGTCGTTTTTTAAATTCGATAGTTTGATAGAATATAGAAGTCTTTGTTGGAAAACCTTAAAAATAACTTTGCTGCTTTAATCACTAAACTCAATTGTTATATCACTTTAGAATATCCATTAACCCTGTTTTATTTTGCAACAGCATAAAAAAATACAACTAACAAAAAAACAAAAAGTGAACATTATGTGTTATGATGTGTGTATGTCCAGTATATTGGACGCTATCAAATTAAACTACAGCATTAACATTTTTTTACACCGTGCAATGTCAAACTTGCCGGAAGAAAAACTCAGATTCCTAAACTTTAATTTTGACTTATTATTTATTAATTTTGTTAGATTTGTCTTGAAGAAAACTTAAACTAGCTTCCTTTTACAACAAATTAAACTGTAAGATTCTGATAACTGGTGCCGTGGCATCGAAAATGTACCCGGTTACCGCATTTCCAAAATTTGATAAGTTGAGATAAGATGAACGGGCAGCTATAAGAGGTCGGTTTTGTGTGGAAATGCATGCTTGAACTAATTTCTTGAACGTGAATTTATTAGGAGCATGTCTGATTTTTAGGAGGGAGACTGTTCCAAAGACGAATGGCTTGAAAGAGTTGCAAATAAAACCAGAGCGGTGTTTAGGGAAGGAAATAGTTAAATTGCGAGTTAAATAATGTTTAAAGCTCACTTGGTAACAGTCGGCTCTTTGACTATTTGTTCTTCGTCATATGTCGTGTAATGCAACTCTGCATAATTATGTATTGCATAATCATACTACATCGTGTTTTGTCAGATAAATTGGTATTTATCTCTTCTTTCTCAATAACCTTATCGATGGGTACTGATTTATTTTATTTTTATGGGGTACAGTGGATCACCTGATGTAAGTGATCACCGGAACCCATAAACACCCGCAGAAATATAGGGACCGCAATTATAAATAAATAATAAATATTAATATCAGATGGCAATATCACACAGTGCGCTGGCGCTAAGTCATGAATGTTTTATAATTATGTATTAAAGTATGTGTTTCTCTATATAATGTACATGGGACATACTGAAAGTTTCTGGAACTGGCTACTTACAATAAATAAATTAAAAAAGCAATAAGAAAATTTGAAAACGGAACTTTTTATGGACATTACTTTTTAAATTACGAGACTCTCATTTGTTTTTTCAATTTGGGGGGTTCAGAGAATTGTTTGTCGCTGTTATAATAAAACTAACTCGTGAAAATTTTCGCTCAACTCTCTTGTTGACTTAAGCCGCAGCGAAAATCGTAAAGAATCATCTTGACGAATTTCGCTGCGGCTTAAGTCAACAAGAGAGTTGCCAGAGACATCAACTGGCGTTTAATGATGAAGCCCCATATCGTAGCTCTGTGTATTCGTGGTTCGGAGAATTTAAACGTGGACGAGATCATCTCCATGACAATGTACAAGCATAGAGCTTAGTTTAGGACTAGACCAATTTGTGTGAGATTGCATCCAGAGGTATATTTATAAAGGTACAGAGTTATGGCAGTCATACAGCTCCTTCCTTCTCTTTCCCTGGCTTGAACTCGGCAGGTTACAAATGTTACAATATAAAGTACGGCATCAGTGCAGATAACTTGAATCTGTTTTCGCAGCTGAGCAGATAAAAATGTTTTTAAGAGCTCGGCAGATTGACGCACGTCGACATCCTCCAAGTTATTCAAGGCCTATTGAAGCCACTTACCGAAACCAATTTATTAATTTGATAGATGGATTTTGTTCCGGGACAGTCAATACGTTTACAATGATAAAAATTACAGGCACATTATGCTGTAACGCATAAGACAAGCTGTCAAGATATAATAAATAAATAATAAATAAGTAGCATATATGTCCTTCCCCGGCACTATATCCATACCAAATTTAGTACCGTTTAGTTTGCATAGTTTCATTTAATTACGTTCGAAAAGCATAATAAACGTTTACCATAAAAACAAATTGTATAATTTTATCAGAACTACTTACGGTCAACGTAAATTGACACATACATACATAACATCACGCCTTCATTCCCAGAGTGGGGTAGGCAGAGCTACAGAAATACCAACAACTCTAAAGAGACTTGTTGATAATTCTGTAACCACATTTTGCACAATCAGGTCAAGAAGTTTACGAGTGTATTAGTGACAGGTTGTAAGCCCATCGCCTAACAATACTACAAGCCCTTCTTCCGTGAGTCGCCTCTTACGACATCCACGGGAAGACATGGAGTGGCACTATTCTAACCCGGCAACCACACGGGCGACGTAAATTGAATTAGCAGATATAGTTCATGATCGTCCTACGCGCAAGTAGGCACAATATTAGAACGCATTGAAATTAAACACAGTTCTTGGAAACAATATGTGTTGTAATAACAAAATATCTAACAAAACAAACACAGAGTTTTTAGGTAATCAGCAACAGTTCTAAAATTATTCCACCCTCAGTTGATTTTTGAAGCTCTTAGCCTCTTTGTTGACTTTATTGTATAGCTTGACAAAACGAGTTTCGGATAATGACGACGCTGTTCGAAGTGCAGCTAAGCTGGTTACCACTTGAAAATATCGTAGATCAAGTGGTCACCTTCTCTTTTTGTTAATCTAAAAGATAACGGCGTCTTCTTCTTTTAGATGATTTTATACACATTTGCTTCCCCTGGAACACAATGCGTCTCTTTCCTATTGGGCACTCCAACGTCCCTATAGTAATCCTACTACCGACATCAATTTCCGATATTCCATCGTTTGCCACACATCGCAAGCGATTATTAACGTATTCAAAGTGTTTATTTTTAGGACATGGATCCCATAATACTGGAACGTCATCATCCCTTTTTATTCTTTTATGTCCAATGTCTTCTCTTTTGCCTACGTTTTTCGTTAACTTTGATTTAACTACATCATTTGGAAAAAGAACAGCTGTATTCAAAGTTCTGTCGTCTCGTGTTGAAGTTCTTGCATCCTTCTCTTTGTTATCTTCAAATACTCTCTCGCTTTTTTCATTTTGTCTATCATCAACTGCTTTTTCTTTGAATTCTTCATCTTCTCCGCTTGTATACGGTGCAGCGTACTTAAAGACTCCTTTAGTATCAGTAGGTTCTGTTATAACAGCACACTTGTTACATAATACTATTAGTATGACAACTTGCGCCAACATTATCTGAAACGATACAATAGATGATTTAGCACTTAGTTGTTAAATAATCATAGAAGCTACAATCGGAACATTCTGTTGTTTGCTTGACCTAATCATTAAAAACCTTTGGCCGCGACTGCGTAGATCTGATATCGATATTGGTTCAGACAAATTCGTTTTGTAACGCATGTAATCGATCGACGATTTAGTGACTGTCGATGGATGCCTAAGATATTGCACTGACGATAGTGGAGATCATTAGGAAGGACACTTCCCCAATACTAGATGTAATTCAGCTAAAATCATGTTGAAGAGTTACCCGCGACTCCGTCTGCGTAGATCTCTATTATCGCTATTCCCTCTGGAACCGTCCAATTTTTCGGAATAAAAACTACCCTATGTCCTCCCATGGGACTCTAAAGTATCTCCATACCAAATTTAATCTAAATCGGTTCAGTAGATCCAGAGATTATCCCCTACAGTCTCATAAACTCATAAACTCTATCTCTTTATAATATTAAAAAGTTCATCCATGAATTATATAATTAACTTATGTTCAAATCACTTAAGATGATAATAATAACAAACACTGTTGTTTCAAATATATCATCGGCTTCGAATTAGATATAGACAGAGTCATACAAATTGTAATTATTGATCGGTACGGACGGAGCAAAACTTTAACAATACTTACATTACAGCCATACAAATATTAATTTCCTTATACCAAATCCGAGACTCTGATATAGAGTTAAATTGAACCCCGGTTGTGAGTTCTCCTTTATACAGACTATGTATGTATGTTTTATTATAATTTATAATTGTAATGCAGTCAGCATCTAAGTCACGAAAGCTATCGACTTTTCTCGCTGTAGAAACGAACCAAAGATATATATCCCGTGTCGATAAACGAGACACATAATATATTATATTAATAGTTGATCGCTGGTAGTTCACACTACCGGCGAAATTTTTTTCTCTAACAAAAGATATAGATCCCGTGTCGATAAAAGTTCGCAGACTCCTCGCTTCTCGCTCATCGTTGGCGGAGGAACAAGTGCCTAAGAGGCCTCGGTCGTTAATAACGTTAACGAACAAAAGGTCAATCCACTAGTATTGTTATCGCCAGGGCCTGTACTTTTCATGCCGTTGACGCAAAAATGACGTCACGCTACATAGAGTATGATTCCAATTAGTATTTCTTCATAATCATTATTTATTAAATACCTCTGAGAAATAAATACTATTATACCTATATTGATTGTTTGTATAAATTGTTAAAATCAGAAAAAATGTGTTCATCGATTCAAATTTCCTTTTTAACAGGGAAGTTGGAATAATTAACCAGTAGTGCGAACAAACAAAACTATGATTACAAAACAAAAGTATTTTTATGAATATCACATGACGTATGGAAACGAAGATGACCTAGATTTTCTCTGTACGGGATTTGAAACAAGAAGGATTGTGTGCTTTAAGTTAGAGAGGAGGAATTCTGTTTTGTACTTACTTCTTGAAATGTGGTAACAATAAATACCATTTAATAAAATGTATGTATCGACATGAAATACAAAACAAGCATTAATTTTTCTACGAGTCAATAGGTTACCTACTAAACTCATTTGTACATGATTAAATGATTGACGACTAATGGTTAATAATTTCAATAAAAGTATTTGAAATCATACTCTATGTAGCGTGACGTCATTTTTGCGTCAGCGGCATGAAAAGTACGGGCCCTGGTTATCGCTGACGCGTGAGACAAAATCAGCATCCATGTTTTTTTTTAATTAAAGTTATCATGCGTGCCCAGCAGAACAAAAACAACACTATCTATGTTAATAACGCATGACATTTTTATATACGAGTAATGCTAGGTTAAGTTGCATCATTGTTATAAGCAATATTTAAAACAACAACTGTCCGTGGATCCGTCCATTCATCGTTAATTATAACTTAATTATGGACCCTGTTGGACATTACGCACTTTTAGAATTATAGTGACCTAATTCAAACATTTTCTGCGTTCGATTTCGAGTCATAAATTTAGTACTATAGGGACCTAAGTCGAAATTCAAAATATGTGGATTAGGTCACTATAATTCTAAAGATGCGATTAGAAGTGTAAGGGCTTTTATGACCATTCTTACGGAGGAAACTACATAATTGTTTTACTATTATCATGAAATCACTTGTATTTTATTGTTTTAAGTTTTGGAGTGTCTATCATTTCATCGAATTGCAATCCATCGAACGCTATTTTCTGCTGAAACCATAATGTTTTCAGGGTATCTGAAACATTTAACCTAACCTACGTAATCAATGTTTAAGATATCCTGAAATCATTATGGTTTTTAGCAGAACATAGCGTTCGATGGAATGAAATTCGATGAAATGATACATTAGATGAAGTGATGACTTACCTTTTATTTGTAACTTTGACGACCTCAATGTAATTTATAATAATTTGACATGCTGTACAATTTATGCTGTAACATTACATTAAGCAAATAATCTAACCTAATGTAATAGTAAAGAAAAACGTCTTATCTCTCGAGTTACAAGAAAAAAAACAATAATTTTCTAAAAACAAATACTTACGATTGATAGCTCTGACGCTGATATTCCCAGATAATTTTCTTATACAACACGGTAATAATTCTATTCCGTGCCGCTGACACCCCTTACTTAAACAAATTGCATTCAATTTGGAGTCTATAGCTGTGAACGTATGCTTTTATTAGTTGCTTATACACGAGTGGTTAGCGTGCCTCCCAGAGTGTCACTAACTATGAGTTTCCTCATGGTTCTCGTATAGATAAACATTATACAGTTCTTTAGCTTTGTATAGCTTAAGGAAAATACATTATCCTTAAGATTGATGTTTATCCTTAATGACTACCAATACCACCATATCACAGTGTATGTGTAAAGTAGTTAATCTTTAAATACATCATCTTAAGAGAATTGTGAAGCAAAAAAATTCCATACAAAATGCGATAACGTTTTTCTCCCCTTAAACGTTGTCCGATGTTTACGATTTTTGAATGTTTTAGATATTATGAAAAACTATGTCTGTACGTTTTCCCTTCCAAGAAAAAGATTTGCCGGAAAGAAAAAAAAAAAAAAAACAAGCTGAAACGTACAGATCTAGTTTTTCATAATATCTACAACAACAACACGCCTGGAGCTAAATGTGTATGCGTTATTTTTGACAGCTACGCGATATAAGCATCGCTTCACAATCCTCTTAATTACCATAATTGATACTTTAAACTGCTAACAAAAAATACTCATGCGGCGAGAAATGCCTCTCGATGAAATGATAATTGTACGTATGTGCTCCTTATAACTATTTAATTGTAGCAAATTAAAGTAGTCAAAATAAACAAAGAGAATCATTTATTTAGTGCCTACTGTACAATTAGAAAGCAAAATGCAAACAGCTTATTAATCATCAATATTTACATTTACCTGTTCACACTAAAAGGGCGAGTAAGCATTAAATGCAAAATGAAATTATCACAAGGCTAAACTAACTAACTCTTACGATTATAGTCTTAAGAATTCAAATCTCTATGGGTCTCGGATTCCACTTACCATCAGGTAGCCTGAGTGCTTGTGTGCCTTATCCTTATCTTAAAAAAACTGATAAAAGATGTGTGTGACATTATTTTTAGGTACCTTTTTACACGACTGCGGCAAAGCCCAAAAGGAGGGTTATGTGTTTGACCTGTATGTGTTCCCTCGTAGCGCTATAGCGGCTGGATGGATGGGCCTATTTCAAAAAGAGAGGTGTCATTAGATTCGTCTTAACGTCGCGAGTCTTACAACAATATAGCGGCACAAAAAATATATAAAGGCTAACTAAAATATATAGACGACATTCTCAAAACATGCTTTTCGTTCAACTTGTTTCAGTTATTGAGTAAAATCCGGAAGGAAGATCGTTTTAAAAACACCTTCCTAAAACGCTCGACCTTCGGGATGACGATCACGTCGTGGTCACCAATGTAGGAAGGGAGGACAATATAGAGATCTCTCTCTAGGCGGGTGTTGTAGCGACCGATGTCCATCGAGATTCAGTTGGAAGTGGTATATAGGTCAACTGACTGGGGAAACTTCGTTAGCGCGATGTAGCGCACTGTTAGATTAAGTTGCGCTGTCCGACGCTGGTGGCGCTGTCGAGTTGGTTGTTACAAGTTGTCACTAGATGTCGCTAGGTCGCCACAAACGAAATTTGATCAGTTCTTCTTCTGCAGCATTTTACTTACATGCCCACTGTTGGGTATATGCCTCTCCAATTCTTCAATTTATCAGTGCTACAATTAGTAAATTGTTGCAAAGGCTGCAGGCAATTTATGGACGTGTCAGCATACAAATATATCTTTTGCCTTTTTCGCCAAGGCAGACGTGGTGCTTATCACACTGCAAAAAATAATGCAAGAAAATAACATGCATTAGATAAATTGGTAGCAACATCCCACCATTTATTAGCAGTTGGAGGCTGTTACGCAAAAATGTGTCATCCCACAATTGATTAGCAAATAAAGGTCAACCCAGAATAATCACATTGAGGGTTGACACTTTGTTGCTAAATGGTTGTGGATTGAAACATTGCTGTGTAACAGAGTCTAGTTGTGATGTGGTGTATTATATACATACATACATAACATCACGCCTTCATTCCCAGAGTGGAGTAGGCAGAGCTACAGAAATACCAACAACTCTAAAGAGACTTGTTGGTGATTCTGTAACCACATTTTGCACAAGCAGGCTAAGATGTTTACCAGTAGGTTAGTGACAGATTGCAAAGTCAATTAACAATCAACAATACTACAAGGCTTTATTCCCTTAGTTGCCTCTTGCGACATCCACGGGAAGACATGGAGTGGCACTATTCTAACCCGGCAACCACACGGGGAGCGATAGTTGTTCCTAATGCGATCGGATCTCCGAACGCCTAGAAAAACTGCGTTCCATGACTCTGGTCTTTTAAATCTCTGTGAGATACCAGCTAAATCCCACATAAATGTATAGTGTATTAGCAGATAATATAGCATCAGTTTATGTTTGTTTCAGATACCGAATTGTGAAAAGAGGAGAGGTCGACTGGAGAAACAGCACTCGTTCATAGACGCTGGTAAGTATTATTTATAGTCTTTCTTCAATTTTAAAGTGAAACTTAGGTTCGCGCGAAAGTTCATGTCCATCCTGAGGGATGCGTAGTCACGTCAACACGTTAAGGACCGCGCTAGACTGCGGACGAATGCGGCGAGGCAAGGGGAGGAGGGGGGAGCTCCGCCTCATCCCCCGATGGACATAAACTCGCGCGCGTGCTGAGGGTGACATACTCAAATGTAACTCTGCGCGTTGTTACCGGTTCGCTAGAACCAAATATCATAATACCTATTACATATTTTGACTCAACCTCAAATTTTCTTAGTTTCAAAATGTCAAAATGTCATAATGACGTTCACACATTACATCCGATATCCAAAAGGTATAGTTGTTAAAAAAACAATTCCTCCTAATACCGAATTATTATTAAGACTGAATTTGATTACCAAAAATTCAACAATAGCTTTGGTTGACAGGCCCAAAGATCATAATGAATGATACTGTTTCATAATAATAACCTAAAAAAACGTACCTACCTAATGCCTTTAATATGAGCAGTTCTTTTTCCAAGAAACAAAATAACACCTTTTTCGGACTAACACAATGGGGGTTCTCAGTTTTGCCTGAGACACCTACCTAACAAAATATTTAATTTTATTTACAAATAAACATGATAAAGTCAATTTGGATTATAGTCATATCAAGAATATGGTATTTTAAGAAGTAGGAGTAAGTAATTTCAAGTTATAGACATTTTGAAACTATTCTGTTTTGACATTACGACGTACCAGGAACATGGTTTTTTTTTTATGTTAAGGCGAAGGCACACGACTTCACACGAGCACTCAGGCCACCTGATGGTAAGTGGAATCTGAGACCCATAGACATTTGAATTCTCAACACTATAATCCTAAGACCTCAAATGCGTTGCCAACCCTGAGGACTAAGATGGAATGCCTCTATACTAGTAATTTCACCGGTTGTCTTATCCCCATACCGGAACACAACAATGCGAACACTGTTGCTTGGCGGGCGGTTTATGGATAAGATGGTGGTAGCGATCCGGACGGACCCTGCACAGGGTCCTACCACCACTAAACTTGTATTTTGATATTTGGTTGTAGCGAACCGGTAACTGCGCTTGTACGGTGTATTTATATATTGTTATGGTTCAGTTAATTGTACATCAATATAGTTAAAGATAATTAAAAACCCCCGGAACTTCCTACTTTCACAGCTGGTATGTCTTAAACAACCCAAACCTTTTTATGAATCTGGTTAACAACTATCCCGATTGAACTACCTTTTTTTACTTCTGTGAAGAAATACCGCAATAAACTCGGCAGTCAGAATTTTTTTAAATATTGCTTATGACAATTATAGAACTTAACCTAGCGTTTTATAAAACAATGAAGTAGTTAAGCAGGAAAACGTGTCAAAAACTTGTAAAAATCAAAAGAGCAAATAAATAAAATAATAATAATGATATAGTAGTTCATGCAACAGTTGTATAAGAGAGGTCAAAAAAGACGAGTGGTGTGGTTACGATGTGAGCCGCAGGCGAACATCGTAAAGCAAGACGCCACGAGTATTTTTTGACTTAGTTATACACCGTTGCATACAATACTTTTTCTACGACTAGGTTTCAAATAAAATGCAAAATTAAATTAACAAAATTGTATTAATATAACTAGGTTAGAATACAAACGAACGAAGCACAGAACAACAAACGAGCGGGAAACATTCGAAAACGACAAAATATGTGTCTATGGTTAACTTTGTTTTTAAATTGATGTGCACTTGTCTGGTTTTATATTTTAAAAAAAAGTTGCACAATCGATTTAACTTGTGAAATAGGGACTAAAAAACACTAATGATTTGAGAAATGAATTCTTTTACCTGATTGGTCGTTTTTTATATAGCTGCATTCTGGTTGGTTGATACCATGTTTTTTTTTAAAGAGTTAAATTAGTAAAAGAGAACCTAACGTTCCGATTGACAGTCATTGTATATTGTGATTGGTGGATTAATTTGGTGAAGTATTTTGATTGGTCAAATTAACCTAGGTGTAAGCTTTGGCAGCTAGGCATGTCGTTTTGGCTCAAAAAAGCACAAGTGCTGTTAAGGGGAATAGACTAGATAGACTTTTCTACGGTATGTTCTGCGGACATATTATCTATATTCTTATATTAGTGTTCGTGACTATATAAATGACAGATAAAAGTACAGGAGTAAGAAAAAACAGTTTCGATACGTTCTCCTACAGAAACCGTGTCCCCTAGACAAAATACAATGTTAACATGTTATGACTAAGCTATTATGTAACTTAGGTATCTCGTTTAGGCGAAGCAATTTTGTCTGTTAGATAATCCTCGACCCTATTAAGCTTTAGACATCAACGAAGCATACGATATACGATATGATAGCAATGTAAGTATTTTAAATTGAATTTGGTTACCAATAAACAATCAAACACCAGAGAGAAGTGTAGACTGAAAGAAGATGTAGTGACTGAGATTGAAAAGGGTATGCTTCGATGGTTCGGTCATTTGGAAAGGATGGATGAAAAAAGATTGACGAAAGAAATATACAGTACGATAGTGAATGGAAGCGGCGCCCTAGGCGTACTTTTTCGAATCAAATCGGAGAAATTCTGCAAAAGGGCCGAATCTTAAGTATCTGAAACCAACGTGCATGCATGACTCGATGTATGAATGTAGAAGAAGCGATAGAGATTTGTCAGGATCGTAGCAGGTGGAAAGAAGTGGTCTCTGCCTGCCCCTCTGGGAAACGGGCGTGATTTAATGTATATAAGTACATATCGTGTCATTCTTGTGCAGAGGCAGACTCTCGCTGCGACGATGGTCTCAGCAAGTGCTGCTGCGAGTGCCGGAGGCACGACGGATGCAGCAGGACTTCCAATGAAAAGGTACTTCTTCAATACTGTAACAGCATGTCAATGAGCCTTCACTGTCGAAATAGAGGAAGACCACCAGCCAGATGGTCCGACCTGGACCAGATTCACTGCAACAAGGACATTATGGAAATCCATGGAAGAGGGTGGAAAAAATCTGTGCGCCCTGGAGAAGGAAAAAAGGAAACAAAACTGCATTCACAGATCTTCTCAAATTAGCTTGTCTCACCCGGCAATCGAACCAACTAAAAACCGGCTCGGAAAGAATCGTCCCGCGCTCTTTTCCCACAGACCGGAGCCGGTCGGCTGCGCGAGCGCGGAACGAGCGCGGAAGAGCACGTCCAGCAGCCGGTCGGCTCCTCATATTATTTCACACGAAGCGCGTCTAAGTATTCTTAATTATGTAATTTAGTTAATAAGTTAAGTAAATATAATGAATATAAATGCAGTGCCCTAACAGGGTTTATGTTGGACTTGTAATATATTTTTTTAAGATCTTTGTAAACACATAACGCAATAAATGATATGACTATGACTATCCTCCTAAGGCCTCTCGTACAAAAAATTGTACATAATACGTTCTTTAGAAAATAGACCTATTGCAAAGGGAATAAAATAGGTTTTCCTTTGTTTTTATGCGCGACTATCAAAGTAGAAAATTGACTCTATTGCATTTATAATAGGTTCAAATTCCATTGGCAAATTTCGTTGTATGGTGGGTCTTAGGAGGCTATGACTAATGACAAAAGAAGTGCACACGCAAAATTAAGCCTTGTTACAATGACTCAAAACTATGTTTCCAACGTGATAAAAATCTGCTCTTCGAGCCGGTCTGTGTGAACGGACCCTAAATGATGAAAGAGACGTCCAAAAAACATTCGTAATTTTCTTTAACTTAAAAACTTGAAAATTTCAGCCTTCGACGCAAACGCAGCTGAAAACAACACCAGTACCGGCGAGCCCGGTCAAAAACCGCTACGAACAAAACGCAGAGCAACTTGTCAACCAAAACGCTGAACAAGCCAATCACAGGGCGCCTTACGAAGCCCCAGCCAATCAGCGATCAGAACCGACCAATCAACGCACGGAATTGTCCAACGACGCGCAAGTCTTCGAGCCAGCAACCAATCAAATGGCATTCGAGAAACAAATACCGGAATTTGAACCGGCTAACCAGAGATATGAATCTCCGAACCAAAGAACGTTTGAAAATAGACCGTACGCCGCCTCGCCGCATCACAGGCCGCAGTCTTATGATGCTTTAGCCAATCAGAGGGCGGCGAACGAGAATGCGGCCAATCAGATCGTTCCGATTAATAAATCGACCAATCAGGAAACCGTTGAGATGCCGCAGTATGTCTCACAGCAGAGTTATAGCAAAGTTTTTAGGAATGACGAGGTAAATTAAATACTTGATATTTTGTTTTAACGGGCAATTTAAGTTTGATTGGGTTTGAATTAACGACTTCGAGCTTATACTTATAAGAAGTAAATCCTGACCCCTGTCGCTGCAGTACAATTTATAACCTATTTATTGGTTTGAGGTTATAATTTGTACTGGAATGACAGGTGTCACAATTTGCTTCTTATCGGCAGGACACTATAAGTATAAGCTCGCAGTCGTTAATTCGTTTATTTATCCTATTTAATATTCAGGGTGGAAAAAACGAAAGCCACATGGACGGCAACTACCTTTAATTGTGGAAATAGCGAATTCTACGCTAGGATTTTTTTTAAATTCGTCTTCCGTAACCGGGACTCGAGCTGGTCAAATATGACAAAACAATAAAGTGTTTTTTTACGGCTTTATTTAGTTGAAAGGTGTATGCGTTGCGTTGTAGATATAAAAGATACCTATATCAATGACTATCATATAATAATAATGATCTGTATCATAAAACACGACTAAATAAACTAAACTAAAGCCTCCTTTGCGTAGAATTCGCTACTTCCAACATTTAAGTTAGTTACCGTCCACGCTTTCGTTTTTTCCACCCTGAATATTAAATATGATAAGTTAACAAATTAACGACTGCGAGCTTATACTTGTAGTGTCCTGCCGATAAGAAGTAAATTCTGACACCTGTCATTCCAGTACAAATTATAACCTCAAATCAAAAAATAGGTTATAAATTGTACTGCGATGAGAGAGATTTTTTATGTGTTTATAGGTATTTGTTTCCTTTTTGTTTTTCCCTTCGTCTTCGGTCTCTTCAATTATTGTACGTTTTGCTATCCGCTTTTTAAATTATCTGTCAGAGGTTAACTGTAAGAGATCCCTTAAAGGGAGAAGTTCGCCTCTGTACATACCTTTTGTGTTTCTGTTTCGTTATTTACTTTGTTATTTTCTTTATGCAATAAAGAGTTTTTACATACACACATTACACTTGTCCGTTTATTTTAAGATTGATATCTCTATAATAGAAAGGTTTAGGTACTTAACTAAAGGTAAACGAACAAAACCACGTGGTTCTGTTCAACAGCCAATCAAGACTGTTTTGTCGAGCTATGACGTGTCTCGCGTATCAGTGTTCTGCTTCTATAGGCTGCTGACCACGTGATTTTGTTTGTTTTCTTTTAGTTAAGTACCTAAACTTTTCTAGTATAATATGTCTATGTTTCAGGTAACATCGCCTCAGGTAATACAGAATCAGGCGATTCTCCAGGCCGATGGAAGCATGTACAACATAATGCCGACCAAAGTAGCTCAAATTCCCACGGACCCTAACTTACGTAAGTAAAAAACAAATACAACTTGAACACTGGACAAATACGACACGAATACTAGATAAATCCAACAGATACACTAAAAATTGGACCGATACAACGAAGATGCTATAAAATTATAACATCCACTAAACACATACAACAAAGACACTTGACAATACAATACGAACACTGGACCTTTACAATACGAACACTAAATAATCAAATACGAACACTAGACTAATACAATAAGTACACTAAATAATACAATATGAACGCTGGACTAATACAACAAGAACACTAAATAATACAATACGAACAATAAACTAATACAACAAAAACACTAAATAATACAATACAAACAATGGACTTATACAACAATAACACTAAATAATACAATACCAACACTGGAATTATACAGCAAAGACACTAATCAAATACAAAATGAACTCGGGGGAAACACAACGACACTAAAGAAATAGAAAAAAGACAGAAAATACAACTCGAACACTGGACCAATACTACAAATACACTAAACAAATACAATACGAACACAAGACGAGAGCAACAAAGACACTAAATCAATACAATATGAGCAGATAAATACAACAGAGACTAAGCGGATAGTGCGTCTTATAGTGGTAGTAGGACCCTGTGCATTGTTGTGTTTCGGTGTGGGGATAAGACAACTGGTGAGATTACTAGCATAGAGGCATTCCATCTCCATTCTCAGAGATGGCGATGCATTTGCAGCCTTGAGATTAAAGTCTCGAGAGTTTAAATGTCTATGGGTCTCAGATTCCACTTACCATCAGGTGGCTTGAGTGCTTGTGTGCCTTCCACTTGCCATAGAAAAAGAAAATACAACATAGTCACAAAAAAAAACGCTAACTATTTAAAACTTTATGTCCACAGGTCCTGTGTCGTTGACGAATATGATGTTCCCCACCCACATGGCTCAGGGGTATCAGTACGTGAACCCAGTAAGAATGGTAAGTTATCCTGAATTGCAGGATCCCACTAGAAATTAAACAAGATACTAGTGACGGATCTTTCAATAAAAAAACTTGAACAAAATTGGCATGTAACACCAACTACTCAGTCGATGGATTTTTCGAAACTAACATTAGTAGATAGTCTTCAGCATCCAAAAGTCTGGTTCGCTGGCTCAACCATGCATCCCAAACATGCATACATGTTACAAACATGTAAACTGTAACTGTTAAATTAACATAATATATTGGCATGATTTTTTTATATTTTATGAATAAATTATTGAATTTAATTTAATCAGAAATAATTGTGCCAATAGTGAAGACGACTTCACTTGTAATAAATTACAATTACATACCAACGCCTCACGGCTTTACGCCTGTCTTCCAATGGGATAGACCGAGACTACGGATGTTACGGAAGTGTTTTTTTAAATGTAAATTAAACTGACGGCTGCAGACAGATTATAATCTAGATTACAGTCCTAAACAATATGTAAACAGCATGGTCAGTTACAGTTTTATAACTAAAAAATAATTAAAACTAAGGAAAGATATTACAATCGACGACACGTTGGCCTAGTTGGGAGTGACCATGCCTCTGAAGCCAGCGGTGCTGGGTTCTACTCCCGGTAAGGGCAGATATTTGTGTGGTGAGCGCGAATATTTGTTCCTGAGTCTTGGATATTTCTATGTATTTAAGTATGTATTTCTCTATATAAGTATGTTTATCGTTGTCTAGTACCCATAGTACGAGGGGCGGCTGAAAAGTTCTAAGCCTAAGGTATGTTGAGATTGCATATGCGTTAGCGATACTGGCCACTAAAAAGACCATTTAAAAAGTTAATAAATAAAAGAAAAAAATGTCGTCTTTTGTTTATTACATCTCGAGATATCCGACGCTAAAGGTCATCATGTGTGAATTATCAACGCATATCACGAAAATTGAGCACCGTGCAGTCATTAAGTTCCTCACAAAAAGTGACAAATCGCCGAAAATAATTTTTGAAGAAATGTCTAGTATTTACGGTGAATCTGGCCCTTCTCATGCCACTGTTAAAAAATGGAGTCGACTTTTTAAACTTGGACGGGAGTCGATCGAAGACGATCCTCGCTCAGGAAGGCCAATATCGGTTGGGACTGAAGAAAATACTGAAAAAGTCAAAAAGTTAGTATTAGAGGATCGGAGAATTAAGGTTTGGCAAATAGCTGAAGCCTTAGGTATTAGTAAGGAAAGAGTTGGAGAGATTTTGCATCAACATTTGCATATGACAAAAGTAAGTGCTCGTTGGGTGCCGAAAATGCTCACAGCTTTCGATAGAGAACGTCGTGTTCAAACTTCTCAGGCATTTTTAGAATTATGTGAAGAAGGTTTAGATGAAGTTTGTTCCCGCATAGTAACTGTTGATGAAACATGGATCAGACAGTATGATCCAGAGTCGAAGTCTGAATCTATGCAGTGGATCGAAAAGGGTGAAAGGCCGCCAAAGAAATTCAAGGTTCAAAGATCGGCGTCTAAGCTAATGGCCACCGTGTTCTGGGATTGCGATGGCATTCTTTTAATAGACTATTTGGCGAAAGGCTCTACAATAAATGCAGTTTATTATGCTGAGCTATTAAGAAAAGTGCGACAAGCCATAGTCGAGAAACGAAGGGGCAAACTGAGCAAAGGCATTTTGTTTTTGCAAGACAACGCCCCCGTTCACACCGCTCGTGTTGCCAAGCTTGCTCTGAAGGAAACTGGCTTCGAGGAAATTGATCATCCACCTTACAGTCCAGATCTGGCCCCTAGTGATTATTTTCTATTCAGCAATTTGAAGAAAGATTTAAGGGGAAAGCGATTTGGCAGTGATGAAGAGATGAAGGCGGCTGTACAGGAACATTTCGACAGCCAAAATAAAACTTATTTTTTTAACGGTCTAAAAGCATTATTTAAAAAATGTAATAAATGCATTGAATTAGAGGGAGATTATATTGAAAAATAAAAATAGTAAAAAAAATCTGAACCTTTTTTTTCTACCTTAGGCTTAGAACTTTTCAGCCGCCCCTCGTACAAGCCTAGAGCTTAGTTTGGGACTAGATCAATTTGGGTAAGATTGTCCCGTGATATTTATTTATTTATTTAATAGCAGAAAAGATAAACAGTAAAAACCACAGTTGAAGTTAACTGTTACATTTAACAATGGAGTTATCAAACATCCCATACCCATAGCATACCCATAGTACAAGCCTAGAGCTTAGTTTGGGACTAGGTCAATTTGTGTGAGATTGTCCCCAGATATTTATTTATTTATCTTACATATTTGAAATTTAGACCTAAACACATCAAGATCGCGGTAGATAGCTATTAGTTCCTTATATTCCCTACAAATGCGACCTACGGGATTGTAGAAGGAAGTATTAGGTTAGGTCTTGTGATTAATATTAATGTTTAGGAGAGATAATGATATGGAGAATCTATGTAAGAGTGGATAGTGTTGTAAAGGTAAGTAAGGTCATATTGCTTTCGCCGGTTTTATTGGAACCGAAGTCAAAGTCAGAGTAATTAAATATTGTTTGTCGGTGTCTGAACCGGAACCGAAGTCGAAGTTGAAAGCCGAGGTAAAAATTAGTTGTTTGTGAAAATGTGTAAGCACACGGGATGCGGGGCTTGTGTACATCGTGTAGCTATACGTTAGGCTAGGTTAGCTTTTATAAAATCCTGAAATATTTGGGGTTACAGAAAACAAAGCAGGTTGGCAAATGAAACATTTGACCAAAAATATTTTGGCGTAACGAAACAGACCCCCAAACTATATATTTACTGTCCAGGACCAGCCGCTACAGCCGGTGTACCAGCAGATGATGCAGGAGGAACAGAAGCTCGCTCCGTCGCAGGTCTCCAACGACACCACCTTTAGAATCGGTGAGCCATGTGGTCTTTCTTCATGTGACGCTAGCTAACTAACATTTAAAACATTCAGTGGAATTAGTAGGATGGCCCGACGAAATAATATAATGTATGTATGTAAACTAAACATTTAATTGTACAAAGGAAAAAGAAAAACAATACAATGAAGATATAACGGCGAACTTATCTTTTTAAGGGATCTCTTTCAGCTAACCCTTCATTCTTCATTCTTCAGCTTGTGCATCGAGAGGGAAAGTGTACAAATTTATTTAGGAGAGAAACTAAATTTAAACTAATCAATGAAATCTGTAAAAAAGAAATGCAATCAAAATGTACATACAGCCTTGGCCAAAGATGTTGGACGCCCATGCGTTTTTATTTTATTGTATATCTATCGGTTTTTTTACATATTCATTGACATTAAGAGAAATTCCGTGGAATAAAATTATGATCAATCATTTTATTGTGAAACCCGACTTTCTAGTTTCAGTTTTCACACGCAAATAACTAATTCGAAACGATATCTACCAATGATTTGCACATGTTCAAACACTATATTTCACGTATTTGTGTTTATTTAAATTGAAAAAAAAATATTCATGAATTACAAAGTAAATTGTGGGGTGCTTTTAAGAGGCCGTACACGAAATTTTGTCGCTTTTGCTGATTTAGGCCGCTTTGTGTCTTGTCGGTGTGCTTGCAGTAAAACAAGGAGCAAGGGTTGCTAGGCAACCAGTGGCATCTACCAATCAATGCGCAGCGTTTACGCCGCCTGTACGTTTTACTGCAAGCATACCGACAAGTCAGGAAGCGGCCTTACGTGATTTTACAGTCGAAATACTTTACTTCTACAAAATTTTATGCGCAACACGAAAGATAATTTCGATGTTCAACGAATGTATGAGCTACTTTTTTGTTTTTATTATTTTATTTTGATTAAACTACCTGAAACCGGCGACTGTTTTGTAAATTTTACTGTAAGAGGTCGTTATGCAATATTCTAAATATTACATAACGAATCGTTTTGACGTCTACAAGGTATAATTTTTTTTAATGCTGTAAAAGTCGTCTAAAAATCTCTGATGACTTTTTACCACCTGTATATGTTTTTTTGTGCAAAAAAATATATTTTAGTGGTATAATTTTATAGAAAATGGGCACACGTTTGTTTTTGATTTCGGCTACTTAAAACTCTCGTTTATAAAATTAAAACAACAGTAATGAACATCAGTTCAATATCAAACCGTTACATTAAAAACACATCAAAAATTAAAAAATAAATAGCAATATATAATGTTTTAAAACTACTTAAATCTCGCATTTAAACAAACATAAAAAGTAGCTCAGTCATTCGTAACTCATTTATTCGATCATAACTGAAATGATATTTCATGATGTGCCTTAAAATTTACAGAAAAGCAGTATACCTAGTAACTGTAATATCACGACTAGGGAATGCAAATAACCGGTTAAAACTGGTTATTAACCGTCTTTTGCATACAAAATTCGGTTATTAACCGGTTATTTGCATTCCCTGATCACGACAAGAAACAAATCCGGCAAAATTTCGTATACGGTCTCTTAACCCTTTGGCCAATACTGTAAATAGATATGTTTCTCCCAGATCCGAGCTATCCGTATGCGCCGCTGCAGTACGGCGCCGCGTGCGCCACGTGCGCGGGCGCATGTCTCGACCCCAGCGGGCAGCACCAGCGCGGGTAAGTTTTCCAAAAAATACTCGGAAATGTCGAAGAATATATCGCCTAATGGTGCGGGGATCGTTGAAGGACAACCAGATCATAAGATCTGGGTTATGTGGGCCAGAAGGCGGACAAGACGACGCGAGTGGAAAAGTAATAATGTAGAAGTGTAAAAGAAAAGGACAGGACTTACCGCTATGCCGCTGGCATCCAGTTCGGAGCAGTCAGGGGTCGTCGGTTCAGTCGATTCTGCCTCGGTCAGTATCGACTTTCAGTCGGCGTGCACTGGATCTAATATTTCTTTACGTTGCGTGATGTAGGTTTATGAAGCTGGTGGAAAATTAGAAATGGTTTCCTAAACAATGTTTTGGAAACTTATTCTTAATCAGCGGATCGCGAGCGAATTGACACAACGCCTGTCAAAAATATATATACTTAAAAATAGAACGAAATTTGAAATAAATGTGGTAGCGGCAAAGCGGCGGGAAGGGTTCAGAAAAAGATGGCGGTGTTATGGCGGTAACACCTAAGTTGGTTTGAATCGTGGCCACAAAATAAAGTTAAAACTAAAAAAAAATGTTATTTTCTTAATTAAAATGTCGTTAAAAAAGCTTCTAAAGCACGGTTAATTTGGCAGGCGTACGTTTACTACGTTTTGCGCGTTATTGTTTACGAGTATTTATAAATTGTTGCAGCTACAACGTTGGATACGCGCCTATGGAGCAGCAAGTGTTGCAGCAACAATTCCCCGTCAGCAACGTGTTGCTGCAACACAACTTGCAACACTACCCGGTGAGTACTCACTTGAATCTTATAATGCAATCATATTTGTTTAAACGACGTTAAAAACATATTAGACTATATTACGAGAAAATGTAATATTTTAAAAAAAATACATATTGTGTGGTTGCCGGGTTAGAATACTGCCACTCCATATCTTCCCGTTGATGTCGTAAGAGGCGACTAAGGGAATAAGGGCTTGTAGTACTGTTAGGCGATGGCCTGCAACTTATCACTAATACACTAGTAAACTTCTTGGTATTTCTGTACCTCTGCCTACCCCACTCTGGGACTGAAGGTGTGATGTTATGTATGTGTGTATGTCACATAATTGCTTATGGATATTTCATTTTGTTAGAAGTAGTAACTGATTTTGAAATGTGACCGTTTTGTATTCAATCAACGTAGTGACTTAAACTTTTCGTTTGTTTTGAATTTCTGCGCCTTTAGGTCTTTTATCATGCAATCTTTTGAGATGTTTAAAATGATCATACTTTTATTATAAATATAACGAGCTTTTTATTGCATAAACTGTAACAAAATTTATTAAACTTTTCTAAGCTCTTCTCATTGTTACCTCCTTTGACGTACTGCAAAATTGGTTCCCCTATAATTTATTTCAATGTTATAAATGTCATAGATTAAGTTACTTATTCAATTTTATATAACTAAATATTTACTCATGCATACTGAGCCACTTGATTTCCCCTCATGCACTTACTACTGTTATTTGCAGTGGAGTGGAAAACAGTGTGTCACGCATTATCAATATTTTTTCTCTCTCCCTACATACAAATTATATCATTTTCCTCCCTTGTGAGACATTGCTCTTGTTTGCAGTACCAAGAAGTGCAATGGGGAAGCGGGGTACCGGTGGGGGGCGCGCCCCCCAAGCTCCTGATGCACGAGCTCTGCCCCGTGTACCCGCAGTACCCATACGTCTACCCACAGGTATTAAGAGACATGACAACTCCAATAGCCTCCAAGATCCCCGCATCCTTTATAAAGAACTAAATGGACGCTCACTTTAAGTCCTGATACTATGCAAATAAACTTATCCGAAAAAACGGAGTGTACTTTATAAAGTACATAATATTTACGCTAAAATCAACTTTGTTCTAGCCAAAAACGGTAACAATTCTTAAATCAAGCGGCGGAATGTTCAGGACTCAAGTGCAAAGTACTTTATACTCGTAAAGGAGTCTCGGTTTTTAGGATTTTATTACAAAAAAAATACAGGATCCAGGAGGTTAAGTAGTAGCTACTAGTGACCCGCCAGCGGTTTCTTCGCCCCGCTGCAATTTTGTGAAGGAAAAAAAAGAGCTTTTTATTTTCGATATTAAGACGAATGTCATCGGTGACCTTAACCAAGGCAGTGACAGTGCTATGCCCGGGACGGAAGCCTGACTGGAAGGGGTTAAGGAGGTTATGCCTATTGAGATGGGATAGGAGACGGCGATTCACGAAATGCTCGATAACTTTCGAAAGAACTGGAAGAATGGAGATAGGACGGTACTGAGCATACGAGGATGGGTTAGAGGATTTAGGAAGTGGAATCACGTGGGCATATTTGCTGAAGTTCCTGCTTGCTCTCAAATATTTTGACAATGGGATTAACATATTCTAAGAGATTAGGTAGGAAACCGTGTTGTTTTGACAACAGTAATGGCGGCAATTCGATCATCCGTCAAGATGTTTTTTTAAAAAAATATACACAAACGAATGAAGTCCCTTTTTCCATGTCAATCTAGATCAAATGTCGTGCGGTTCATACATATAACAAAAAAACATACTGAATTGACGTTTCGTATCGATAACTGTTTTAATACTAGAATAGCGACCCTGTTCCAAATTTAAACTTACAAAAATCGGTACTGTAATAACAGAATTTACCTACTACCACAGACAAGAAAGGTCTTATAGTTCAATTGTTTGTAATAATGCTGGTCATTTCGAACGTTGACCACTAATGATATGGGCTTATATAAAATATGTAAACTCATTGCCCGCAGATGATCCCCCAGCCGTACCCAGTAGTCCAACCGGTGTACCCGCTGCTGGACAAGCGACCCAAGCGGGGCTCCGCGCACAGCTCGCACCGCGCCACGCCGCTGGAGAGCCACGAGCGGCGCGACAGCGAGATCGCGCTCCGGATACAACAGGTCACTCCCGCAATGGACTGTCCCCATCCGTGTGCTCACTGCTGGCCATTACCTTTGCCACCTTCCCAAACACATGGTTGAGAGGCGATCGCTGAGATACGCGTCATACTCGTGAACGGGTGCTGTCTGTGGGGTCCGGTCTGTTCGCGCTTGCAAGGACCTGCTTTCCAATTTTTATTTTTTTTTATGGATTAGGAGGCAAACGAGCAGTCAGATCGCCTGATGGTAAGCGAATATTCTCACCCATAGACACCTGCAGCACCAGAGGAGTTACAGGTACGTTGCCGGCCTTTTAAATGAGAGTACGCTCTTTTCTTGAAGGTTTGAAGGTCGTATTGGTGGTTGGTAGTTATTTTATTAATCGTTCCTGACGTAGAGACCTCGTTGTGTTGTTCTCCTAATCATTGTTTTTAGTTTAATGTTATTGATCTTACATTGGTAATTACATTTTATTCGTGCTAGTATTCATAATTAATAATTATTTACTACTTTGTAATGTAACTTCTGCTGGAGTTTCTTGCGGCACTCCTTCGCAATGATAATGTCGGGAGCGCTAGTAGATTCACTGCTTATTACCGACGTGTAAAAGAGCCCTCATGTGGCCATTTTTCAGAATAAATGATCAAAGAATTTGAATTTGAACTACAGTTCGTGTCGTTGGCCTAGTTGTTAGTTTTTTTTATGGCAAGGTGTAGGCAGACGAGCGCTCAGGCCACTTGATGGTAAGTGGAATCTGAGACCCATAGACATAGCGGTCTCCCGGTAAGGGTCATTTATATATGATGCTGATGAGCACAAGTATTTGTTCCTAAGTTTTGGATGTTTTCTAGCTATTTAAGTGTAAATTTCTTAATACATACATAACGTCACGCCTTTATTCCCAGAGTGGGGTAGGCAGAGCAACAGAATACCAAGAACTCTAAACTTGTTGAAATTTCTTTATATAAGTAACATTATCGTTTTCTAGTACAGTCTTCAGCAATAATATATTATACAACATTGCGCTTCAAAATATCCGACACGCTCTTATGCCTCCAGTAATAAAGACGTACCCGTAGTACAAGCCTGGAGCATAATTTGACTAGGTCGATTTGTGTGAAATTGTCCCCTACTTTTGTTACGAATTTGGGCGTTTTCCAAAAAAAAGTGTACATCGTTAAGAACAAAAGTTAAGAAAATTTAACTTTTCCATTTCGTCACGAAAATTAGCCATACATTTTACATACGTTAATTTTCGTGACGAAATGGAAAAGTTCAATTTTCCTAACTTTTGTCTGTAACGATGTACACTTTTTTTGGAAAACGCCCATTCATTATTATTTATATTTACAGATAAAAGACCAAATGGCGCAGATGAATACGCAAGACAAGGAGAAGAGCGGCAACGGTTTGTTGGGCAACGCCCCCGTCAACAGCTTCAATGGCCGATTGGGGTGAGCCTATTTTTATTAAACAAGCGTTTATTCTCAATCATAAACACAGCTATGACTTATCATCGCAAAATAATTACAACTCGGAAATAATTGAATCGTATTATGAAGAATATTCTTAAAAATAGTTTTCAATTGTATATAACCGTTTAAATTGTTTTTTTTTGTGTATTTCCGTTAACATTTTTCTTAATTCTGACGGTTGAGTTGGACGTAAGTAACCATCAGCTGTCTGAGACTCAAGTTTTGGGACAGAATTATTGAATTGGGCGTGGAATATTTTTTTTTGAGTATTAACCTCAAAATAATACTTATTCCACTTCTTGACCGTTTTTAATTTCACTATGCTTGAAAAATTTTGAAATAACTACAAATAGTTTTACTTATTTTAGCTGTCATAATTTGCTGCAGCGATTTTAATAATCAAACACATATGACGACTCTATTGCATCTTGTTCTATTTCCGTATGTTGTATTGCGATGATTAGTCCAAGCTATCCTTATAAACGCACAACTTAGGTATGCTTAAGAGGGCATAATATGTATTTCTACGGCATAAAAATAAAAAGGGATGGCTTTATTTAGTTCCGCGCGAAAATCATGAGATGGAGATGGGTCATTCTCAGTTAAGAGGTAAAAACGATGTCCCGGATAAATAATCAT
Organism: Acleris holmiana; assembly: GCA_949316455.1. NCBI lineage: Eukaryota > Metazoa > Arthropoda > Insecta > Lepidoptera > Tortricidae > Acleris > Acleris holmiana. Next base: position 10,182,403 of record OX438788.1, read on the forward strand.
ACTTCTATTGAAAACTAAAAGAATATTATATCACAATCTCTTAATATAAGTGCTCAACTTTATGGACAATCAATTTCAAATAATTAATTAACTTAGTTTTGTCACAATTTCACCTCAAACATGCAAAACTTCTCTCCCCTGGCCTGTCCCCAGCTAGTATTTACAGTAAATCAGTAAGTTTACGTGATCTTAAAGCCATGGAAACATTTTAAGTTAGTCTGTATTAGAAAATAATATAAAGAATGATTGTAATGATGTAACCGAAGTAACTATTTTTTTTTATTTTAATAGAATATATTCACGATACATTTTGTCGCCGGAATTTGCGTCTCTTCCCCTGGCATTCTTATAATCTAAAAAATATTGTATTTGCGATCTTAATTATTGTAATATTAATGCTAATCATAATTCATTTGATCCACAAATATAAGCCAACGTTGTAATAATGATCTTTTTTCCACATTTTGTCACTCGTATTGATCCCTTTGTTCATCAATTTTGATGGTATCTGGTGAAATAGTCTCTCCCCTGGTCAGCTTTATTTCTGGATTAATTTTTCTAAATACTTAATTATATATTTATATTGACTTTAATTTACTTATAGATAACAAACATACTTCATTTTATTAACTAATATTAAATACTTTTGAGATATTATCGATTTTCTTACTGAAAAGTCTCTCCCCTGGCTTTCTCTCCCCTGGCACAACATTTGCAAAAATGTTCAGCAAACGTATAAATATTGATTTAAATTAACTACACTTAATTACACTTTCCATTATTCAGATCTACAAAATAATCCGTCAATTTTTTATTTTTTTCTTGTTTTTCAAAAGGCCAGGGGAGGGACTAGACTGTGCTCAACAAACACTATTTTCTGAGGTAAAAAAGAATAATAAAAAAAAAAAAACATTAGAAAATGCATATACATCATCTAATAGATTTATAAAAATCTGACAAACATTTAATATATGCATTTATTTATATTTTATGAAATTTTTTCATAAAAGTCTCTCCCCTGGCTTTCTGTAAAATGATAAAAAAATGAAAAATTTACTGGTCACCTAGCACATATTAAAAAACAAGTTGTTTTGATAAATCTGTAAAAAAATTAAATCAAATTTCAATTTTTTTTGTCATGCCAAGTTTTATCAGTAAGCTATTACCTCTTAACTGAGAATGACCCAGATATTTCATGCGCGCTTCGGTGCAGCGTCAAATTCAAATAAATGCTGTTTATTATACAATCACAATATTTAATAAAATAATGGTTTATCTGAAGTGAGAAGTTAGAAGCATACATACATACATATATCACGCCTCCATTCCCAGAGTGGGGTAGGCAGAGCTACAGAAATACCAACAACTATAAAAAGACTTGATTATAAATCTGTAAGCACATTTTCCACGATCAGGCCAAGAAGTTTAGTAGTGTATTAGTGACAGGTTGCAAGCCCATCGCCTAACAGAACTACAAGCCCTTATTCCCTTAGTCGCCTCTTACGACATCCACGGGAAGACATGGAGTGGCACTATTCTAAACCGGCAACCACACGGGGTTTTTTTTTCTAATGGTTATTCCCGCCCAATGGTTGTTAGGCGATGGGCTTGCAACCTGCCACTAATACACTAGTAAACATCTCATCCTACTCGTGCAAAATGTGGTTACAGAATTGTAAACATATCTTTTTAGAGTTGTTGGTGTTTCTGTAGCTCTGCCTACCCCACTCTGGGAATGGGGGCGTGATGTTATGTATGTATGTATGTGGTTATTCCACTTTTAACAGTATTCATGTGATGGGAGTGATATTTGTTTTTGAGGCTTGGATGTTTCTTTGTCTTCAAGTATTTATTTATATAATACTTAGAGATTAGTTTGGGACTAGGTCTTTTTGTGTAAGATTGTCAGCTCTTTTTTTATACATTCAATTAATTGATTTCGTCGTCTATTTTCGTACAGGCGACCCGTGAACGACGAGACGCAGCTCACGTCGGCGGCGCGCGCAATCGTCAACTCGATCCGTAACATACAAGCTAACACTTGTAAGTACTAAGAGTACAAAGATTTGGCTTATGGTACCCAATGAGTTGTCTAACTTAAGTACCCGATGCTCTTACGGTGAAGGAAAGACATCGTGAGGAAACCTGCACATTCGAACAGCTGAGTGTGTAAGAGGATAATTGCACAAAAGATCCTAAAGGCGTCGAAGTGTATCCGAAAGGTTCCATCGGTAAGATAAGATAATATAAGATAAAAGGGTGGCCCCTTCCACCCTCCCACTCACTTTTGCACTATATTCATATTCATATTCATACACTTTATTGCCTTATGTTGTATTCACAAAGATGTTATAATATATTAAATGTTCTAACATAAACCCTGGGAGGGCACTGCAATATCATTACAATTTCTTACATAGGTAGGTATTTAAATAAAGAATTATTATTATAAATATTACATGTCACTACTATAAACTAAATGCTACTAACTAGTTATCAAAAAATTCATTTAAGTCGTAATAACATTTTAACATCAAAAAAAATCTTAACTCATTATAAAATGTGGCCTCTTTTACAATATTTTTAATGGAAAGTGGTATCTTGTTATATATTTTTATCGCCATGTGATGGCTATGTATCTCTTTCTTTTTTTTCTTTTTTTTGTGTGGTGTTCGATAATACTTAGTAGTTTATGCAACTGATGCATAATAAGAGGCCTTAAAATACGAGTGTGGTTTTATGAAACGACGATAGCGAGTTTCATAATAGGATCACACGAGTGTTTTTAGGCCGAAATTATGTACAGTTGCATACACTACTATATCTACACACATATTATAAGTTTAGAATTATCCTGCTTTAAAAACCAACAAACAAATTTAATGAAAATGATAGTGGCGGTTTTTTTTTTTAAATCATAAAATAACGAATGAAGTCCCTATTCTCAAATCACTCGAGATCAAAGGTCGTGCGGTTTATATTTAAAAAAAAAACTATGAATACTAGAATAGAGACCCTCTTGAGTTTTGACAGCTGTTCCAAATTTTAACTCGTAACCTTACCAAAATCTACTGTAAATAACATTACAGTACAGATTTTACGTCCTACCACAGACAAGAAAGTTGTCATAGTAAAATTAGTTGTAATAATGCTGGTCATTGCCTAACGGTTTTAAACGCGTAATAGAGGATGTTAGGCGATGGGCTTGCAACCTGTCACTAATACACTAGTAAACATCTTAGCCTACTTGTGCAAAATGTGGAACAGAATCAACAAGTGTTTTTACAGTTGTTGGTATCTCTGTAGCTCTGCCTACCCCGCTCTGGGAATGAAGGCGTGATGTTATGTATGTATGTATAGAGGACTTATGATATGTGTGTAGATAAAGCAAAAAGCGTGTTCCGGTGTGGGGATAAGACAACCGGTGAAATTACTAGCATAGAGGCATTCCATCTTAGTCCTCATGGTTGGCAGCGCATTTGAGGTCTTAGGATTATAATCTTGAGAATTCAAATGTCTATGGGTCTCAGATTCCACTTACCATCAGGTGGCTTGAGTGCTCGTGTGCAAACTCCTTAACATAAAAAAAAGCTTAGGGTAAACCACCCAGTACTCAGCCAGACCTGTAGTCGGCTTCTGTGTATTCTTTGTATGAGTGGGAAGAGTACGAAATACAGATTCCTAGGTTCTGACAGAATAACAGCGTTGTGATTGCTCCGCAGTCGCAGCACAAGCTGAGTCAGACCCTTTTCATCCACACATTGCTGGCTCCTTTTACCTACAAATCCTCTATAAATTGGTGAAATAACTATTTTAGTACTAGTTTTTTTTGATGTTTATTTTTTGCTATGTGTGTGCTGAATAAATATGTTTCTTTCTTTCTTTCTTTCTTTCAAATATATATTTTCCGCTCGTCGCACTCATGTAAGGCCGACTACAGATCTCTGGCCGAGTACTGGGTGGCCCTATTTGTATTGTATTTGTACAGACCCGCACTCGGCGCGGCAGTTCGAGCCGCGCGAGCGCCGCCGCGACGAGCGCGACGACAAGCGGCGCGCGCCCCACCCGCGACAGGTAAGCCATCTTATCTTATCTTTCACTCACTACGAAAGATACCCCACTGTCCGGCTCCGATTTGAGTTATTTTTATATATATTAGAGGGTAACTCACCACTTCATCGAATTTATCATTTCATCGAACGCAATTTTCTGCTGAAACCATAATGTTTTCAGTCCTGGGGGGTTATCATGAGCCAGCTTTGCAGTTCTGTTTACGGTCAGCGTAAAGGACAGAGCTATGGCGGTTATATAGCTCTGTCCTTTTCTCTGAGCGTAAACAGAACTGCAAAGCTAGCTCATGATAACCCCCCTGAAAACATTATGGTTGGTATGGTAGCAGAAATTTGGGAAATTACACATTCGGCAAAAAATATTTTGGCCTAACGAAATAGACCCCAGAATATATAATGGTTTTATTTCTGAAACCGTACACTGTTCAGGTTTGTTAAGAGGCCATTGAATAGAACCCATTAGGTTAGGTTAGGTTTGTTTTATAACAATTTAGAAAACTTAACCATTTCAGAAATAAAACCATTATATACTATGACCATTGTATATTATATCCCATTATGTATTGTGACTCCCTATATTATGAGATTATGACCAGAATTATGAACGGTATCGTATGACCAGTATCGTGTTGCATTGTTCACAGCCGTCACCATCCAACTGGTACAGACGGTCCCCCGGCCCAGTACATCCAGGTATAGCTATTTACAAAACATCATGTAACAATCTAAAGTGCTACTAGACAATATTTATACATATCTACATACCATCACGCCTTTATTCCCAGAGTGGGGTAGGCAGAGCTACTGAAATACCTACAACTCTAAAAAGACTTGTTTAATTCGCTATTCACATCTTGCACAATCAGGCCGAGAAGTTTACCAGTGTATTAGTGACAGGTTGCAAGCCCATCGCCTAACAGTACTACAAGCCGTTATTCCCTTAGTCGCCTCTTACGACATCCACGGGAAGACATGGAGTGGAAGGGGGAATATTAAGAATACTTTTAAAGAATACCCGCCATGACCTGATTTGCTTCGCATTGCGATTTTAAATAATTATTTTATTACTATACATTTGAGGAACACCTAAAACATAATTATTTCTATTAATTATGTGTGAAGCGTCCAATTTCCGGAATTAGTCGAGACGTAACAAACAGAAAAAACGTTAAATCACTAAAGTCATTTAATTGTTGTGTATGTAAAGTTGAAGTTGCATTTACTCAAATTCAATAGCTGAAGCAGATTCAACCTTATCCCGTTAATAATAAAGTTGCATTTGCTACAGGAGTCTGAGATACTGCCAATCGTCTAAGCAGTGAAGAATTTTGTCTTTTATCTACCAAGTAAAGAAAAATCTTTCTTTCAGCTTTAAATCTTCCACGACGACCACACCCCGACACTAGAAATGGCAGACGTTAAACATATCTTAGATCGATACAAAAAAAGAGACACATAATCCACTGTTACCATATTCTAATACATCTAATTTTCATAAGTATGGTTTTTATATGTCATCGATTTGCATAAGTATGGTTTTGATGTCATCGATTTGCATACGTATGGTTTTGATGTCATCGATTTGCATAAGTATGGTTTTGATGTCATCGATTTGCATAAGTATGGTTTTGATGTCATCGATTTGCATACGTATGGTTTTGATGTCATCGATTTGCATAAGTATGGTTTTGATGTCATCGATTTGCATACGTATGGTTTTGATGTCATCGATTTGCATAAGTATGGTTTTGATGTCATCGATTTGCATAAGTATGGTTTTGATGTCATCGGTTTGCATAAGTATGGTTTTGATGTCATCGATTTGCATAAGTATGGTTTTTTATGGTGTGTGGGATCTGAGACACATTGCCGTCTCTAATGTTAAAGACTACAGATTTGCCAACCCTGAGGACTAAGATGGAATTATACAAATAGTTTTAGTGGTTGTATGACTTCACCGTAATACAACAATGCGAACAATCGTCGCGGTAGGCTAAGGGGAGGGTGGTAGCGATCCGGACGGACCCTGCGAAAGGTCTTTCTAAAAAGCTTTATTATAGCAGTCAAGATCACCGAATAGTTAGAAACATCCAAAACGCTCATTAACATCGACGCAGGCAAGTGATCAAATTATTGAGGTCATCCGCATTGCTCAAATATACCGGAGCACACACAACGGCAAGTACTTGATTACATTCAAGACGCCGCTAGTACCGCTACAACTACACCGCCGTTCGCGAACACAACAGATTAGGAAAATGGACTTAATTCCGTGCTGTATACGGTTCAATGGGCAAGTTCTCTTTCAATATAATCCGAGCGGCAGGTTGTCAATTTCACACAGGTTCTATTATGTCAATTTCTCACTTTACCTGTAGTTGTCCATTAAGCCGAGATAAAATGAAATAAAATCTTATGCCATTATAAAGCTCAGTTTTCTAGAGTGCTCCGTACTATTGGTTCACATTCAGATTCCTTGATGGTACAAATTAGATATTATAACAGTGGATTATGTAAAACAGACGATATTCTTTAATATACCTAATTATTTTATGCCAATTGTGACAGTTATTTAATTGAAATTAAAAAATCATTCTTTGAAAATGGTTTGGTTGCGGTTTCAATAAAGTTATAAAAATGATGATTTATTTTATTTTTAGTGTAGTTTTTATTGTCAGTTGTAATTAGTCATTAGGACGTTGTCGCAGAAAATGAAAGATTTTTTTTAGCGTAATTTAATTTAACTTTGTGTTTCTGTGAAAAAGTCTTGGTTCTACGGAGATTTGAAGACTTCCAGGATTGATTGAAAATACAAACGAGGAAAGAGATTTACTGAAAATGCTGACGATTATTTCAGTTTTTAACATGGCTGAAAAGAATTGAAAATATTTATCTAAATGATTTTTATTTCAAGTGTAATTCATTGATTTTTAGAAGATTCTCTCGATTAAATTGGAAAATGTTCTATGAAAAAAATGCTGTTCAAATAAAAATATGGAAACGATGAAATCTCAATTAATTTTCTAGGCATTAAAAAAGAAAGTAAAATTGAAACAATTTTCGAAAATCGAATTTTACATTTAATAATTAATTGAAGTAATTTTTGTGTTCTTTTCCGCATATATTCAGTAAAAATTTTTCAACTTTACATCTAAAATTTTAGTATTGCTCAAATATTCATTTAAATAACGAAAATATATTATTGCTCTCAAAATTGTATGAGTACCATTTTTCAATTCCAAACTGTTTTTAAAGAATGGTTTTTTTAAATAATAAACAGCCAAAGGAAAATTGCATAGCAGGTAAAGATCTCACATGGAAAGAAACTAGTCATTTTTTTAATCCTAAATTTCATAGACTATAGTGGATTTTTTAATATTTATTCTATGCCGGCAGACAGCGACCTTCCTTTGGCTTAAAAAAATGATCGGTAAGGTTTAAAAGATGTAGTTATGTGTTTTTAAAGGTATTTTTTGCTTAAAAACTGCTTAAATTAGAAAAAATAGAATCTTGAACACATAATAACTTCTTTATTACGTTTAATTATAATGAAAATGCCATTATAACTGTTGTTTTAATGATACTATATAAGTTAGTCTAAAAACATGTGTCTTTAAAAAAACTGTTTGTTTTATATTTCACCCTTATTACTGGTTTAAAAGTAATTTAGTTTACGTTTTTATTATTAAGATTCATCCACTCGAAAATAACTAACTCGTTGTGCAGAACTTAACATGTTTTCTCTTGATTTTTAACGTTCAATCAACGCTGTAATTGAATCACTTGTTATCAAGGTACAAAGGAGTTTTAATTATAAACGTTGACTGTACTTATTGCCGTGTATAATTCAATTTCTGACAAAATGCTTGTACGATCACAGTTTTTTAACTGAAACGCCATCTATTGACGCCCTATTGAATTTAAAACTATAAAATATGTCAGAGGTCGTACAAGCATTTCTATAATAATTGTTAGTTTGTGCCTGCGACGTCTCTTGATTTATACACAAGAAAAAATAAAGTGTATAAATACATTATGTTATAATATAAAATACAATTAACTAAATAATTTCAATTGAAATATAGTTCATAATTTGAAAAGTGACGTGTGTTTTTTCAAGACCCAACAGAAAAAAGTCCTATTACTATTTTTAACATAAAACGGACAAAGTCGCAGCCACAGACTAGTACACGAAATTACCATCAATTTAAAAATATATTTAACCTTATAGTTATGTTTGTAAATGGAAAGGTAGCACTACCAACTTAAATGTGTCGGTAATCGGTAGCATAATAAAAAAACCTTCCCGGATTCTTTCCAAGACCCAAGCTACAGGTCCAAGGTACTTAACCAATTTTGTTGTAAATTGTAGTGTTTTGTTGCTAGTTAACTTAGGTCTAAGAACCAAATCTTTTTTAAGGTCGTATCTCCTTCAAAAGGAAGCTAAAAGAAGTAGCCATAAATTTGCTTTTCTTAGTAAATTATTGTGTTTTGTATTACTTTCAAATTAATGGAACTTATAAAAGGTGACACTACATCACACTTTTCGTTTTTTGTTCATTTTGCGTATGTACGTTTTGCGTTTTGTACGCCCTGCGTATTTCACATTATGCGTTCTGTACATTTTGCGTATTGTGCATTTTGCCATTGGTTACTTTTTGCGTGTAATGTACATTTTGCGTTTTGTGCATTTTGCTCCGAAGGGCATTTTTGGGCCTAATTTAATTAGCAACAAAACACTACAATTTACAACAAAATTCGTTAAGTATTTTTGAAATTATTCTCTGGTTTAAGAAGTTATATTTGTATTACCAAAAGACGGGTGGGAGAGTTATTTTGCCGGTGAGTATATACCGGGTGTACAATCCAAATGGGTCAGTATGGTGAAGTCGGAAACTATGAGAGATAGCGAGATCTGATCTTAGGAACCATGACGTCGATTTTAGATTTAATAATAATAAAAATAAAAATATATATTTAATATATTTTTTTGTTTTTAATATTTCAATTTTGTTGTGCTTCTTGCGACTTGCAGAATTTATACACATTGATTTTGACCAGGTTCGATTCCCGGTTATGTTTGAGAGTTAGTAAAAAGGTTTGAATGTAATAATTTCTTTAATTTTTTTAATAAATCTAAAATCGACGTCATGGTTCCTAAGAACAGATCTCGCTATCTCTCATAGTTTCCGACTTCTCCATACTGACCCATTTGGATTATACACCCGGTATATCCGGCTAATTTGAAATAATTACCAAAGATAGGTAACAAATAAATGTACTCGGTCACATACGTACATAACATCACGCCTTCATTCCCAGAGCGGGGTAGGCAGAGCTACAGAAATACCAACAATTCCAAAAAGACTTGTTGATAATTCTGTTACCACGTTTTCCACAGTCAGGCCAAGAAGTTTACCAGTGTATTTGTATTAGTGACAGGTTGCAAGCCCATCGCCAGTACTACAAGCCCTTATTCCCCTAGTCGCATCTTAGGGCATCCACGGAATGACTTATAGTTGCACTATTCTAACCCGGCAACCACACGGTCAATGTTACCAAATACCGACACGTGTTAAGTTAGTGGTTCTATGTTTATTGTATGTTGCTGAACGGTGGCTCAACTTGACAAGTTGCAAGGGACAAGGCTAGTGGAGTTGACTGACTGAATTAGTGTTTTGATCTCGAGTGAGATGTCCATCTCCGAACATGTCAGTAGACAGTTTTACTACGACGTTTCTTAGATGTAAAGAAGTTCAACTTCGAACAAAGAGTAGATCGCGAGAAGGCTGTGGGGCCACTGACATAGTTTGAAGTCAGTGGCTAGATGTCGTTTCGTGTGCGTGGCTGCGCCGCCCACAGCCGTACGGACGCGTTACGCACACATGCAAGCCGCGCGATGTCTTTGTTTGAAGAGGAACTCCTATACTTATACATTGATACTAGTCAATGTAAACTGACGCTACAGTTGTATTGAATACTGAAAGATACACGTCGTTTTTGCTTAGAGAAGTTCGTGTTTATGTTTTCTCAGTCAATTTTAATACATATTGCCTTTGATATGTTATTGTTTCTGTTACATTACCTGGGCTGGGATTCTAGGCGGTAATAACGATATCGTATTTGACGTGTTTCCTTATTGTGAACGCTTTGATAACTGTTATGTCATTTACAATAATGGCGACCGTGACATAAACGATTCTAAAACACGTCAAACGCGACGTTATAACGCTGTAGAATAGAGGCCCTGACAGTTATGGCGTCTGACTTAAAAACAATACAATAACAAGTCAAAGGCGGTTTTAACTTCAGGATAGAGGCCCTGTATTTTAATTCAAGTGACAGAAACTGAACTGGTAAATTTCTCATAATTGTATCCAAATGGGTCTAAGTGGGGAAGTCCGAAGCTGTGTCAGAGAAATTGGTTCTTAACGCTCCTTGTTTGACTGTCGGACTGACAAAAGGAGACGCAGCTAGCTGTTAAAAAAAGATAAAGATGTTGATTCAACTAGTAGGCTGCATGGGCACTTACACGTCAAAAATGGCTTATTCCATTATGCTCCCACGCTCGTGATCCCACCGCATACAAATTGCATGTGGTGGGATCATGAGAGTGGGAGCATAATGGAATGAGCCTCAAAAATCTACCAGAATTTAGCATGGCAGACTTATGTGATTTTCTCAGTCTAACAAATAGCTGTTCCTCCCGGACTGTCAGTCCGATTGTTCCACGTCGTCCATTTTAGAATTCAGAGACCTCTCACTCGTTTTTCTTTATAAATCATTGAGCATAATTGAGTGAATTTCTCAAATGTGGTTACTATTCACGTATATGTGATGAAATGAGAGCTTTCACCATTTTATCTAAACTTTATTGTATATTTTATTCGTTAGAGTGTGAAATTATTCGAAAATACATCGCATTACACATATTTAAATACACAAAACACATCGATAATCAATAAACGATATGCGATGATGCCAGGCCGATGATATTGGCTTCTCAGCTACTCAGAATATGACTATTAGTTTCTATAAAGAGGATTGAGAAGTGACGCTTAAATCGCGTAGCTGTCAAAAAAAACCATACAAATTTAGCTCCGGGCAATTACGTTTCTCACCCCCCTAAATCCAGTCCGATTTCCCTGATTTTTTAATGTGTTGTGAAAAACTAGGCTTTTACGGGGTTTTTTGTTTCTTTCCAAGAAATATATAAGGAAAATGTCTACATACATACATAAAATCACGCCTTCATTCTCAGGGAGGGGTAGGCAGAGCTACAGACATACCAACAATTCCAAAAAAACTTGTTGATAATTCTTTAACCACATTTTGCACAGTCAGGCCAAGATGTTTACTAGTGTATTACTGAGGTTGCAAGCCCATTGCCTAACAGTACTACAAGCCATTATTCCCTTAGTCGCCTCTTATGACGTCCACGGGAAGATATGGAGTGGCACTATTCTAACCCGGCAACCATACGGGCACTTAGTTTCCTCATAATAGAGTCTATGAGACACTTTTTTCTTATTACACAGAAGATAAAGGTTATTTGTTTTGCAACAATCAATTTATGACCGTATGATCTTTGAATTAAGAATTAAGTTTCCATTATTGGTGCCTGTCAGCACAGATTCAAACATCGAAAACATTGGACTAGCTTTTAGGGGAAACGTTATCGCATTTTGTATGGATTTTTCTAGGTTCACAATTCTCAAGGTTACATTCATTTCGGCACAGATTTTGCATTGTCACTCGTCATGTTAAAATGGCTCTTTAGCCTCATTTAGGCCGCATATTGAATACATTGTCGGCAAAAATCATGTTGTAATGAATTACAAAACTGTGTCGTGTTTCCTGCCACTTGTCAACTCGAGTCGTGCATGTTATTTGCGTGACAGTGTGACTGTCGACGTTCCGTAGCGAGCGGTTTATATGGAAGTTTATAGTTATGTGTAGAGTATATAATTGTTAATATTAAAGATTTTAGCGTATCAAGGTGTTTTATTCATTTATACTAAAACTTGGGCTGTGTTTCCACGGTTTCTAGCAGAACTGCGCGAGGTAGCAGAGCGAGGCAAAATCCACCAATAGGAGAGCTGCGCTAAGCGAGGCTAGGAATTCTATTCGTGTTTTTTACCTCGCACACCGCTCAACTACCTCGCATAGCTCTGGTGGAGTCGTAGCCTTATTTAGTGTATAATTACTACCTATTAATATTGAATGGCATTTTATACCTGTCCTGTTATCAAGGTAGTAATATTGTATGAAAATCCATTATTATCTTTTTGTGTGTTTTGTTAACTCTAGATGACGTCCATCAACCCGCTTTAACGTGCACGCAAGTTTACCCAGCGAATTGGGGCGTCTCCACCTTTTGTAATTTAATTTGGCGCGCTAAAATCTATATAGGTACTTATGTACATAAAAATTAATAAGGAGAAGGCACACTAGTAAGTGGAATCTGAGACCCGTACACATTTGCATTCTCAAGACTGCGATCTCAAGCTTGCAATCCTAAGACCTCAAATTTGTTGCCAACCCTGAGGACTAAGATGGACTGCCTCTATGCTCGTAATTTCACCGGTTGTCTTGTCCTCCTACCTCCTACCCCTACTTAATGAGCTGATTTGATGATAGAGTTCAAAGGTAATTACAAGATCTAAGACATTTATCTCGATAAGCAGCCGATACAAATAAAAGCACATTGGAAGAAAAGCTTATCCATGATGGTTGTTACTATAACGTGTTTATTGGTAACAACGCCATCTACTAGCTTGTCATGAAACTACGTTGATTAAAACAAGCGTTGATGGCGTATGTTGCCATTAATGTCACTACTCATCGGTAGATGTCGCTACTTAACACTGTTGAATAAAACAAATTAAATCAATGTTTTTTTATACAATAACATAGTCACCGTTTTTTTTTTTCAATTTAAAAGCGTAGGGACGGTATACTCAAATGACAAGAGCTCTTTTTAACAAAAAGGAGGATGAAGACCAAGAAACGCAGCAATAATGTTTTAGATAAATAGATAACATTTATTAATGCATACAGAAATATTCAAGATGGCGTAAATAATTTAAAAAACAATATTCAGGGTGGCCAACAGTCCCGGATTCTGGCGGACAATCCCGGAAAAAAAACATTTTTTAACTCGGTTAAATAAATTCAGTGCGTATATTTTTCGATTCCTTTTTCGGTTATCATACAAGAGCAGTAATTGTTCGTCGGCTATCTGATAAGGTTATTGACGGTAAGTGACGCTAAGTATTGGCAAACAAGGTCCATCCAGGTTTACTAAAATAACATTTGCAAGGGCATAAACAAATTACAAGAGACGAACAATGTATAAAACTATAAAACATGTCATATAGAGTTGACTAACCTCAATCTATACTTTTAGAAAACATCTCAAACCACACCTCTTGCGGCCTTTTGTTTGATCAGTAGTCTAAGTAATTGCCTGAGCTGATCGCCCTTTTGGTGCTTGTTAGTTAACACGGTTTTATCAACTAAAACGAATGAAATACTGTATTAGCACGTTAGCCTAGTTGGTTTGGTAGTGACCCTACGAAGCTAGCGTCCCGGGTTCAAATCCAGGTAACGGCAGATATTTGTGTGATGAGCGTATTTGGTCCTTTTTTGATGTTTTATATCTATTTAAGTATGTACTTATTCACCTATATAGGTAAGTAAGTTTATCGTTGTCTAGTACCCATAGCACAAGCCTAGAGCTTAGTTTGGGACTAGGTCAATTTGTGTGACATTGTCCTGTGATATTATTATTTATTAATATTACTCTTCTTTTTCTTCTTAAATCTGTTTTTTATGGCATGGAGAAGGGGCTTTCTTCTACCTAATAAAACCTATTTGCGTTTGACATGTTATCGATTGTTAACTTTGTGAAATTGCTAGCATGGAGGCATTTCATCTGAGTCCTCACCTCAGGGTTGGCAAGGCACTTTGAGTTTTAGGATTGCAGCCTTAAGGTGGTAGTCTTGAGAATTCACTTTACACAATCCTGACAATGGCAGGTGACAGGTAACATAAGTGTACATGGCGCAGCTTATATGAATCCCTCTGATGTGAAAGCTTGTTAACTTTGCAATGTATAGCGAATTGTCACTTGTTACCTATTATTGTAAAGATGGTGAAATAGAGGGCCTGTATGCTCTTGCGCCTTCTCCTTGCCATACAAAAACACTAAGCCCACCGATCGGTTCCACAAAATACATTATTTTAATATCCCCTTACTTCACATTACGGTGCACAAACACATTTTATCTCATCTAATGGACAGTAAGTGCTACCGTATGAGGTCGCAGATAAAGTTATTGATATTAATAATATTAAATATAGCAGCATAGGCAGTAGGCCGAGAGCCCACTGCTAACTAATCGAGGCCGTGGAGTCAACGTTATCATAGCTCTTATTTTGACAGTAATAGCGGCAGAATTAAAACAAATGCATGTGATTAGTAATTCGGTTTTACTGAGTAGACTAGAGGGCCTGTTAATTTATTCTCGTGAAAACTTACTTTTTATCATCAACGAATTATCAACCAGCGACCTTTAGTTATAACGATTGCTTGATATCCAAAAGATTACATATTCCTTAAAGCGGATTCACAGCGGTTCCTCACCTCACGTCACAGGCCGGCTGGAGTATAGGTTTAATGGGGAACAAACCCTCACCTCTGGCTTGCCTTTATTGGCCGGTCAGAGGCTGGAGTCGCAGGAGCTATATGCTCGAAGGGCGAATTTGTTGCAAAAGTGACGAGTGGGCACCTGGTTTAAAGTCCAGAAGCACCTCTCCACCCTTTGGAACTGTTGCCTCTTTGCTGCTATGTACCTATATGCGGCTATTTCGAGAGGCCTATTCCGTTGAGTTGGTGTTTCACCGTCTGCTATTTGAACCGAAGTAATTAGCATTGGCCAGGCAGGCGCCATAGGTTCGTCAATAGTCTAGTTCATTTTATTCATTCCCATGCTTTTTCAATAGTCCTACACTAACCGGTGGTTGCCGGTCGGCGTCCCATCACTTTACATAATTTTTAGTTTTCTATCGGGGCCTCTGCGTGTTGGCTTCTGCTCTATGTCTGGGACTCCTATAGTCCCGAGACTTGTAAAAACAACACAAATTAAATTAATAATTAAGGATGAATGATACTGAGCCCTTCATGTGGAGCTTGACTAGCTAGTTTATTTTTATTTCGTGAGGTAAATCATCTTGCAGTGGGCCCCCAGACTATAACCATTAGTTTTTATTTTGATAAAACATTGTGTACCTAATATTGTAATGATAGGACTCAATAGTAGTCCATCAACGGGTTTTTATAATCTATATTATCTAATCAATAGGATCAGAGTCTACCTACCGAGAGTTTTCGTAATTTCTGTCTCAAATAAAAACATAATTTTTATTTGACACGGGCATCATCACGCCTTCAATCCCAGAGTGGGGTAGGCAGAGCTACAGAAATACCAACAACTCTAAAAAGACTTCTTGATAGTTCTGTAACCACATTTTGCTTAATCAGGCCAGGATGTTTACCAGTGTATTAGTGACAGGTTGCAAGCCCATCGCCTAACAGTACTACAAGCCCTTATTCCCTTAGTCGCCTCTTACGACATCCGCGGGAAGACATGGAGTGGCACTATTCTAACCCGGCAACCACACGGGTCTGTATTCTTATTTTAATTAATAGCTTTTACTCTGTTAAGGTGTACGAGTATTTCCCTAATGTCGAGCTACTTAAAGACACTCCCATGCACTTATTAGAAAAATAAGTACAAGGATATCACACACGAAAATTTGGTAAGCCTAGGATAAGAATTCGTGCCCTGCACAGAGTTATTTAATAAGTTAATTATTTTGTTCATAAAGACAGGTAGAGAATCGTGAAATATATCAAGATGACACGCTTTTTTATTCATTAATAAATAATGTACTTAGGTAAATACTTTATTTAGATACATGCACACACACAAAATCACGCCTCCATTCCCAGAGTGGGGTAGGCAGAGCTACAGAAACACCAAAAACTCTAAAAAGACTTGCTTATAAATATTATGTAACCACATTTTGCACACACACATTTACCACATATTGTTTTTGGTGTCGCTAGATTCGTCTTAACGTCGCGAGTGTCACTGGGTACTTACATCAAAACAAAAACCCGCCAAGTGCGAGTCAGACTCGCACACGAGGGGTTCCGTACTATCATTTTAATTCAGTAATTTATTTTTAAAGTGATTATACAACTAAATATTCTGAGAATAATTCAAGCGACTATCTGTTGCCGTTATTAATGTCGAGCAGAAAAATCACGTGGGTTGTATGGGAGCCCCCCCTTAAATATTTATTTTATTCTATTTTTAGTATTTGAAACATCAATAACAATAGCGACAACAGAAATACATCATCTGTGTAAACTTCAACTGTCTAGCTATCACGGTTCATGATATACCTACAGCCTGGTGACAGACAGACGGACAGTGGAGTCTTAGTATTAGGGTCCCGTCTTTAGCCTTTGGGTACGGAACCCTTAAAACAATGCAGCGGAATAAAAAAAAACGATAAGTAAGTAACATACATAGACGACATAATTAAAACACGCAATAGGGTTTTTCAGACTTCCTTTCAGGGCCTCTATTCTACTGCGTTATAACGATATCGTGTTTGACGTGTTTTAGAATCGTTTATGTCACAGTCGCCATTATTGTACATAAGAGTCATTAAAACGTTGACAATACGGAAACACGTCAAAGACGATATCGTAATTACCGTGTAGAATCCCAGCCCAGATTCAAATTCGAATGGTTTATTGCATGTCACATTTGAGTATGAAAAGACGGATTTGCAAAAAGGTAGTCATGTGCTTTATATTACACTTGTTAATTCGGTCGCATGTTCCGTGGTCAAAGCAGCTGAACCACAGCGGTAGGTATACAAATATAATGCCTTAGGTAAATACTTCACCCTCGAATTAAAAAGTGAGTCGTTAACGATAATAACACTGTCTAAATAGAAGACAATAACAAAAACCATCTCAAATCATGAAGTATTTACCGCTTCGCTTCACGTACAGTACATTGCGTATTTCAGCGACAATACATAACGGCGAGTAAGCAGCGCGATTAAAACAATTAGCGAGCGACGCCAGGCGGCGACGCGCTAGCGAGCGGGGCGGGAGCGGGAGTGACACCTCCGTTTCTAATGGAACATACCTCGGGACAATGTCACACATATTGACCTAGTCCCAAATTAAGCTCTAGGCTTATACTGCCGTCCTCAAACTAAAAAGCCGTTAAATGCAAGAGGGTCATTTTGAGTTATGGCCAAAAAACGTTTGAAACTATGTCTCTACAAACTGGTGCATGATATCGATGTAATTTTTTTATATACTAAGTAATGAGGGTTACTTTATATTTTTATATTAATTTGATATTTTTTTACCCATTTTTTATTGGTAAAATCTTTAATTTTCCTTTTTAGCTATGGACCCGTTGAATTTAATGTAATACTTTACATAGCTTAATGACGGTTAAAGTATGTTTAGCGGCCTTCTAGCTCAGTAATTTAGGTTATCCGCGTTACATTTTACAAATATATCAAAAGTTATATAGAAAACATAACTAAAAGGCGGTTATATGACATAGCCACTTTTTAGCTATGTATGTCTAGTTAAAACTATGCAAACATACATGACTAGAAAACGGCCACGCGACTTTAACTGCCTTCTAGTTAAGAAAAGGTAAATGAGGTGGAATCTGACATATAGTTTTAATATTCAATGCTTGAGAAAAAGGCAGTTAATTGCAGAACAAATCACAATAACTGCTTTTTTGTTATGTATTGCAATCAAAATATGTTTTTATATCCAATGACTTGGGGAAGTTACTGCCACAATGTAATTTGGATCCCTTAGAGGAGTGTGAAACTACATTATGCAAGGAAAAGAAAGTTGTGCTACCTGCGTAATACGTAAAATAACTGCAAAATTACTGTTTTATTAAATAGAGGGGTGTCCCAGAATTTAACGCAAATATTACGTATAAGAAAACCTCTTCCATACCGGTCAAGAATTTAGTTTTAACTTTCTAATAATATTAATTAACTTAATAGTTATAATGGTTTTCATGATACTGGTAAATAACCTTGCGGTACGTGATGTTTTTAGCCCTTGCTTCCGCTGGCTAAAAACATTATGTAAATTGTAATTCTAATACTTGAGAACTGTAAAGCTGGAAATTTAAATGCAGTCCTAAGAAAACTTATAACTCACTAGGTTAATTTACTGGTCAAAAATATACTACAACAGAACAGACATATTATTATTAGGTACAAAAAAGCAAAATAAGACCATATTTGTTGCACTGCACTGTGAAGTCAAATAGGACCCAGCTTTTGTTCTGGCTGCAGCACATGCTCAGTGCTGCAGCCGAAGCAGCAGCGCTGGTTTTCAGCTGAACCCATATATAAATAAATACAACCTATAACCATAATAATGCGAGGGACCTTCAATAAGCTCTCGGTATTGATATTTTTCAACCTTTTTAGAAAACTTTTTAATACGGCCGCTAAGTATCATTCCTTAAAATGTTAAAAAATTAAATTCAAATATTCGATGGTTTGATTTTCTGCAATTACCTAATAAACTTGATTACAGGAGTGATTTGCAATGTTAATTAAATTAAATACAAATATCAGGAGACGGATGGATTATGTTTATGTTAATGAATGTCATAAGTCTGCTTATTCACTATCTAAAAATTCAAAAGTGGTCAAGTGAATTTAAACGTGGGAGGGAAAGCAACGATGACGACCCTAGACCTGCTGGGCCTGTCGAAGCTACTTCACAGGAAAATGTATAAAAAAGTGGAGAAAATTATATTGGAGAATGGTCGAGTGAAGGTAAAATCGGTAGCTCAAACAACCAATACTTATTAATTAATGTATACTTCTACTGTATAACGATATCGTCCTTGACCCTCTTAACATTATCATACATAAGTTAGTGCGAAATGGGTGCCGCGAATGCTGACAACGCTTCAGAAAGATATTCCTGTTGCTTGTTGATCTGACTTTAACTGAGCTATGCAATGAAAATCCTGATGAGGTACTCCAAAAGATTGTTACTGGAGATGGGTTCATCATTACGGCCGAAAGAGCAAAGAAAAGTCCATGCAGTGGCACATTAAAGGAACACCTCACCCCAAGAAGTTCAAGGTCGTCCCTTCAGCTGACAAGCTCTTTGCCAGAAGATTCAGGGATTTTTAAGGAATATTACTGATCGATTAAAGAGATAAAGCATGTAAATATCACAGAACAGTACTACGCTAATATTTAACGGCAGTTAAAGAAAGTAATCAAAGAGAAGATGCGGGTAAATTACCCAGGAATGTTCTGCTTCTGCCCGACAACGCCCTTGTGCATACTGCTCATATTGTCGAGGCTGTTGCTTTTGAATCTGGGTTCTAAACTATTATTCACCCACCGTATAGTCCCAAACTTGGCCCCCAGCGACTTCTTTTTGATTCCTAAACTTAAAAAGGTTCGGGGCTGAAATCGATTTTCTGACGATGACCGTTGAATATGTCGTAGATATATTATTTAAAACTGGGTCTGAATGTTTAAAAATATCACTACATAATACAACAAAATACATACATAATAAAACAAAGTCGCTTGCCGCTGTCTGTCCCTATTTATGCCTTTAAAACTACGAAACGGATTTTGATACGGTTTTTTTTAATGCATCAAGTGATTCAAGAGGAAGGTTTATATGTGTAATAATTTAACCCGGAGCGAAGCGAGGGCGGGTCGCTAGTACTTAATATTGCAATAAACGATCCAAATCAAGATTTCCTGAGTACCTCGGATGGGTACGAAATTGAACCGATTGAATTCGGTCACTTAGAAGAAAAGCAAGCTGTAACATTATTTTTTACCCATATCAAGTAGAACTTGTACACAATTTCGAAATTTTGTTTAACTGCGCCCACTTTTGAGAACATGCCACCTTGGTCGAAAGAATTTATTTTTCCTGTACGAAAAGTCAAAAGTTGTTGAATGAAAAACGAGAAATGTAGTGATGGCTTAGAAAGTATGAATTTATTCTGAATACGTCAATATTTTGGAATAATAGTTTAATGCAATTTACTTACGTCATTGAGAATTGAATATCAAATAGAATTACGAATTATAGGTAATTTTAGCCAAGGGAGGCAAAGGTAACATTTTTTATAAGAATCATTCAAACCTTAATACCTGTAAACTAATTACCAGATAAGAAAATTAAAACTAACTAACGTATTAGAAACTTAAAACTATGGGAATGTAATAATATTTACGTCAATATCTGGGGCACCCTGTATGTTATAAACTTTGGGTCTAACAGCAAAGTTTAACTATAAAGAAAATAAAGAGACTAAATTCGCTACAATACGGTTTATGGATTATTTCTAAATACCCAATATTTACTGAGATACAATACTTGGAACTTGCAGAAAATTTCAAACGAGACTCTTGCGCGGGGGTCGCCTTGCCGCCTTCTAGTTAGGCAATATCGTGTAGCTGTGATTTAATTAAGCAGGGATATATTTTTACTACTATTATTGCTAGCTTATAAAGCCGTGACGGCATTTTTGGTATGTATTTTGATAAAATTAAATTTTATTTACAAAACAATAAGGTGGCTATTGGACATTAACCGCTTTTTTCTTAAGTATACACGGATTGACCGCCTTTTAATCTGTGACTTCTTTGCAGGTGAGTATTGTGTTTGTAAGCTTTAAGGCGGCAAAAGTCCAAAAGCCGCTTTTAAGTCGTTGAAAATCAAATAGCCGCCTTTAAGTCTTGTACAGTATTACGTAAAATTGGCAGCTATCAACCTTTAATCACCTTTAAGTTAAGCAAGTGTCAAATAACTGCCTTTTTAGTAGCAATAGCCCAATAAATCGTCATTTAGCCGCTAGAGCGAAGGCTGTATCTCGGTGGTTTTTAAAGATATTGGCACCAAACCTAGATAGATCGATAGCTAATAATTAGCTGAATCGCGCTGTATAGATAACTCAAAAAGGTCGTATGATCCTTTAGTCGCCTTTTAGTTTAAGGACGGCAGTATACTCTCCTGTGCATGTCTGGCTCCTGTCTCGTTCCAGAGACAGGAGACGAGAGATGCACATCCTCTGCTCATGTGGACCCCTAATGCGCAACAAAAGTATCTTCCTAGGGTGACATATCATGGATCCTCAAGAGATACAACCCAATGTGAACTTTCAGTGTTTTTAATACTGTTTAACAAAATCTTTTACTAGTTAAAACTATTAAATGAAACGTTTAGGGGAGAGCGGAGGAATTGAGAATGGTGGATAATTGGGAACAGGAAGATAAGTAACACTACCCCGCATTACACCGTCCCGCTACACTACACAATTCCGAAGTCATAATTCCGAATTGATCAGAATTCCGAATTTTCATAATTCCGAATGCATTTTTTTATGGAAGACATTATTTTTGATATCGGTTATAAATCAAACCTAACCTAACCTACGTATAGCAACTAAATTATGCATTATAAAGCTCCAAAATTCGAAATTTCCTATAAATGAATATTCGGAAAAACCGTTCGGAATTTTAAGGTGTTCCCCCGTCCCACACCTGTTTAACGAACGCATCCAGGGGGGTGATTCTCTCAACACAGCGCTGCGTCGATCTTATAGGTGAAGTTTTATCCGGCAAGTTTAAGAAGTCTCGTCGGAGCGTATAAAACACATTTTAGCGCGTGCCTTCTTAATTAGGCAGCTTTATACGACACTGAACTTGACTCACTGCCTGCTGCCTAATTGAGAAGGCACGCGCTAAAATGTGTTATGTAGGTACGCTCCGACGGGACTTCTTAAACTTGCCGGATAAAACTTCACCTTTGAGGTCGACGCAGCGCTGTGTTGAGAGAATGACCACCCAGCGCCTCTTAAGTGCGTACGCGACGGTGAGAGAGGAAAGCTCACACGCTGTCACTATAAGCCAAACACGGCGTCACGCTTGTAATTGGATGCAAGGTAAGCTAAAAACGAATAATTCCAAATAAAAAACCAAACAAGAACTTTGAATACTAGCAAAGGGTACATCTGTGATATGTGCCACACAAATAAAATTTAGTAGATAAGTACTAGTGGGTCGTTCCTAATTACCCCATTCCGTTTACCTGGTACCCATTTTGCCCGAGGGATGATCTCAATTACCCCAACGGGTATTGAGTAAAAAGGAACGGCAATGTGTTATGTTTTTTTTATTTTTAATATAGCGTGGATTTTTTGTTTTTTTTTTGTCACTCATAAACAAGTAAGATAGACAAACAAAGTTTATGTTGCAATAAAAAAATATTATTTCTGTGAATTATTATTATTATTTATAAACGTTGGAAGTTAAGTGTTCCCAATTCCCCCACTTTCACCTTTCTTTGTCTATGATAGGAATTTAAAGTTTCTGAAAATTAAACATCTGTGACTTGTGTTTGTTTGTGAGATGTCAAAGCAATTTTTTAATGTATGGACCAGTCGGTTTTTTATATCTATCGCTCGTGTTTCTGAAATAAGTTTTCACCGTTTTTGCTCTCTCTCGAGGGCACGAAAGTCAAAAATCGCCCCCCCTGGTTACCCGCTCCCGCCTCCGCCCGCTCTGTGGCTCGCCCGGCCGCCGGGTAATTTCCCGGGTAATGGCTCCCCCGGCATATCTTTAATCTGATGGCTAATTGGATGGGGCGCAGGCCCGGATCGGGGGGGTTCGGTTTTTGCACGATTCGGGATCCAAGTGGCATAATTGTTGAACGGAGCGAAGTTATGTGATCTCAATGAAATTATAGGTATGTTACGTTCCTAGTAAATATATACAAACATAACAATTTGACGACACATTGGCCTAGTTGGGAGTGACCCTGCCTCCGAAGCCGGCGGTCCTGGGTTCAAATCCCGGTAAGAGCAGATATTTGTATGATGTGCGCGAATATTTGTTCCTGAGTCTTGGATGTTTTCTAAGTATTTAAGTATGCATTTCTCTATATAAGTATATTTATCGCTGTCTAGTACCCATAGTACAAGCCGAGAGCTTAGTTTGGGACTAGGTCAATTTGTGTGAGATAGTCCCTGATATTTATAACGCCTTTATTCCCAGTAGGCAGAGCTACAGAAATACCACCAACTCAAAAAAGACTTGTTGATAATTCTGTAACCACATTTTGCACAAACAGAGCCCTTAGTGTAACTTGCTAATGCCAAAAACGTCTCGAACGCGTTTGCGTTTCAAGTATTCAATGAATAAGATGGTCGCAAACGCGTTCAAGACGGTTTGCCGCGTGAACAGCAAGCAATTTACACTCAAGGCTCAGGCTAAGAAGTTTATCAGTGTATTAGTGACAGGTTGCAAGACTTGCAGGCCCATCACTAATGGGCGGACGACGGATGCAAATTACGTCAAAATCACGTGAGACGATATACGTAACATGGATGTGACTACAAACGGTTTTAACAAGAGAAAATAATTGCAAAATTGTATTAAAATATTATTGTTGTCGTAAATAATAATATTATTTCTGTATTGTTTTTTTTAGGTAAAATTTACAAGTGCTCAGTACTTTCTTAATATACTAATTAAGTACTGTGGAGGTATTATGCACTTACTGATATGTATAACAAAAACTGCACATATTTGTATACATAAATATTACTCGAAATTTAATAAAAGTCTTATCCATCTTATGTTTTCGTTACCATATTGCATCCATCGTCCGCTCTTAGCCCATCACCTAACATTACTACAAGCCCTAATAAATTACTCTTAAAAATAGACAAACTATAATATATGCACTTGTTTTACTAATGATTGATAAACAGGTACGGATAGCACGGCAGTAAGAGAGATAGCTATCGACGACGTCGTCGTAAACAGAGCGAGAATGGTTAATTGGGTCTTTTATGAATTTTCAACTTAGGCGCGCAGTAACATATGCATCTGATCGAATAGTTTGATAGAAAAGTAGTCTTCATTCTGTTCGGAACAGGAGTGCTTTTCCTACTAATCAATTAGATACGATACGAGGTTGATATAGTAAAGGAACGATATCTACTTCCTGTTTATATGACATATAATATCATTGGGTAATCCGTACTTATCCTTACTAATACTATAAATGTGAAAGTAATTGGTTTATTACACTTTCATGGCTAAATAGCTAAACAGAATAACATGAAATTAAATAAAATAATAAATAAATATCAGGAGACATTCTCACACAAATTGACCTAGTCCCAAACTAAGCTCTAGGCTTGTATTATGGGTACTAGACAACGATAAACATACACATATAGAGAAATAAATACTTAAATAAATAGAAAACATCCAAGACTCAGGAACAAATATTCGCGCTCATCACACAAATATCTGCCCTTACCGGGATTTGAACCCAGCACCGCTGGCTTCAGAGGCAGGGTCACTCCCAACTAGGCCAACGTGTCGTCAATTTGGTATAGAGAGAGAGCTTAAACCCCGGGAAAGATATAGGCTACATTAGCTATCTCACTCGCATCTGCATGGACAGTATATTTGTCACTCGTGTTTCACAGAAACCGAAGCTTGCAACATTATAAAAATATTAGCACTGCATTTAACTATAACGATTGATGACGATGTGTCCCGGTTACAGTTAAAGAGTTTATTGACCTTAATTTATAATTTGGTACATAAAGTATTTAAAAAGTATTGTTGTTTTTATTATTTGTGATGTTTTAACTTATTGTGTTATTTATTTACATTGCTATTTTCAAGACGATCCTTAACGGTGATTACTACTTAGTTCTGTATTAATATCCTGACTTCGTATTTCAATTTTTGATTATATAAAAATTTGTGTATATTTTTGTCAATTCCAATGTAATTTCTTATACTTTGACATAACATGCAATGTATACTGTGACTTACTTTGGAAAATAAATTTCATTCATTCATTCATTCATTCATTCATACTCGCTTGTCCTTTAAAATTAAGCCTTTTAAAAGTTAAGTCCCGCCGCCATCTTGCCGTGTCGGCAATCCCGCTGGCGTCTAACGCCGAAGAGCTGTAAGCGGCCATTTGCACTAATCTACGCAATTAAGCGCCGGGAGGAGCGCTGGGAATTAAACCGGGAGCTCGGACGGAAACTAAATGATTAAATAAAATACTACGTTGAAACAAATTACACTTAATACTATTCATACTAATATAATAAATGCGAACGTCTGTCTGTCTGTCTGTTACCTCTTCACGCTTAAACTGCTGAACCGATTTAGATCAAATTCGGCCCCCGATGACATAGGGTAGTTTGTATCGCAGAAAATTGTACAGTTTCCGAGGGAGGAGGGAATCCATCTGTGTAGACGCCTACGGAGTCGCGGGCAAAAGGTAGTAACTAATACTTGCCTATAGACGAAGCCGGTGACTGACACCAGTATTAATAGACACGAAAAGTAATTACTTAAGCAAAAGTAATGACTTAAGAAATGATTTTAGTTTGGCTTTTGACGTTACTATTACAAAATTGAAAAATGTTAAATTTAATCATTTATTCAGTAAATTGGCCACAAGAGGGGTCTTTTACACGTCGGTAATATTCAGTGAATCTACTAGCGCTTCGGACAAGACCATCATTGCGGAGAAGAAGCGCCGCAAGAAACTTCAGCAGATGGTCATTTTTATTAATTATAAAATACATATAAGTAAGTTACATTAGTTACGTTAGAAAGTAATAAAGAAATAAATAATTACTATTAATACTAGCACAAATTGAATATTACAAGAAAAGTAATGCCTCAAGTACTTTTCTTGTATATAAATACGGGTGTGAATGGCAGTCAAGGAATTAAAAGTGATGCATAGTAGACCGTCGGTGGACAACCAGTCGTATGGGTAAACGGGTATTTGACGGAACGAAAGCCTCCCCGCAAATTGCAAATGCCTATGGGCGACAGAGCATAATTGTCATAATCGATTATTGTTTGACGTTTTTTTATAGACATAAAAGGCAAACGAGCATATGGTATGGCAAGCAGTCACCGTCACCAATAGACGTCAGTAAGGCACAGACAAGTTGCTGTCTTAATGTATATACTTTTTTTGAATTAAAGGAGGACTATGTTATAGTATCTACAAAGGAAACACTGTAAGATCTCTTGAAAGCGCACTTGTTATCTCTCCCTTAACGAGCTTCCTTTTTTTCGCAGTGTCATATATTTATTTATGTATATTTTGTATTTATCTATAGTGTTGTATGTATCTGTAGTTTATATATGAATATATTTGTATGTTATACGTATATGTCGTTTGGATGTTTGTTTTTTTTTATTTACTTACTTTTTTTTATATTCCATTTGTTAGTTTTGTTTGCACCGCTAACCAATTTATTTCTGTTTCTTTGACACGTAAGGTTGTCTGGAAGAGATCGCTACTTAGCGACAAGATTATTATTATTATTATTAAGAGTATTTTACTTTTCATGCTGTATTTGTATGTGGTGTTCAATAAAGAATATTTGTATTGTATTGTATTGTAAGGGAAGTTCATTCCATTGTTTCAAAGTACAAGGAGAAAACCTTTGATCGGGTTTTAAGAGCTATTGCAGATGTCTGCCGCTGTCTAACAATCATGTTTTTTATTTTATTAAATATTTCTCTTCCCAACTCCCGGGCACTCGCAGTGCCGTCAGCGATCTATGAACAAATTAAAGACAAGAACACCACTTTTATACCTACATGGGCGCCGGTGGCTCAGTGGCGGCCGGGTCGCAGGTTCAATTCTACCCAATACAATAATAAACCACTATACACATTACACATTATCATTTATTACAATCTATATGTACCTTTACATATTATTATGACAATGATAACACACGAGGTATAGGAAAGTAGAAAAATAAAGGTAGAAAAAGTTAAAAGAAATCACATATCGGATGTGATAGAAAATGATCATTTAGCATGCTTTAAAAATGGTAACAGACTTAGCACGCCTTTACCTCTACAGGGCAAAGCATTATAACTAGCCTTGATAGTGAAATTTGTGAAAGAATTCGCGTAAAACAGATGCAGAAAAAGGAACTGACAAAAGTGGTGGTAGGACCCTGTGCAGGGTCCGTCCGGATCGCTACCACCATCTTATCCATTAACCACCCGCCAAGCAACAGTGTTCGCATTGTTGTGTTCCGGTGTGGAGATAAGACAACCGGTGAAATTACTAGCATAGAGGCATTCCATCTTAGTCCTCAGGGTTGGCAACGCATTTGAGGTCTTGGGATTATAGTCTTGAGAATTCAAATGTCTATGGGTCTCAGATTCCACTTACCATCAGGTGGCCTGAGTGCTCGTGTGCCTTCTCCTTACCATAAAAAAAAAAGATGGACAGATTAAAAATAATTTTAAAGCTTCGTATACGATTCCGGTAACCTTCGGGGAGGGAAGATGGCCGATTGAAAAATGCCCGGCTTTTACTTTTGATTTATTCTGTTTACTGATTTACTCTACTCACTTGACATTGGCGAAATCACTGTGTGGACCGGACCGCCATTATGTTAATTAAAAAAGATGAAGAAGAAGCTTCGTATACAAAATTTTGCGGGTTTGGTAAAAAGTTGTTCATAAATTATTAGACGACTTTATTATTGAATTAATTGTATTTTTTTTACACTTTTTAGACGCCAAAATGATTCGTGAATATGCGATTTTCTAAACTTTACGGTTAGCCACAATGTTCACAAAACAAAGGTTTATTCACAAAACAGTAGCCGGTTTCAGGTTGATTAATCAAAATAAAATAATAAAAACAAAAAAGGAGCTCATATATTCGTTGAAAATAAGAATTATCTTTCGTGTTGCGCAGAAAGTATTTTAGTATATTTAAGTATTTATATGGCCTCTTATGAAGAGCCATAAAAAAAGTTCCTTTGACAGCAAAAACTTGTCGCAAAAATAATCTTGACTGAAACTTTACCACTAACTTGTGGGCACCACATTGTTTCGACAAATCGATTCCCGCATTTAAAAACACGATCCAACGCTTAAATAAACATTATTATTGACGTTCCCTCGTATTTCCCATGATTTGTGTGTTTACAGCAAAATATGTCAGGTTCCGTCAACACCGATAACGTGTTTGTTTGAATAAATAAACAGCTTGGAAAAATTATCTATAATTTCAGACAGATAATAATGTAATGATCTGATATTGTAGTTTTTTCTCACGGTGTTTTTTTACGGCAAGGAGAGGGCCGACTGGCACACTGAGGGCCTAGTTTTTTTTTATGTTATGGAGAAGGCACACGAGCACTCAGGCCACCTGATGGTAAGTGGAATCTGAGACCCATAGACATTTGAATTCTCAAGACTATAATCCTAAGACCTCAAATGCGTTGCCAACCCTGATGACTAAGATGGAATGCCTTTATGCTAGTAATTTCACCGGTTGTCTTATCCCTACACTGGAACACAGCAATGCGAACACTGTTGCTTGGCGGGTGGTTAGATGGTTAATGGATAAAATAAATCGACAATTACAGCAACGTGTCATAACGTGCGGTCAGTTTGGGTGTGCGTTTGCAGCAAGGAGTCTAACAAAAAGCAAGTTTGCATAATAACTTGCGAAAAGATGTATTTGTCAAAGATTTGTCGGCGAAGAGGCAGAAACTCACTTAGCTGTTATACCTACTTATCAAAAATTTATTATGTCTCTTGAGTGATTATATTCTACGAAATTATATCAAATGTTGTTATTACACACCCATCCAGGACTTCAAACAAAAATACTCATGGTCTTTTCCTCATATTTCCAGAGTGAAGCTACCCCGTGCGAGCGAGACGGCCGCGAGCGAGCGGGACGGCCGCGGTGGCCGCGTTAATCAAGTGCTGTTGTTTGCGGCACGCAGGGCGGGATTTAGGGGGTTCCGTCATTATTACCTATTTCTTGTATGAATTTGTAGCTTCGTCTTCTAATTTGTAATTTTGAGTTTTGATAAATTATTCTCACAGATATATAAAAAAAAAATGAAAAAAAATCTGATAGGTCCACGGTAGACATGACAATGTCATTTGGCATCAAGTTCACTTATTTGTATGTTTGTGTAATAAAATTAATCAATATACAAGGGATTAGTCGATAATGTAAAGCGTTAAAAACATTAAAAAATATTATACAATAAAAACACTTGACATTGTTATCATACCAGGTGTCCCAAAAATTGACGTCAAGACGGAAATAGGTGGCGGAAAGGGCAGCTCACAAGCTATGGATTTAACTACCGTGTGTGTTCAGCGAGTTTTTGTACTTTCGGAGGTTTATCATTTTAATCGGAATTATTGTAAATTTGGTCGCTCGTGTGGTTGCCGGGTTAGAGTAGTGCCACTCCATGTCTTCCCGTGGATGTCGTAAGAGGCGACTCAGGGAATAAGGGCTTGCAACCTGTCACTAATACACTAGTAAACTTCTTGGCCTGATTGTGCAAAATGTGGTTACAGAATTATCAACAAGTCTGTTTAGAGTTGTTGGTATTTCTGTAGCTCTGCCTACCCCACTCTGGGAATGAAGGCGTGACGTTATGTATGTATGTATTGTAATTTTTCCTTATGTCCAGGTTACGAAAAACCCACAAGTTCATTTATTATTTCAATATTTTTCAGTGGATTCTTACATCGATAGAATCATTATGAACTTAGGATGTTTTTAAAGCTACTTGCCAATTTATTTTTCATGACATTTTTTTGTGTAGTTACACACTTAGTATCGAGAAAGTAACTTTGTGTGATTACACAAAAAGACACCTTGTACGTCGACGTCATAAATACGTTTACTTACTTAATATTATGTAATTGTCTCAGTGAATGAAAGTGACAAGGTACTAAAGTGTAAACATATGACGTCGACTGTACATCATCGTTACGATGGCTCGTATGTACTTGACAGTAATAGCTTGTCTAGCCTGTCAGGCCAATTTGCGTGACAATATCCCTGATAATACAATATGGACTTATGAACCCTGGCTAGCGGTGGACGAGTTAAAAAACCGGTTAACCGAACCGCTGTTTGCACGTGCCCATGCTGCCCGTCAATGATCAACAAACAGACGGACTGCACACATATTAGCGGCGACGCGGCTTGTACATTATTATGTTATGAGTTAATGGGTGAATCAACTTTTAAAGTCCTACTTTTCTACACGCTAATAAAAACTTACTATAAAATGTGAGATTGATAATGGTTTACACGTGTTAAAATTAGATAATCAGATTTTCGGATTTCACTATTCATAATCACAAACCAATTCTATAATTTTGTAAAAACATGGTAACGCAGTGGAAAATGCACGTTTTTCATACAAAACCCGGGGACAACGTCGTCCCCTGCGTTACCTGATAGGTATATTTGTGTAAATCATAGAAGAATTTTTAAAATTGACAGCTAGAAAGTAAGTTTAATTGTCTAATTTATTCAATATATTGACCACATCAAAAAAAAATGCATTCTACCAAATTAAGGTGACATCACTATGTCACCTTAATTTGGTAGAATGCAATTTTTTTTTCGACATGTCTCACTAGACATGTCGAAAATTGGGGAGTACCTTAAAAGTTGATTCACCCTAATAACTCCGCAGCCACCGAACCGTTGAAATTGAAATAGCCACATTTTTAC
This sequence comes from Acleris holmiana, assembly GCA_949316455.1. NCBI lineage: Eukaryota > Metazoa > Arthropoda > Insecta > Lepidoptera > Tortricidae > Acleris > Acleris holmiana. Next base: position 10,213,192 of record OX438788.1, read on the forward strand.
CGGACGTCTTCCCGTGGATTTCGTAAGATGCGACTAAGGGAATATTTTTTATTTATTTATTCAATAAACCCACAGCACAATATTGATATAATATACAGAAAGCTTATACATAGGCCAATTACGGGATTTTATTATATAATAACTGATCAAGAAGAAATTTAGGAGGGACATACATTTACATTATAGAAACAAGAGTGTGGCTAACTTCCCATGGTTCTGCGTTGTGCTTGTAAGTGTGTGTGTAGGTGTGTGTGTGTATGTGTGTGTGTGTGTGTGAGTTAGTGTTTGCGTGTTTTTATCTATCTATCATGCTTATCCCTACATAACAAGCCAATATTGGCTTGTAGTACTGTTAGGTTGCTAGGTTAGGTTAGGCTTGCAACCTGTCTTGAATACACTAGTAGTATTTTCGTGGAGAGCCTTGGGGGAGGCCTATGTCCAGCAGTGGACGTCTTTCAGCTGATATGATGATGATGATGATGATGATTTTCTTGGTCTGAGTGCAAAATGTGCGACAACAAATACTAAAAACGTGTTCTTTTGCCGTTTTTAATCGACTTCAAAAAAAGAAGAGGTTATACGTTCCATTGTAAGTATGTATTTTTTATGTATGTTCACCGATGTTCACTCTGTCAATTATGGACTGATTTTTAGGGTTCCGTAGCCAAATGGCAAAAACGGAACCCTTATAGATTCGTCATGTCTGTCTGTCTGTCTGTCTGTCCGTCCGTATGTCACAGTCACTTTTTTCCGAAACTATAAGAACTACACTGTTGAAACTTGGTAAGTAGATGTATTCTGTGAACCGCATTAAGATTTTTTCACACAAAAATAGAAAAAAAAACATAAATTTTGGGGGTTCCCCATACTTAGAACTGAAACTCAAAAAAAAAAATTTCATCAAACCCATACGTGTGGGGTATTTATGGATAGGTCTTCAAAAATGATATTGAGGTTACTAACATAACTTTTTTCTAAACTGAACAGTTTGCGCGAGAGACACTTCCAAAGTGTTGAAATGTGTGTCCCCCCCCTGTAACTTCTAAAATAAGAGAATGATAGAACTAAAAAAAATATATGATGTACATTACCATGCAAACTTCCACCTAGTAGAGATCTAGTAAGTAGTTTTTTTTTAATACGTCATAAAAACATTGATCAAAGCTACAACGAACTTTTATATTATGTTACTTGCTGCTACGGAACCCTTCATGGGCGAGTCCGACTCGCACTTGGCCGCTTTTTTAAATTCTTTTTTGGTTTGAAAGAGTATACTTCCGAGGTGGTCCCATTGTCACCAAATCTGAATCTGATGAGGGGATCAGTGAGGAATTGAGGGAACTCCTCAAATATTGTATAGGCAAACATATAGCGATTTAACTATTTTTAGTAACAAGTCTAGCATTTGCATTAAGAAAGTATCACTTGGGGAAGTGGAACTGATGATGAAGACCACAGGTGGCCAGCGGAATTCCTCAACGGTACCTATTGTTACCGCGCTTGAAATAACTTAAAGTTTCATATCAACTAAGACGTGGGACTACGTAACAGCGTAATATGATCACTAAAAATTATAAAATAAAATAAATGTTTTAAAAAAACAAAAAACCGCCTTCAAAAACGTAAAAAAAATACTTTTTTTTAAATTGTAGGTACCTCATAGGTTAGTCCGACTCTCACTTGGCCGGTTTTTTTAATTACAGATACAAATTGGTTACGCCGTATACTTAATAACTCAATATGGCAATACTTTTTGTTATAGGTTAAGCACGCTTTAACAACGAAGGAATTTTTACTTAAAATATTTTATGCGACAGAATACAATTGCAAATGGATGATCTAATTCTCAACGATATGTCCAATTCGCCTTTCCACTATCTCTCGGTACAATAATAGGCATTCCCTTATCGTTTATCCCACAACTACGAGATAAGCGCGTTTTAAAAAGCAAATAATTCATTTTTGTATTATCTGACACCTGTCGATATGTACTTAACTTTGACAGGCATCACTTTAGTAGGTTTAGGAGAGATCATAGAATAAGAACTACATACATACATACATACATAACATCACGCCTTTATTCCCAGAGTGGGGTAGGCAGAGCTACAGGAACACCAGCAACTCTAAAAGACTTGTTTATAATTCTGTAACCACATGTTGCACAGTCAGGCCTAGAAGTTTACTAGTGTATTAGTGACAGGTTGCAAGCCTATCGCCTAACAGTACTACAAGCCCTTATTCCCTTAGTCGCCTCTTACGACATCCATGGGAAGACATGGAGTGGCACTATTCTAACATGGCACACGGGGAATAAGAACTAAAGGACCTTTAGTTCCCTAGTCTAGTTACTTTATATATAGTTTAGTTTAGTTAGCTACCTTTAGTTCTTATTCTATGGGAGAGTTAGATTCTTGTGATAAGTAAATAATGCAAGATGCTGGACCTTAAAAATGGCCTTGTGGCATTGTATACCAAGATGCTGGCATCATCTTAGAATGGCTAAACTAATTCGTTGAGCGAGAAATCTACCAGCCCTTCGGTCTCCAGTGGCCTCAATGAGTCTCTTATTAATAGGTACACCTCTCTTATTATTAGTGGACACCGCCTTCGGTCTATCATAATATCTACAACATATTAAAAAATCGTGAAAATCGGTTTTGATTTGGGGGTGAGAAACGTTATCGACTGGTTAAATACTCTGCTTTATCTACATACATATTATAAACAACAAACCAAACTAAACTAATTTTTGCGACAAGACAAATAGAACGTCAAAAATGGCGGCAACCGTAGTTTTTTTTTTAATTCAAAGATAAAGTAGAGTCGGCCTCTACTATCATATCGTTCGATATCAAGTAACATGTTAGATTTGTGAAAATTATATGCAATTGACATTTTATTTCGAATAAAATGTCATCTCGAGTGATATTAGAATGAGGTCAAATAAAATTGCTTTGTTTTTCAAAGATATTCGAACATTTGAATGTATTAATATCATATCGAATTTGACGTTATTATTTATCAATAATAACATTTTCACAGATAAGAAATTTGTTCTAATAAAATAGTTTGTCTTTATGCTAGTCGTAATTTGCGGTTTTTGAACGCATCATAGAGGGTTTATGATACCTATGTCTGTAGGTATTTTTTTTTTTTAATTTCATTTAAAACACTTACCATATTTTTTGTATAGTTTTGACCGTAGGGAGTGGGGAGATTACGGCAGGTGCAATATTTTTTTCTTCTGATATCATCTTTGATATTTGTGCGCGATACGAAAATGCGAGTGTGACATACCTACCGACAAACAGACAGACGGACAGGCGACACTATAAGGGTTCCTAGTTTAAGTTTGGAACCCTAAATAATAAATTTTATGGCACTATAACATACCTACTTAAACGCAGTTTTTCACCCCCACGGGCGCCCTTGTCCACTTCCTAATTTATCTCTTTCCTAACCTGACCACTTCCTAACTTCTCCAGTTCCTAACTTGGTTTGATTCTTACAAAATACCTGATCGATTTCCAGAATAAAAAATTACATCTAGCCTCTAGGCCGCCATTTTCGATACCTAATTAATTCTATGCGAACAAAGTAGCGGCAAAAAGTACCAAATCCTGATTTCTAGTCTAGCATTCCAACAAATAATTTTACCAAAATATTTCGTGTTTCGTAATATTTTTATTTAAGCTGCCAAATTAACCTAAATGGAGCTAAACATAACAATAATTCCAAAGTCCTCTAAATAAATTGCCTTCCTCGTGCCCGTCAATTTGGGAGCCATTACGGATGATTTGAAGTTTCCAACTTTTGACATTTGTGTCGCGGCCATTTTGAATTCGTAAGGCGTGTAAAAGTAGATAAGTTAAAATTTTTAACATAACATTTTAGAAATTATAATTACAAAATAAATACATTATTTATGATTGTTAATTGAGTAAGTTTTATTAGCGTTATTAGAACTCTTTGAGGTAATTAAGTAGATAATTAAAAATATCATATTATCGGATATGTAAAACATGTAACTACATGTTTAGGTATGAACAATATAATCATATGAAAATAAATTTAAATTCATCGTCATGGATGTACTCACTGACAGTCGAATTAAGGTGGGACAGGTGGGGGTAGAGAATGCCTTAAGGCTCATTGTAGTTACATACATAACACCACGCCTTCATTCCCAGAGTGGGGTAGGCAGAGCTACAAAAATACCAACAACTCTAAAAAGACATGTTAATAATCCTGTAACCACATTTTGCACAAGTAGGCTGAGATGTGGATTAGTGACAGGTTGCAAGCCCATCGCCTAACAGTACTAGAAGCCCTTATTCCCTTAGTCGCCTCTTAAGACATTCACGGGAAGACATGGAGTGGCACAATTCTAACCCGGCAACCACACGGGATAAATTGTAGTTAGTTTAAATAAATAATATAGTACCTAATTTACAAGTAACTAATATTGAGATCTACTAAGTACTTTATTAAAATTATAGACTTGAACTATTTTGCAAATTTTAAATAAACTTTGGTCCTTTTATTCTTAGGTATGTAAGTTTTTTGACACACCACCAATTCTTTAAGGTATTAAACATAATAGAAGCGTATGATTGTGCTATCATATAAACGAACAATCTCAATCTTGCTATAGAAAATAATAAAAATATAGAAAACCAACCTAGTACAACATCTATTAGACAAATGCCTCCTTAATTTAATTAAAAACGTTCTGGTGCTTTCTTTCTTAAATAAGGTGAGACTTCTGACGTCCATGTTTATAACATTAGTAGGTACCTACTTTAGCTATAAACCCAAGAGTTAATCAAGCAGATACCCCCTACATATACAACACATTTCGTGAGTTTTACAAGCACTCAGAGACTTATAATCGTTAACAATACGTTTTTACAGTTTCAATTTCCAAAGTTACTCGCTAAGCTACTCGAAAGCGTCAATTACCAAGTATAACGTCACCTCTCACTCGCAACTTATACAATAAATAACCAAACTTATCGTCCGTTCCTGTCTGTCGCGCGGGACAAGTTGTACACTGTCTTTTTCTAGCGGACGCGGATTGGTCGAAAACTTAACGCCCGCCCCTAATTTTGTGAAACAATGGGAGAAAAAAGTGTATTGTCTCTGTCGTTAATAGCGATGGTGATAGGATTGCTAGGGTGTGATATTTTATAATACTAAGCTGTAAGGACTCTACCCGTTTATTGTTAAATAGGTCAGCTATGTTTATCCTATTAAAGACACAGTTTTCAACTCGATGGACGAATTATTAACCGGCGAATTTAAGTTGGTAAGTCAGAGCGTACAAACAACATAGTGTGTGCATTCTTAATTACCAAGGTGTAGCTCTCGCTTGTATGAGATCGTTCGCTCTGACGACTGTTTTTAAGAGAAAAATAGCTCTGAGTCAGGGTGGTTTTTGGTTTTGTTTCAGAGGCTCTTACGAAAGGAATTTTGCACTAAATGCGATTGGTTCAGTCACCAGAAATAAAAAATTGTCACACATTGCATTTAAAAATATTTAAAACGCTCCTATGTCTGCAGTAAAAGAGACGTGTGGGATAATTTCAAGCCCATTGTTGACTAATATATCATTGATAGTCGGCTTCGCTGGGTGTCTGTTTCGTAGATCATGTCCCAAATGATTGACGTCGGAAAACTCGAAACCTAAGTTGATTTCCACAATTTCCTAAAACCCAGGTTTCATGAAAAGCTAGGTTTTTAGGTTACCTTTTAAAGAAATACTGTACACAGTTACAAGTCCAAAAATAAAATAGTCACTGTTCCTTAATAATTTGGCCGCTTACCGTAGTTCGATAAATTGGATTAAGTAGTTGTTTTAAACATTTAGAACAGTAACGGGGTATTTTTTATGTATATCCCAACCCAATTATCTACTTTATCATCTCCCTCCCTCACGCCTCGATTCCCGTGCAACACTAGCGATCCAGTCTCACCTCTCTCTCTCAACGCTAAAGGCGGGCAAACGTCGTTTTAAGTAGGAATCTCCTGCAAATCTAATTATTTGATTTTGAGTAGATTTCTTGTTAGTGTCCGTGGTTTCTGCTTGATTAATAAATAAATTTGGAAAATTGAGGATTGTTTAATTTTATAATAGGGTTTCTCAGATGTGTCATTAAACATAAAGGTTTTGGTTATCCATGTCTGATTACAAGATCTAAAAATCAAAATTACAAAATAGATACTACATTTTTAACAATTTGTCACCCATATTGCCTGATTTCCTTCGCACTTCATTTGCGCCTTTATTTATATACTGAAATATAAAATTAAAAGATTTTTTACACTTTTTCTTGGGTAATCCGTAGTAAAAATAATGTTACGATAAGCATTCAAACATTAATGTATTCAATGTTACTACTAGATAAGCTTAAGGTCGTCTAAGTAAATGATAGCCAAAATCGAAACATGTCGAAGAATATACGGCCGTAGACATTTACTTCCAAAAGAAAAGAAAACCCTTTTTGTTTCTTACGTATAAAAGCTATTTTCAATTATTCGTTTACAACTCAACTAATCGTACGTTACATAAACACTTCACAGCAAAATACGACATGAAAAATATTTACCTAATAATATACGCAAACATTCTACGCGGCAAGCATAAAACACTAACAATCTGCATTACCACAAAATTATGCATTCCAAATTCAAAGAAAATTAAAACGCCAACTTAAAATGGTGAGGTTGGCACCATTGTACAAAACTCGAAGCGAGACACGCTATACCAAAAAACTTAAGCGTGACAAGGATGCAAGCTGGGTGGAGTTACGATGTAACCAGTTTAAAGAGACCTTCCCTGCCTGGTTGGTCTTCAGTACTTTGGGTGGCGCAGGGAATTTTCTATAGCGTATTAGGGATCAAGTTTTACTGGGTGTTTAGTACCGCCCTCCGTACAAGCAATATGAGTAGATAATAGGCATTCGCGATATTTTTAATTCAGTTGTTACGTTCTTTTGCGCGCGAACGGTGACGCTTCGCATTCGAATTTGAAAATCGACCGCGTTCAGTGTTTGACATTTCAGTGCTGTGTTTTTGTGGTGGGGTGTATTTTTGTTGGTGGTAAAGTAAGTTTTTATTAATTTTAATAGTACATATTTACGTTTTATTTTACTGCATTTAATATTGTCATTTAACTTATTATAAATAACTTGATAGAAAGCAATATTTTAAGTAACACAAAAAAGTAAAAACTAAATATTAAATATTATGTTACGTAATTATTTAGGTTCGGTCTCAACAAAACTGATCAAACGGCTCGTTATTTTACGAACATTTTATACCTACTTGCAGATTTTTTATAAAGGTAACTAAAATAAATTTATTTTTAGTTTTAACGTTAACATTGGTTTCCTAAACTCATTTAATAACTGCTAATAGGCTGCTCGTATACTGTATGGTAATCCTAATCATCGTTAGGAAACCTACACGTTACTGGATCCTCAAACCACGAACCGATTACTTAGTTTCTAACGCTAGAGTTTGAAATTAATCGAATACTCAGTAACTATTTATGTATGAAAAAATGAAAAAATATTTCTTTTATCGATATGTAAAACTACTTAGGAAACTAACTAATTCCATTTAAAAGTTTCAAGTAACAAATACTTTGTAAAGTTCCAACGCGTTGCACTCAAACATACTGTAGGTACATAACATCACGCCTTCATTCCCAGAGTGGGGTAGGCAGAGCTACAAAAATACTAACACCCTTAAAATGCTTCTTTATTATTCTATAACCACATTTTTCACAATCAGGCTAAGTTTTTTACTAATGTATTAGTGACAGGTTGCAAGCCCATCGCCTAACAGTACTACAAGCCCTTATTCCCTTAGTCGCCTCTTACGACATCCACGGGAAGACATGGAGTGGCACTATTCTAACCCGGCAACCACACGGGGCACGGCGTTGCACTCATACACTGAAAAATGTATCACCTATATAGGTACTTAATAAAAAACAAAAAACTATCAGAATTAACCTATTTAAGACAACAATTAAACCCTGCGGGTCTACGTTAAGTGGGTGAATCAACTTTTAAAGTCCTCCTTTTCTACACGCTAATAAAAACTTACTAGAATATGCGAGATTGATAATGGTTTACACATGTTAAAATTAGATAATCAGATTTTCGGATTTCACTATTCATAATCATAAACCAATTCTATAATTTTGTAAAAACATGGTAACGCAGTGGGAAATGCACGTTTTTCATACAAAACCCGGGGACAACGTGTCGTCCCCTGCGTTACCTGATATATTTGTGTAAATCATAGAAGAATTTTAAAATTGTCAGCTAGAAAGTAAGTTTCATTGTCTGATTTATTCAATATATTGACCACATCAAAAAAAAAAATGCATTCTACCAAATTAAGGTGACATAGTGAGACATGTCGAAAATTGGGGAGTATTGATTCACCCAAGTACCTATAAGTACAGCGAAGATCCTGTTACGTTCCGGTTACTCGTGAACGGGTGCTGTTTGTGGGGTCCGGTCTGTTCACGTTTGCAAGGACTGGTTCTTCAGTTTATTGTTCTAGATATGGCTTTTGACGTAGAGACCTCGTCGTGTTGTTCTCCTAGACTTATTATTTTTAGTTGAATGTTATTATCCTTACATTTGTATTGATTTTATTTGTTCAAGCTTTAATCATTATTATTTATTACTTTATTAAGTATTTGTAATGTAACTTACTTTTAAGTATTTCTGTACTTTATGTTTGAAAAAATTACCTTCTGCTGGAGTTTCTTGGCGCTTCTTCTCCGCAATGATGGTCTTATCTGAAGCGCTAGTAAATTCACTTCATATTACCGACGTGTAAAAGAGCCCCATGGGGGCCTATTTACTGAATAAACATTTTGATTTTGATTTTGTTCAAACTCCATCATCAGATCTTATCTTAGAAACCATTATTACATTGCCACATTTTACATCGGGTTCATATGTATTATTATAAGTATAAGTAAGTATTAATACTAGCTGTTGACTGCGACTCAGTCCACAAAAAAAAGACTGCGTTAGCCTAGCCTGTGTTACTCTGTGATACGGAAAAATCATTTTTCAAATCCGTGCAGCAGTTTTCTAGTTTGCGTTACAATCATACAAACTTTTCCTCTTTATAATGTAAGTGTAGATGTCGGAATACCTGGGTAACGGAGCTCTAATCGGGTGTATGTAGACGATACTATAACGTTAATCACAATTTGATAGCGTCTTCTTTAAATGTATTTCAAAATACCTCGGAACCAGAATTTTCTCTTCACTACATAGTATAAAACAAATTCGCTCGCCGCTGTCTGTCCCTATGTATGCTTAGATCTTGAAAACTACGCAACGGATTTTGATGCGGTTTTTTTTAGTACATAGAGTGATTCAAGAGGAAGGTTTATATATATATATATATATATAATACTTTAACCCGGAGCGAAGCGAGGGCGGGTCGCTAGTAAATTATAACTGAACAAATCGATTTATTGACAAAAAACCCTATTCCGCAATTTTTTATCAACATGGTACAGACATTGCTTGTTTAATCTAATCTTCTAATATATAAAATTCTCGTGTCACGGTGTACGTTATCGAACTCTTCTGAAACGGCTCGACCGATTCTCATGAAATTTGGTGTGCATATCGGGTAGGTCTGAGAATCGGCCAACATCTATTTTTCATACCCCAAAGTGACATAAAAAAAATTGCAGCGGGCGAAGCCGCTGGCGGGTCGCTAGTAAAAAATATAATTGTCTATCCCGTGTGGGTGCCGGGTTAGAATAGTGCCACTTCATGTCTTCCCGTGGATGTCGTAAGAGGCTGTGCTATGCTAATGCTAGGTTAAGTTCTCATTGTCATTGTGGCTGGTGGTGACTGGATGGCGAAAACGGGAGATCGGGCCTTGTGGCGAACCCTGGGGGAGGCTTACGTCCAGCAGTGGACTGCAATAGGCTGAAATGATGATGATGATGATGATTGTCATAAGCAATATTTTTTTAAAACATGACTGACTGCTGAGTTTCTTGTGGCGCTTCTTCTTAGCAGTGGTCTCCTCTTGGGAACCGCTGGTAGAATTTTGACGTGTAAAAGTGCCCGTGCGGCCTACTTTCTGAATAAACAACTTTTTTTTTCCTTTGAGTAGAGTAAGCAAGGATATTGCAAGAGGATAGACAAATTAATAAAATAATGAAAAAACAGAAGAATTGTTCGATTTTGTCTTTATTCGATCTTTAAAAGTTTTCTGATCTTACAAGCTTAACGTGTCAATTCATAGAATTATCTCTTTTAAATATCTACAATAATATTATAAAGAGTAAATATATGTATTTTTGCATGTTTGTAACGAATAAACTCATAAACTACTCGATCGATTTCAATTTTTTTCACCATGCCATGCGTGTGGAGTCGCGGGCAGAACCTAGTGATAAACAAAAACATGTTTTTTAATATCTACATTATGACTTTCCCAATAGCTAAAAAATGAAATAAAAAATATTACCCTCGAAACGAAGCCATAACAGAATTAAGCCAATAAACTGATAACCAAAGCTTTCGTCACGGAAGCTCCATATTAAAGCTTCCATTATTAAGCGATAAGTTATAATTAAGTTCTATTTATCAGTAAATTGAACGGTAAATAATATATTTATCATATAAGGGCGGCGGCTGAGTGGCGATAGTGTATTGTCCACTTTGATCGCAGTGTATAAAACATCCGTCACTCTCGCACTTACAGTTTCAGAGAGTAACGTGTTTCATCCTCGGCAAATCCATAATGCATACTAAATGTTATAAATCGACGGTGATACTGCAATAGCTCGTAACTAACAAATTAAATAAGGTGCAAAATACACTTTAGCAAATAAGTAAATAAGGTGCATTTTGCAACATATTGAATTGGGTAGTTACGCGGTATAGCAGTAACACCGTCGAAGTGTGAAAGTGTGTTTGTCTGCTTGTTACGTTTTCATGGCGAACCCGTTGTACCGATTTCGATGAAATTAACAATAAAGATAGATTGAACACCGAGGAAAGACATGGGCTACTTTTTATGCTGGAAAGTTAAGCAGTTCCCGGACGGAGTCGCGGGCGATAGCCGGTGGATCTTTATGATTAAGTATATTAAATCGTCCAAACGACTATTTCACTTCGGCTGTGGAGCTTAATTAAACACATACATACATAACATCACGCCTTCATTCCCAGAGCGGGGTAGAGCTACAGAAATACCAACAACTCTTATACTTGTTCATAATTCTGTAACCACATTTTGCACAGTCAGGCCAAGATGTTTACCAGTGCATTAGTGACAGGTTGCAAGCCCATCGCCTAACAGTACTACAAGCTCTTAATCCCTTAGTCGCCTCTTAGGACATCCACGGGAAGACATGGAGTGGCACTATTCTAACCCGGCATAGGCTTTTAACCGACTGCTGCCAAACCCAAAAGGAGGGTTATGTGTGTTGACCTGTATGTATGTCCGACTATGTTCCTTCGTGGAGGCTGGATGCATGGGCCGATTTTAACAAGCGAGGTGTCGTTAGATTCGTCTTAAGGTAGCAAGTTTCACTGGGTACTTACATGAAAACAAAAACAATATATAAAGGGTAACTAACATATATAGACGACATACTAAAACATGTAGTCGGATTTTAAAACTTGATTTTGTTAGACTAGTTGTAAATTGATTTATTATTACTGAAATAAATAAGTTTGTGTCGAAAATTTCGTTTTTTGACGAACTTTTGTTGGCGACTGTACTTTTTTTCGCAAAGTCATTATCTGCTTCTCACATACCAAACTAATGAGTCTACGTTGAGTATAGCGGAGATCCTGTCGCCACCTTCCAAATCCAGCATCAGATCAGCTCTTAGATACCATAATATCGCATTGTTATCGAGTTTACATGTGTTTAGGTTCTATAATAAGCTTCCAAGTAATGTTACTGAACTATCAGTAAATAAATTTAAGAGTTACGTTAAGCGTAAACTAATTTCTAAAGCATATTATAGTATTAAAGACTATATTAATGATAACAATGCTTGGGACTGAATTGCTTGTAATAAAATGTTTAGTCCTTATGACAAAAGGTTGCGAACGTCAAAAAAAAAAAAGATATCCGACAGAGTTTCTTACAGGTTCTTCTCTGATCAGTCGCGATTTGAACCTGCAGTCAAGTCGCTACTATGACGATTCAAAAGAGTTTATTATTTGTAAACCTACTTGAATAAAGATTATTCTGATTCTGATTCTGATTCTGAGTTCCAAATTTGAGCCCATTCCATTTACGGGAAGTGGTTTAAAATTGAATAGCAAAAATACAATGGGCATTTTGGTACTCGCTTAATAGCAATCACGGTGGTGTCGTTGAATAGGTCATACAAATAGGAACAGTAAAAGATATACGCTCTGGTTATCTTTGCTTTACATAAAGAAAACCTTGCCATTGATATAATATAAATTATGTCCATTGGGGCGGATACCACATTCGATATATTTTTGCCCATTGTCCTTTGAAGTGAACTTACAAACATACATACGAACAGTGCAAGATAAATAAAAGCTCATAATGAGACAATTTCTACCGTCCGTCCGCAAGTTTGCGAGACGCCTAGAGCTAATAATGCCCTGCTAACATAAAAGGCAGTATCTCAGACAAAACTCCGATAGCAAATGTAACCTTATTACGAACGGCTTAGGATTGAATATGCTTTGGCCATTGAATCAGAGATACTGCATTTTGGCTTAGGAGGGCAGAATAGCTTAGCTGACCGACGGTCATTATCTCTATATTAAAGCTCTGTTATCTACCAGATAAGTTTAGACGGGGGCTTTTGGAAATCAATCATAGACATGATTTATTATAGACGGTTATCATTACGTTAAAATATGTATTAATGCATAAATGTTGTGTGGTTATGTTGCCCTGTGTGGTTGCCGGGTTAGAATAGTACCACTCCATGTCTTTCCGTGGATGTCGTAAGAGGCGACTAAGGGAATAGGGGCTTGTAGTACTGTTAGGCGATGGGCTTGCAACCTGTCACTAATACACTAGTAAACTTCTTGGCCTGATTGTGCAAAATGTGGTTACAGAATTATCAACAAGTCTTTTTAGAGTTGTTGGTATTTCGTAGCTCTGCCTACCCCACTCTGGGAATAAAGGCGTGATGTTATGTATGTATTAATTTATTTGTATGTATGTATGTATGTAAACACTTTATTGTACAAAAGAAAAACCAAAACAATACAAAGAATAAAAATAAAAAGATGTACAAAGGCGAACTTATCCCTTTAAGGGATCTCTTCCAGCTAACCCTTGAGAGATTGAGAGAAGTGAAAGGTTGTGCATCGAGTATACAGGTGTACAAATTTATTTAGAGCACCCAAAAAACAAAAACTAACCAAAAAGACTATAAAAACAAAAAAAAGAACCATAGAATAAAAACAAAACTAATACATTCAAATACTTACATAAATAGATAGAAAGATATGTAATTATACATAAATAAACGTACTTAAACTTACATAAACTAAACATATGTATATATCAACATTTGGATAATTGATACAATATTTAGGAAATAGAGTCAAGCCAGAACTTTTTTAATTTGCCTTTCAGGGAATCTACCGATTGTGATTGCCTTGCCCATTGCGGGTATTACGCTGGTAGCCGATTCCACAACCTGACAGAGTGCACAGAAAAGGATTTGGAATAGGATTTAGATTTGTGAGACGGGAAAGCGAGGGTGAGATTGGCCTTTGAGCGCAAACGGTTTTGGGAGCCGGTGGCCATGAAGCTAAACCGCTCAGAAAGGTTTATTTAGCTACAGAACTCATATAGAATAGAACAGAATTTGGCGTCTTTCTACTTAAGTTAAGAGGATGGTGAAGCGATGCTTAAATCGCGTAGCTATCAAAAATAATCCATACAAATATAGCTCCGGGCGATAGCGTTTCTCACCCCCTAAATCTCATCCGATTTCCACGATTTTTGTATATGTTGTAGATACTATGTAAAACTAGGTATATTCGTCGCAACTTTTGTTTTTTTTATTTTATTTGAACCACGAAAACGTACAGACATAGTTTTTCATAATATCTACAACATATTCAAAAATCGTAAACATCGGACAACGTTTAAGGAGAGAAAAACGGTATCGCATTTTGAATGGAATTTTATTGCTTCAATCCTCATAAGGTAATTAGTTGCAGGTGTTTTAAATGTTTCAATCGATGCCCCAGTATCAGTAAGCTTCTGTCTGTAATAGTAAAACTGTGTGACGGTAGGTATAGCCCCCTCTCTTCGAGCTCAATCTTTACAGCTAGTAGTAGCAAAGTTGACAGGTTGGTAGGAGCCTGTGCAGGGTCCGTCCGGATTGCTACCTAACCACTATCTTATCCATTAACCACCCGCTAAGCAACAGTGTTCACATTGTTGTGCTTCGGTGTAGGGATAAGACAACCTGTGAAATTACTAGCATACAGGCATTCCATCTTATTCCTCAGGATTGGCAACGCATTTGAGGTCTTAGGATTGTAGTCTTGTGAATTCATGTCTATAGGTCTCAGATTCCACTTACCATCAGGTGGCCTGAGTGCTCGTGTGCCTTCTCCTAACATAAAAAAAAAGACTCGACTTTATCTAAACAAATTTACGGGTGCGACACTGCATTGAAAACACTATGCAAATATATTGTAAATAGATTTATTCAAAAAATCTGAAAATGATTCGATATGTCAAAAATAAAAATAAATTTGACTAGCTTTAGCTGCCGACTTTTTATTGCAAAGTCATTATGTGCTTATCAATACCAAACGAACGAACGAACAAACACGGTGGGTCTACATTAAGTATAGCGGAGATCCTGTCGCCACCTTCCGACCCCGTCATCAGGTCAGCTCTTTGATACCATAATATTGCATCGTCATTGGGTTTACGGGTGTCTATCATTTCATCGAAACACCTTTCATCGACTGTACAATTTCATCGAATTTCATTTCATCGAACGCTATTTTCTGCTGGAACCATAATGTTTTCAGGGTATCTTAAACGGTGTCCCCTTGTTTTACAGAAACTTATTTCATAGAATGTATCACTTCACAGAATTTTTATTACATAGAAACCTAATTTCTGCTGAAACTTTAATGATTTCAGATTATCTTAACAGTAAAGTTACAGCAGAAATTAGCTTTCTATGAAATGAAAATTCTGCGAAGTGATACATTCTATGAATAAGTTTCTGTAAAACAGTGTACAACCTACCATCTTAAAAATGAAACCTAACCTAACCTACGTAATTAATGTTTAAGATTTACATATGTGGTTCCAATTTCAACCCATTCCATTAAAAGGTCCAAAATTAGCCAGATTTGAAGCGGAACTTTTAACAAATGCGAATTTCTAAATTAGCCAACTCTTTACAGGGAAGCCATGTAACGCTGGTCCTCCAAGATGTCCTCTCAAGTGCTCTCCCAATACCGCCGCGACTCCGAAGAACCCCTCAACATTGAGGAGACCAGCCGCTCCAACAGCCCAAAAAACATGAAATACTTCGAAGAAAAAACCAACATCAACAACAGTAAAAAGTCCTTTTGCATAGACGCTCTTCTCTCCAACCCAGAGAGCAGTCTCCAGGATAAGATGACGCACCAGAAATATCTGGCTTTCATACAGAATAAGAACTACATCACCAGATACCAGGACAACTATGATGCTCAGATTGAGCAGAATACCATCAACAAGTTCCCCGAGAGCGGGTCTGGGCAGAGTAGCCCTAGGAGCGTTAGTCCAGGGTCTGATGATGGGAACCGGTCGGAGAGCTACAGCCCTCCGATTTCGCCAGGGGTCGAGGGGGGGAACGAGGAGTATGAGAGTTACAGAGCTGGTGAGTATAGTTTCCTAGTTAATTTTTAGTATGTTGCGCAAATGACCGCCAACATAACCAAACACTGGATTGAGGGGTCTAAAAATGTACCAGTGCTAGTGATTCTAAATATCGACTAGTTTATCGACAACTTTTTTCGTAACATATGTGTTTTACATAACTTGTAGAAGTAAGTCGTACCTTTATCTTCTATATCTAAATCATCAGCTTTCTATGAAGGTCAACGATCTTTTTTCTTCCTAGGCATTTTTAACCGACATAAAAAACAAAAAGGTTCTCAATTCGTCGGACTTAAGAATATTGTTGTACTGAAAGAATTGTTATTCAGTGTAATTTCAATGGTTGTCAAAAGTGACTCGAGTCCAGAGGCGAGAGTCCAGGGCTGGGATTCTACACGGTAATAACGATATCGTATTTGACGTGTTTCCGTATTGTCAACGTTTTCATAACTCTTAAATGTCATTTACAATAATGGCGACTGTGACATTAACGATTCTAACACACATCAAACGCGATATCGTTATAACGCAGTAGAATAGAGGCCCAGGATAGGTACCGGTGGTTTATAGTTGCGAAAAGTATAAATAAAAGAGGTTAGCACATAATAAAAAGTTATGATAATTTAAAATTGCTTTTTATCGATGTCAATAAACTTAGTCGATATTTAACACTAGCACTGGTACATTTTTGCCCCCGGACAATCCGGTGTTTGAACATAACTTGAATTTTCTGACGTTCTTTCCGGTATAGTTAAACTAACACTGATCAGGGCCTCTATTCAGGTGCGTTAAAACGATATCGTGTTTGACTCGTTTAAGAATCGTTTATGTCACGACATAAGAGTTATCAAAACGTTGACAATACGGAAACAGGTCAAAAACGATATCGTTATAAGTGTTATAACGCAGTTGAATAGAGGCCAAGGTCACTCACGGGTCCAAACTCAGCGGATCTACTAAAAGCCATTGATAAATGTCCACCTTCCGTCTCCACCATCACACCAGCTCCATGGTGCCATATCATACTGTCATCGGATTCGCATAAGTAGAAGCAAAAATTCAACTTAATCCGACAGTTAGAATTAGGTTAAAATGATGACGATGATCTGATTAAATACACTGTTTGTTAGTTTGTTAGTTACAAGCGAAAATAATGTAAGTGTGTTGAAATAAGGCACACTGGAGATGAATTCATGGCACGATAACTAAAGCTATTATAAGTACATACATACATAACATCACGCCTTCATTCCCAGAAAAGGGGTTGCTCTGCCTCCCCAGCTCTAAAAAATACCAACAACTCTAAAAAGACTTGTTTATAATAATATGCATCCACATTTTGCACAATCAGGCCAAGAAGTTTACTAGTGTATTAATTAGTGACAGGTTGCAAGCCCATCGCCTAACAGTACTACAAGCCCTTATTCCCTTAGTCGCTTCTTACGACATCCACGGGAAGACATGGAGTAGCACTATTCTAACCCGGCAACCACACGGGTACTAAAAGTAAGAATAGTTTAAAATTTTTGAACTGAGCTCATCGACTTACCTGTTAACACAATGTCATTGTATCTTTACACTCCTATAGTGTTATCTGCTTTTGTTCCCGAAACGAAAAAGCTTAGAATTATACAGCGAGAATTATACATTGCCGCCTTTTTAGGGTTCCGTACCCAAAGGGTAAAAACGGGACCCTATTACAAAGACTTCGCTGTCTGTCCGTCCATCTGTCACCAGGCTGTATCCCAAGAACCGCGAAAGCTAGACAGTTGAAATTTTTACAGATAAAATCAATATTTAAGGGGGGCTCCCATACAACAAACGTGTTTTTAATAACGGCAACAGGTAGACACAGACACTTAAAATATTCACAGAATATTTAGTTGCATATTCACTTTAAGAATAAATAATTAAATTAATATTTAAAGGGGGTCCCTATACAACAATCGTGATTTTTTTGCCGTTTTTTGCTCGATTTTAATACACGTGCTGGTATAGATAACGGTAAGGAACCCTTCGTGCGCGAGTTCGACTCGCACTTGGCCGGTTTTTTACATTTTACATCCAATAAAATATTTTCATATCGATATGACTTACCTATCTTATTACTTTTGTAATAGACGTAATTTTATATTTGCGATTTTTTTAAAGTATGTACTTAAAACTAATTATCAGCCAAGATTAATAAAATACCATGGGAAATACCATGAAAAAAGTTGTCATAAATATATTCGTAACCCAGTAACCATTACTGCCTAAAGACATCCCTCCAACCTTCCAGGCATCGTCCCCAAGCCCGGCCTGCTCCCGCAGCCGCCGGTGATGCAGCCCCTCTTCAACTACCAGATGCCCGGGCCCCTCCCCTCGGCCTTCCACCACCCCGGGGACCGCGTCCTGCACCACATGCAGCTGGAGTGGTTGGCCAGGACAGGGATGTTCTACCACAGGATACCGGAGTTGGGAGGTAAGTTGTCATAAGTCATAAGTAATTTATTAGTTAAACCAATTGCAAACCAACCAACCGCCAAGCAACAGTGTTCGCATTGTTGTGTTCCGGTGTGGGGATAAGACAACCGATGAAATTACTAGCAAAGAGGCATTCCATCTTAGTCCTCAGGGTATGCAACGAATTTTAGGTCTTAGGATTGTCTTGAGAATTCAAATGTCTATGGGTCTCAAATTCCACTTACCATCAGGTGGCCTGAGTGCTCATGCGCCTTCTCCTTAACAAAAAAATATGACACAACTATTTTAAAATAATAATCATTATATTTTCTCGTCTCGAAATAGTTCTTAACTTGTAAGAAGCTCGTATGGTTAGTTGGAAACGCGTTGAAGTCTTTTCAATGAAGTCACTTTAAATCATCACAAAATTATTAAGATAATCATAATGAAAAATCTGAAAATTAAAATGAGATTTTTATTGTACCTACATATGGAATATTTCAAAGGAAAAAGCACGACCCTGCATTGAGCTAGGACACCCGGTGTTACAGGACTTTCGTTCGTAATCACACTAAAAAAAAACCGTGTATGGGTGTGTGTTTGAACGCAAGAACGTATGAATGAAGGGATTTATTAAATAAAATAATGTATGCTACATAAATACCAAAGCATTATCATTCCTTTAGTATTGCATTTACACACCTTAGCCTATTTATGCAAAATCGTCATTTTTCTATATTTTGCGGTTTTCCACTATTGATAATTATGGTTTTAATTTTTGATTTTAAAATACGTTGCGTGAATTTTTATTTGGACTAATTAATGATTATTTCGGTGGCGATAATGTTTTTTTCTTTATGGTGGTTTTTCAGAATATACTGTGACAGAGTGGCCGTTTTCAGAGGAGACTAAATTTTGTACTACCACTCTGTCACGCGATTCTATGAAATACAAACTTATAAAAAAAAACACTGGATAGAGAAAGTGAAAGATTATTTAGTACTAACACATGAATAAATGTTTGGACGTAAATTCAAACACTAAAACATTCATAATCAATACTCTAACTGATAACGTATGGTAAAATGAGGACAGGCAATTGTCGGTAAAAATGAAGAATGACCCGGTTACAGAATTATCCAGAATTCTTTTATGGTAACCGTGTGGTTGCCGGATTAGAATAGTGCCACTCCATGTCTTCCCGTGGATGTCGTAAGAGGCGACTAAGGGAATAAGGGCTTATAGTATTGTTAGGCGATGGGCTTGCAACCTGTCACTAATGCACTGGTAAACTTCTTGGCCTGATTGTGCAAAATGTGGTTACAGAATTATCAACAAGTCTTTTTAGAGTTGTTGGTATTTCTGTAGCTCTGCCTACCCCACTCTGGGAATGAACGCGTGATGTTATGTATGTATATGTCTTTTTAGGGTAGTTGGTAATTTACCTACCCTTTAATAATGCTGGTGGGAGCATAATAGCACAATCAGGCTTATCAAGTTATCAGCTATCATTTTTAGAATGGTATTCTCCTGCACCCGCACCAGGGATGCAGCGCGCCCGCGCATGGTTGCATACAAACATTCAACGCGAGCCTCCGCAAACATCCCAGAAGCGCTACAGTAACGAGGCAGCCCCACTATCACCCGGAACGCGTTGTTAAAATGGTCTCAAATCGTATTGCATATTCGAAAAATTTAAAAATCCCCAAATTTAACTGACAGTTATCAACCGGTAACTTGCGGGAATCGAACCCACAAAATACACGCCATAACCACTGAATCACCCAAAACACCACAAATTTAGCACGTAGCTCATGGACCATTGTTCCGTGCTCGAGAGCGTTAACACTAATCCATCACATATGCCAGGAAGGTCCATTGTCGGTCTGTTTGCCGAGGGGGACTTACTGCTCGTGCCACATGTCCGCTAGCCAACACCTCCCCTCAGTGCCATAGTAAATCTAGAAGGGTTGCAGATTCAAAAAATGCAGTAATCTCAATTAAAATACAACATATCAATAAATATCAAAAAGATATACGAGTATTTTAAACACCTTTGTTGGGGTAATGTAAATTATAACTATGCCAAATTAAAGATTTGGAGTCTCTGAGTTAAACTGTGGACAGACAGACAGATTGACATGACAAAACTATAAGATTTTAATACAATGCTAAAGTGCGTGCCAAAAGAAACGCTCAAGCAATAAATGATTACATTCATTCATTCCTTCATTCATTCGCTCATTCATTCATTCACTCAATGATTCATTCAATCATTCATTCGCTCATTCATTCATTCACTCACTCATTCATCATGGCGCTATTGAGTAAAAACTTATTACTTAATTCATGAGAATAACCGATATAGATAAAAATGCACTTGCATATCGTCGCCACCCCTGTGAAACCTGCTGCTACACGCGGCGATTAGCTAGTTGACACCCCTAGTGCAAATATGGAGGGGCACTGTGTTGTGTGGCGACGGCTTTTCTAAGAATTTTATTTGTAAAATTTCGTTTTTGCTAAGCAAGCCACTTTTCGATAAAATATTGACAGGCTGGGCCCGTGTTTCGTCGCTTTAATCTCGGTAAGACAGTCACTCTTACACTTACATACTGGCTAAAAAGTGACAGATGTTTTATATACATCAATAAACACAACCATAATAGGCCAGACATAAGCAATGTAAATTAATTGGTACTAAAGTCTTGACAGAAGCGCGTGGAGCTAACCCCGTGTGCTTCTGTTTACTCCACAAGGGAAAATACTGTTTTGCCGAACAAGTTGTCCTTGCGCGTGATATCCGTGGACGTTCATGGTGATTGACTTAAACTCTACATTAGTAAAATATAGTAGGAGCGAGCACTGGAATACATGGAGTGACACTATTCTAACCCGGCATTCACACGGGTACGACACGGGGGATACGTTTTAATACAATCATCAAAGGGTAATCCATCGTTTTATTGAATTTCACTTAATCAAACGCTATTTTGTGCTGAAACCATGACGTTTTCAGAATATCTTAAACATTAATTATGTAAGTTAATGTAGACTTGTCAATACCAAGAAAGAGACGCATGCGGTGAGTTCAATTAAATGAAAACTCTGCTTAAGAATACTTTTGTGTTGCGATAAATCTAGATTAGGTACCTCATCAAAGCCAATAAATAATCTGTCAAAATATAATAATTAGAGTTCAATGTCATCAAGGTACTCATTGACGGAATAGTAAGCCGTCTGTGTCAGACATTTTCTAAGTTTACCGTCAAAACAAGGTGTGGAGCTGCCTTCCCTTATTTCCCTATGACGTGCAGCGACTTAAAAATGGAAGCTAACAGGCACCTACCCAAGCCTAACCTAGCCTTGCCTAGCCTTGGCCCAAGGTGTTGAACACCCCATGTTTTCCTTTATAACTTACAAATAAATATCATTTTTTACGTACATACATGCGTACCATCACGCCTTCATTCCCAGAGCGGGTAGGCAGAGCTACAGAAATACCAACAACTGTAAAAAGACTTGCTTATAATTATGTAATCACATTTTGCATAATCAGGCCAAGAAGTTTAAGTATTAGTGACAGGTTGCAAGCCCTTCGCCTAAGAGAACTACAAGCCCCTATTCCCTTAATATTTTTTTAATTAGCATAGCGACTTAATATATAAAAATGTTTAACATGTGCAAATCGTTTCGAAGTAGCTATTTGCGTGTGAAAACTGAAGCTTGAAAAATTCGGGTTTTACAATGAAATATTGTATTTTTCCCACGGAATTTCCGTCAACGTCACTAAATACGGCAAATTAGGCGATAGATAAACAATTTTCGATAATAAAAGATATAAATAGATAATAAAAGTTTGTCTTTTAAATGAAATGCGCATGGGTTCTCAACACCAAGACCAAGGCAAAGACTGTATAGTGGACACTTAACCCTTAATTCAAAGATCATAATATCCTAAATTGATTGTTGAAAAACAAATGAATAACTATCTTCTGTAAATAATCAAGTGTTCATCATTGCATTGGTGCCATCTCCTTAGGCACATTCGACCTACGAGTATAACTAAAGCGGTTCTTGTTATCAGAATCACCAAAGTCTGGGAAAAAACCTAGTTTTTAAACATGACATGATTTAGTATCGATTTCCGCTGAAAGCAATCGATCATCGATTGAGAACGAAACATTCAACTTATTATATTTATCTAACTAAACAACCCAGGTACATGATAAGAGATATATCTCAACTCGGATGAAAGAGATATCAGTTTAAATACCTACTTACTTAACAGTACCAAAGTACTTCAGGGACTATTCTACTCGTTAAACAATAACGAAGACTACTAGGCGATGGGCTTGCAACAGTTGCAACCTGTCACTAATACACTTGCATAAAAATGCAAATACATCTTAACCTGATTGTGTGATGTGGTTACAGAATTATTATCAAGTATATTTCGGGTTGTTGGCATTTCTGTAGCTCTGCTACCCAACTTTGGGAATGAAGGCGTGATGTTATGTATTACTGCTTTCGGCATTTTGTCGTATTATTTTTAACTCGGTTGCCATCAATCATTCTCCTGCCCTTATCCCAACTTATTTCGGCGCAACATGTCTTTTTCTTCCATACTTCTCTATTAGTCGCATCTCGGTTCTAGCCATATCATCTTTCACACAGTCCATCCATCGTTTCTTTGGTCTTCCCCTTCTCGTATAGCCATTGACATTCATACTTAAAACTTTCCTGACGATATTTTAACTCGGCCGCCATTATTAAGTAAATAAGAGTTAACTAACGTTGACGGTACGATGTCAAAATCCATCATCATAAAGCCATCATCTCCAATTAAATTAATGAACTAAAAAATACGTTGTTATAAAAACCTGGCCAAGTGCGTTATGACAAAATTATAAGGGTTGGGGACCCTAAAAACTAAAATATAACTATTGAAATATTAAAATAAAAATCTCTTGACAATTGATTCGAACATCAATAATGTCAAATAAGTATTTTTTAACCCTGGATTTTTTTCATGAAAAAGGCTTCCGGGAACCTTTGGGAAGGGAAGATGGCAGATTGAAAGATGTCCGGCTTTTATTTTTGATTTATTCTCTTTACTGATTTACTCTATTCACTGGACATTGGCGAAGTCACTGCGGAATATCGCGGTGAACCGCCATTAATATAAAAGAAGAAGATGACATTTTTCATGTGCGTGTATTTCAGCCATTAAAATATGATCAAGACAAATACTGAACATGTATTAATACCTATTTACACCTGACAACGCCAGCTCCGAAACGGTTTAAGATAAATATTCTTATCAAAAATATCGAGAACTGACACAGATGTATGATTAATCTTGTTATTATACTTTAAAGACGTAAGGCTCAAAATTCTTAGTTGCGTTATTAAATTTTTGACTTTATACTGTGAGCAATAGTGTCGGTTATTAAAGTGAATGAAGGAGGATTTTCGCATTTAGAGAATAATTTGTTTTTGATGGATGTTGCAATTGTAAGGACACCTTGTGCTAAAAATATTGTTGACAACTTTATTTATTATACATTCTCTAGAAACTTCCAAACGTGTTTATAAGAATTGAATATAATTATAAAGCGCTTGTAGCTTCACTTTATATTAAACTAGGTTTTGCGCGCGACTCTGTCGAGGTAGTAGTCATATCGCTTCGGCAGTTTTTTGGGATGAAGAGTACCCTATGTGCTTTTCCAGAGTACAAACTACCACTGTGCCAAATTTCATCCAGATCAGTTGAGCCGCTCTGGCGTGATTGAGTAACAATCATCCAAAGTTTCGCATTTATAAAATTAGTGAGATGTTAATTTTTTTAAGGATGTTTGAATCTCTTGGCTGAACGGATAAAGATCGAATATCCAAGATTAACATAAGGATACACATCTTAGCCTGAATGCAAAATGTGGTTACAGAATTATCAACAAGTTTAGAGTTGTTGGTATTCTGTTGCTCTGCCTACCCCACTCTGGGAATACAGGCGTGACGTTATGTATGTATGTATGTAACATCAGGATATATTTTTTTTAGAAAATTGTATAGCTCCTGCGGGAAAAGTGATAGTCGAGTTCTACGCGGCTGGAGGCGCGGGCTTAAGTTAGGGTATTCCTATAGTATCATTCTAATACTTCATTCATTATATCTTCGTTGTTTGTATACTGTATGTAATTTATAACTGCAAGCAACAATTAAGAATGACTAAGCTATATCTTTACCTAAATAACTTGTCAGAATTACGTAATCCAATCCAGCCGTCACTGTTAAATCGTTTATTGTATAAAGTCCGTCTCCATACCGTCTAACTTCGCAAATTGACGATGGTTCAATTTAATTCATAGCAATAAATACAATCACCAACATTAAAATAAGTTGATAAATAACTGAACCAAAATAGCTATATTTCATGGTTCTGGCGTTTTATATTTATCCTATAATTTATTGTTTTAAAGTAATATTAATACGTTTGCCTAATGTCATGACAAATAAAAATATTCATCAAGAAGCAAGCTTCCTAATAATGTGAGGTTATCCGCCATTTTGTTTTATTTTTCTTTTTTAATCCATTGCTGTCACCTTGTCACTTATGTGTCCGTTTGTCCGTCTATCGTCTTTTACAGCTAAACTCTTATAGCTACAAAATATTTTTTATTATTTGGCTCCCTTACAACTACGCGGGGCGCGAAAAAAAAACGACCTACCCCATCGGATAGGATATCATTAAATTAGAACTTGTTGAGTTGTTGTCACTCCATGTCTTCCCGTGGATGTCGTTAGAGGCGACTAAGGGAATAACGGTTTGTAGTACTGCTAGGCGATGGGCTTGCAACCTGTCACTAATACACTGGAAAACAACTTAGCCTGTTTGTGCAAAATGTGGTTACAGGATTACCAAGAGATCTTTTTGTAGTTGTTGGTATTTCTGTAGCTCTGCCTACCCCACACTGGGAAGGCGTGATAGTATGTATGTTGAGAAGATAAATACAGTATTCATCGATTTAGAAAATATTTGAAATCAAAGGATTCTCAAGACTACAAATGTGTTGCCAACCCTGAGGACTAAGATGGAATGCCTCTATGCTAAATGTCACCGTTGTCTTATCCCCACACCGGAACACAATGCGAAAGCTGTTTGGCGGTAGATTAAAGGATAAGATGGTGGTAGCGATCCGAACGGACCCTGCTTACTTATACTTCGCAGAATATCATATTCGCAAAATATGATATTCGCAAAACATGATATTCGCAAAACACGATATTCACAAAACACGATATTCATTGACAATACGGAAACATGTCAGAAGCGATATCGTTATTACTGCGTTTTAACGATATAGCATTTGACTTGTTTTAGAATCGTTTATGACTTTTTACTCGGCCGTCGTTACTGTCAAGTACATAAGGGTTATCAAAACGTTGACAATACGGAAACACGTCAAAGGTAATATCGTTAATTAATACCCCGTAGAATCTTAGCCTAGAGGCCCGTGCCAAGATGCGTTCGCTAACTAGCGTTTCTATTCGTTTGGTTTTTAAACCAATCGCGTCACTGGTGGATCACGTGACTTTTGGTATGCGTGATCTACCAGTGACGCGATGGGTTTAAAAACCAAACGAATAGAAACGCTAGTTAGCGAACGCATCTTGGCTAGGGCCTCTGGTCTGAAAGTAGGAGATGTTGGCAACACCAACATTAATGTGTAACTCTTGGTGATGTGTTTTTTTGTCTCGCCTCTTCTGCATCGGCGACCCCGGTGAAATACCGAAACGACATCCTGCATTTTTATTTATTTGCCACGGACACCAGGCCAGGAAACGTAAATACAGTCCACTGCACAACTCACATGAGATACCATTATATTGGAAGTTCTTATCTATAGCCAAGGGCAAAGAAAACGGGTCACATAGTACAGAATTTTCATAGAAATTGACCCGTTATCATTGCTTCTGAGTGTTAATAGTTATTATGAGCAAGACTGATTAACAGTACGTTGGTCACGTTTGTTTTGTCATGCATACATACATAACATCACGCCTTCATTCCCAGAGTGGGGTAGGCAGAGCTACAGACATACCAACAACTACAAAAAGACTTGTTGGTAATTCTGTAACCACGTGCACAAACAGGCTAAGAAGTTTACCAGTGCATTAGTGACAGGTTGCAAGCCCATCGCCTAACAGTACGAGTACAAACCCTTATTAGTCTTGTCAGTTTATGGTATTAGAATTTAGAACATAGACGTATCCAACTTTCTCATTCTAACGGATAGCTGTGTCTCTCTCGGGCTGTTATATAGTCCGGCTGTTGTATAATGTAAATGGTTACATTATACAACTTTCTTGCACATTCCATACAATATAATCAGCGATCGGAATATGTAGTGCAATTTCGCGAGACTTCGGTGCGTAAGTCATTTTCCAGCCCCGCAAGGAGCGAGATTACCAGCGCGGGATCCGCGGGATTTGCGGGTCTGAAAAGTACATTCGAAGCAGTCTGGCAGACGAGACTTAGACACTTATGTTTCCTTCGTAAACATTTCTAACAACAAGTGCAGAAATAGAAGTCTTAAATAATTAAAAGTAATAAATAAATAATTCAGAGTTTTATTTACACATATAAATACCACTTTACACAACACTTAATAGGCAGCTCGTCTAGCAGCTCATCTAATCCTGCCTGCCTGCCTGCGGGATCCCGCAAATACCGAGATCCCGCGGGATCTTAAATCATCGGTCCCGCAAATACCAAGATCACAAATATCATGCGGGATTGGATGCCCTACTTCAAACTAAACATAAAATTACAAGCTTAGCTTGTCCTATCATGTTTAAAATGACAAGGTTCTAACGTATTGTACATAGCTGAGCACATGCCCGTAATTATAATAAATTAGGCACTCAGTTAACTCCCTCGTCTGCGACAAATGTGATTTAAAAATCAACCATGCGGGTAACTTAGTTTAGGCCCGCGACAGCAGGCGGCGCCACTGTGCGCGGGTCCAAATAAGTTTCTATAAAAAAAAACGTTTTTGAGTACGCTGTTACCAAACTGTACTTTTTATTGGCAAAGTCATTTACTGGTGATCAATACCAACGTAATGAGTCTAAACTCGGTGGGTCTACGTTAAGTATAGCGGAGATCCTGTCGCCACCTTCCGACTCCAGCATCAGATCAGCTCGATGGTGCCATATTATTGTATTGTCATCGAGGTTACGTAGGTATACCAAATTTCAGCTCAATTGGTCCCCGGGAAGTGGTTCAAATCTTCCTTGCAAGATTTGACCCGGACATACATACTTACTGAAATACATTGCAAGTTAATAAAAGGTTACAGCTGATGATTTTATGTAATGGAGAAGGCAATAAATCACGTGACTCTTCATATCACGCCACCAGGGCCTCTATTCAGGTGCGTTAAAACGATATCGTGTTTGACCTGTTTCCGTATTGTCAACGTTTTGATAACTCTTATGTCATTTGGGTATTTCTTCCAGCGTTTCAACCGCTTTGACTTCGGTGTCGCATTTTTAACCATTTCCCTGTACGAGTAGGATAACCATTTTCGGTTATTTTGAAGAATGCCTGGACTCCTAGAAAATAACCGAAAATGGTTATCCTACTCGTACAGGGAAATGGTTAAAAATGCGACACCGAAGTCAAAGCGGTTGAAACGCTGGAAGAAATACCCATTTACAATAATGGCGACTGTGACATAAACGATTCTTAAACGTGTCAAACACGATATCGTTTTAACGCACCTGAATAGAGGCCCAGGGCTGGAATTCTACAAGGTAATAACGATATCGTTTTTGACCTGTTTCCGTATTGTCAACGTTTTGATAACTCTTATGTCATTTACAATAATGGCGACTGTGACATAAACGATTCTTAAACGTGTCAAACACGATATCGTTTTAACGCACCTGGGCGTCTATTCAGGTGCGTTAAAACGATATCGTGTTTGACACGTTTAAGAATCGTTTATGTCACAGTCGCCATTATTGTAAATGACATAAGGGTTATCAAAACGTTGACAATACGGAAACAGGTCAAAAACAATATCGCTATAACGCAGTTGAATAGAGGCCCTGAATAGATGCCCTGACGGTTATCTTTTTAGGGTTCCGTACCCAAAGGGTAAAAACGGGACCCTATTACTAAGACTTCGCTGTCTGTCCGTCCGTCTGTCACCAGGCTGTAATCTAACCGCGATAGCTATACAGTTGAAATTTTCACAAATTATGTATTTCTGTTGCCGCTATAAAAACAAATACTAATACTAAATCAAAATAAAATAAATATTTAAGGGGGCTCCCATACAACAAACGTGATTTTTATGTCGTTTTTTGATATTAATAACGGCAACGGCACGACACGACACTTGAAATATTCACAAAATACTTAGCTGTATATTCACTTAGAGAATAAATAATTAAAATAAAATAAAATAAATATTTAAGGGGGGCTCCCGTACAACACACGTGTTTTTTTCCATTTTTATTTCGATATTAATACAGACACCGTGGTTGTATAGATGATGGTACGGAACCCTTCGTGCGCGAGTCCGACTCGCACTTGGCCTTTTTTTTTCTAGCAAATCCGCCGTAATACCACATTCCCAAAATATTCAACCCGCTATCTTTCTTTAACGTTAAGACAGAAAGACAGACGGAAGGATGGACAGACAGCGTAGCCTAATAGGGTCCCGTTTGACTCCATAGGTTTTTTAATATGGGCTCACTCGTTTATAATTCTTGAGTAGCTTTCATTAAAAAAAAACTTCATATAATTTAGTTTACCTGTTTGAACGTTAGGCGGTGACAGATCATCAACCAATGACAGGTGGTCAGTGACAATTTAGTTATAATAGCTAATACAACGCCCAGCGACCTAGAAACTTATCATTATGATTTACATCGTACGAGTATTCACCTGTCACCTGTCACTGTCAGTAAAATGGTTGGTCATTTAGCGACAATGTCGAACATGGCGTCGGTTCCGTTTCCGCCGACACTGGGCCGCCGGGGGGCCTTAAGCCAATTACGAGGAGCAATTTGTTCGCACAAACAAAGGGCCCTTAACAAATTAGATAGGGACGCTCGAGATGTCGATGGTGGTATCGATATCGATAAAATAAACCGGGGCTACTTGTGTGTCGTATCGAGAAAATTTGCATGGCGATTGGAACAGCGCCCCCTTGTCATATTTAATACAAAAATTCCTAGCACGAAATAATGAACAGGATTTTCATGTTGTTATCTAGTAGTAAGGTTAAATCTGACACGGCGGGGGACCGCTAAGTAAATGAAATAATGTAAAATACTCTAGCTAATTAGCGGTCTCGGACGTGTCAGTTCAGTTAGTGTCAGTTAACTACCTACTTATCAAACAATCAGCCCTTACTTCTACGCAACGACGCTTGGATCAAAATATTAATACCTACTTATAATTAAACTTATAGGGCCACTACTTATGATTTTTTACCTTTTAGAGGTTTTTTAGACTGTTTTGAGTCAGGGGTTTTAAATTTCTATTATTATTTTATAAATTGGTCAAATGTTTATTAAAATTGACTTCTCCATCTGACTAAACATATTTAAGACTAACTCGCTCAAAATGGGAGTATGTAAGAAATTTCATCAATAAGCCGACACTTTGTTAAAATTGCC
This sequence comes from Acleris holmiana, assembly GCA_949316455.1. NCBI lineage: Eukaryota > Metazoa > Arthropoda > Insecta > Lepidoptera > Tortricidae > Acleris > Acleris holmiana. Next base: position 10,243,252 of record OX438788.1, read on the forward strand.
ACCTCACACTGACGATTGCCCAATGCCCATCGCTCATTCGTTCGTTACGCAATTCTCGCACATGTATCGATAGTCGTCACATCCCTACGGCAACAAAGAGGCAAAAAGGGCGCGCCGGCAAGAATCCTACTAATTGGATATCCGTCGAACCTCCGGCGAACTGCTTCCGGATCGCTAATTACTGAAACCGGTAACTTACTCCGAACAATCTCGCTATTTTGACTATTTCATGGTTCGCTTTTAGATACACTTGAAAAAGTTGAACCATTTTTAGTGTTCCGTAGTCAAACTAGGAACCCTTATAGTTTCGCTATGTGCGTCCGTCCGTCCGCAGCCTAGCGCAGAGACTCTTAGTACTAGAAAGCTGTAATTTGGCATGAATTATTAGTCACGCAGACAAAGTGGTAAAATAAAATCAGTTTTTTTTTATTTAGGCTTATTTCCCCCACACGTAACGTGGGGATGTATTTTTTTTTCTCTTCTTCCCTATAGTGTGGGGTGTCGTAGCTTTTTAAAAAAATATTTTGGTTATGTGAGAACAGTTTTTCGATTAAGACATCCGTTTGTCCGTATCTTAGTCCTCAAGGTTGGCAACGCATTTGGAGTCTTAGGATTGATGTCTTGAGATTGGTGTATTGAGAATGCAAATGACTATGTTCTCAGATCCCACTAACCATAAGGTGGCCTGTGAGCGCATGTGCCTTCTCCTTGTTATAACAAAAATTATCACTTTAAAGCTTAATATTTCATAAACGGCTTACTTCATCGAAAAACTGTTTTTACAAACCCATAATATTTTTGAAAGACCTATCCAACGACACTCCACACTATAGGGTAGACGAGAAAAAAACTTACATCCCCACGTACGTGTAGGGGAAATACCCAAAAATTTTTTTTTTTTACTTTTATTGTACCACTTTGTTGACGTGACTAATATGCATATTCAAGCCATATTACAGCTTTCTAGTAATAAGAGTCTCTGCGCTAGGCTGCGGACGGACGGACGGACAGACATGGCGAAACTATAAGAGTTCGTAGTTTGACTACGGAACCCTAAAAAACATACAGAATAGAAAAAAAATGACTGATATCTATTAGACTATTAGACTCATTAATATTATGCAGCACACAAACCAACGAACACAAATCTGAACGCGATTCCCTAGAAAAGGTCGTATGTTTACTTCACAGCGCATGCGTACGGAAGCCCCGCCCATCCGTCCCATAAAAAACATACAACGTCTGTTTAAAGTTTTCTTAAACATTTTAAAATTGCGACGCCATTTCATTATCATATCTATCGGTTTTTTTCCTGGTCAGCCATGTAAGAAGATCAAAATAAATAAAAACGAAGATTGATAGGTATTGTAATATTAAAAATGCTGATATCGATAAATAATAAATTAAAATTAAAATTAAAAATTAACCGTGTGGTTACCGGGTTAGAATAGTAACACTCCATGTCTTCCCATGGATGTCGTAAGAGGCGACTAAGGGAGTACGGGCTTGAAGTACTGTTAGGCGATGGGCTTGCAACCTGTCAATAATAGTGCACTGGAAAACATCTCAGCCTGATTGTGCAAAATGTGGTTATAGATTTACCAACAAATCTTTTTAGAGTTCTTGGTACTTCTGTAGCTCTGCCTACCCCACTCTGGGAATGAAGGCGTGATGTTATGTATGTATGTATGTAAAAATTAAAAATTAAAAAAATAAGTAAATAAATAAGTAATAAATCAAACAAATCAAAAAAACAAACGAACAAATCAAAACTCAAAATCAAAATCAGGGGACAATCTCACACAAATCGACCTAGTCCCAAACTAAGCTCTAGGCTTGTAGGTACTATGGGTACTAGACAACGATAAACATACTTAGATAGAGAAATAAATACTTAAATAAATAGAAAAAATCCAAGATTCAGGATCAAATATTCGCGCTCATCACACAAATATCTGCCCTTACCGGGATTTGTACCCAGGACCGCAGGCTTCGGCAACGAAGCAAGAGCTTGTCGGACCATGCTCAATCTAGGGTTCTGAAGCCGTTAAGTACTACAAGCATACAAAACAACAAGTAATAACTAATATTCTATTTAAAGTCATGTGGTCCCTACACCCTACAGCCAAAACAATAATTATACTAAAAATCTGAAAAAACTTAAATGAAAGCGCATATAGCGAATTTAAAAGGAAAGCTATCACGACTATGTTCTTGAGATACAGGCGATTAAAGTGTTCATACCAACTAAAATCATCTAAGACGGCATCAAATGACTTACAAATAGAAAATTAGTTATTACTTGTTAATTTTATGTTAAATAAAATAGGTCCGACATGCTCTTGCCCGGTTTTTTATGATAAGGATAAGGCACACGAGCACTCAGGCCACCTGATGGTAAGTGAAATCTGAGACCTATAGACATTTAAAAAACTATCTTAAGACCTCAAATGCGTTGCCAACCCTGAGGACTAAGATGGAATGCCTCGGTGGTAGCGATCCGGGCGGACCCTGCACAGGGTCCTACTACCACTCAATGGGATGAGGTCCAAAAGTGTATAGGTACATATCTCAGAACTCGACTGTACAATTAGGTGCTGTTTTGTCTATGAAAGTGCAATACCGCATAACTAAACAATTCAACTTATCCAATTTTTTAGTCACGTGGTATCGCTGTGCCACAGAGGGATTGTTTATTATTCATGGACGACGACATAATTATATTGCTAGATACTAGCATGCAAATTTAGTTTTAAGAAACATAATCGTTAACGGATCTTCTACAAACTTGGCTAAACTAAAGTAAACCAAAAACAATGGACCCTGCACAAAGTCCTACCACCACAAAAGTTATGTTTTTCTTTATAATTAAATTTAACTTTAATTTGCAGTCTTAACCTCGTGAGGCCCACGTCAAATTTTACTAGTTCAAAAAAGAACCTTATGTAGGTAAGTCAACTAAAGTCTGAAGTGACTTTGACAAATGTCCTAAATTTAGGCCGTTGGGTCTTACGAGGTTAAAATTAAAAATGTCTATACGTAAAGCCTTCTGTCATTCTTATAAGAAAAACACAGAAGTCTAATGTAAGACTCATCACTTTAAAAAATGCACTAATAAAAAAAAACAAAATGCTTACTAAAAAAATCTCTCTTTATTGGCTTTTATATTTAATTAGTGTACTAACTATAATAAATATTCAGTCAACTTCGTAAGCAATAAAGAAAATTCATCACAGTTTTATTGTTGGCATAATAATACCAACAATAAAACTAATAACAAAATTAAACATCCAAATTGAACCTGTCACCCCTCACTAGGCCGGCCAACAAATTAGCGCACTATAAACAAATAAATAACAGCATCCCTAATTCAAATTAATCTAATTATACCAATAAATATTCAATAAAACTGCACCCTCCTTAAATCCTTCCAAAATCTTAAATTCAAATCTCAACCATAAAGCTCTAGAACCACAGTTCAAATTAGCTTGAAACTACAAATTAAAAATTATTAAACCATATCAATCCAATTTAAACTGTATTTATAACGTGATAAAGTTCAATTTGCTGTGTCAGGTGATTTGTTAAGGGGGCTGAGTGCAGCTAAGTGACGACATTTGTTCAGTATGTTGTAGTTAAAACTAGTGAGGGGTGTCGCCATTTCACGGGTATTTGGGCAATTATGGGCAACGGGTATTTTGGTAAGTGCCAGGGAGTTGCCATATGGGCTGGTGACATTGATTTTTGACGCATTATTTTAATCGGCGTCATTTATAATTTATAAAGCTTTTTGTTGATACAATTTAAAGTTTAAATTATTTTTTATTTTTATTTTACATACATGCATAACATCACGTCTTCGTTCCTCGAGTGTGTTAGGCAGAGCTACAGAAATACCAAAAACTCCAAAAACACTTGTTGATAATTCTATAACCACACTGCACAATCATGCTAAGATGCTTACCAGTGTATTAGTGACAGGTTGCAAGCCCATCGCCTAACAGTACTACAAGCCCTTATTCCCTTAGTCGCCTCTTACGACATCCACGGGAAGACATGGAGTGGCACTATTCTAACCCGGCAACCACACGGAAAAAAAATCTCATCTCCTTGCTCGGTTTTACATCTTTATACCTTTTTAACAACACATTTTACGACGATACGGAACCCTGAACCACCCTCATGACAGCAAAACCACATATTTAGGGCAAGTGTCACAAACGGGGCAAATTGCCATTACCCCCGCGGGGGGCAAACGATAAAAACTTACACGCATAACAACTGGTTCGAGTGTCGGGGTAATTCAGGGGTTAATGGATTGACAGCGTTAAAAATAATATAATTTTTGCAAATTCATTTTCTGCTTAAGGGTCAATTCAAAAGCACACGAAATCGATGTACGCGCATGAAGAGGTTGATGAATGAATGAGGATGCAAAGGTTGTATGTTTAGACCGGTGCAGCTGGCGTTGCATAGTCTCTGCCTACCCCATTTGGAGACAGGCCTCAAAGTCTGTGTCCCTTTCGCCGACAAATCTTTGACAAATGCATCGTTCCGCAATCTACTCATTTGGCAACCCGCTTTTTTGTCTGTAACTACTAATATTTCAGGATTTTTATAAAACTAACCTAACCTTTAAGGTTAGGTTAGTTTTATAAAAACCTAAAATATTTGTCGCCCTATAGGTTATAGGGTTCTACACGATGGTCCTGAAATAAATCCAGAATTATTGACAGCTTCAGTTTGTGAAATGAATCATTTGTGAAACGTTGGTTATGAAATGATACTCATACTCATACTCATACTCATTTATTTATAATATTATAAAATATTACATGTCAAAATAATTACAAAACTTTGGTATTACATGTCATAGTTAGTTGCATTATACTCGTAGTAGGTACTTTAGATAGTATTCAAAATAAGTTATAGATTACACAATTGAAATTAAAAGGTCATTTTATGAATTCATTAAAGTCGTAGAAGGAATTGTCAATTAGCCATTTCCTTAACTTATTACAAAATGCTGCATTGCTTTCTAAGTTTTTAATGTGTGAAGGTAGCTGTTGTAGACCTTCGGTCCTAAAATGTGCATAGTTTTGGTCGACTTGGTCAGTCTGGAGCGTGCGATTAGTAAGCGATTTGTGGATCCTAGTCGCGTGCGGGTCAGTGTTCTAGTAGGAAAACTATCTATGTTACACCTAACGAATTTAGCTACATCGTACACGTAGTGAGAGGGTAGTGTTAGGATTCGTTGAGTCCTAAAGAGTTCTCGTGCAGGGGTACCAGGTGAGGCGGAAGAAATGATGCGAACGGCGGCGCGCTTTTGTAGGACAAAAACACGTCGCCATTCCGCTGCAGTGGCCCACAACTCGAGTCCGTAGCTCATCACCGAGAGATAGGATCCCATGTATGTCATTTGCTTATCAAGAACGATCTAATGAGCCCAAACGGTGGCTCTCCTTGAAGTATAGCGGAGATCTGAGTCAGACCAGCTCGATGACGCCATATTATTGTATTGTTATCGAAGTTACGTAGTTATAGCAAATTTCAGCTCAATCGGTCCCCGGGAAGTGGTTCAAATCTTCCTTGCAAGATTTGACCCGGACATACACACACTGCAAGTGAATAAAAATTCAGTGGATTTAGGACCCTGTGCAGGGTCCGTCCGGATCGCTACCACCATCTTATCCATTAACCTACCTCCAAGCAAGTTGTTTTCCGGTGTGGGGATAAGACAACCGGTGAAATTACATTAGGCATTCCATCTCAGTCCTCAGGGTTGGCAGCGTATTTGGGGTCTTAGGATTGCAATCTCATGATTATAGTCTTCATAATTCAAATATTTATGGGTCTCAGATTCCACTTACCATCAGGTGGCCTGAGTGCTCGTGTGCCTTCTCCTTGCCATAAAAAAAGACATTGAAAAAAAGGTACTCTTTTCTAATTATTTTTTCTGCTCGTATGTTCATGAAGTGTTCATCTTTTACTTTTTATTTGCGCATTTATATCACCCCAAAATCTTTACTAAATTTCCCAACACATCGTCACCACATTCATAACATCTCTTGCCCCCCAAGGGGCAGGGGGAAATCGAGTTACCCTGATTGGCGTCTTGCGCTCGACGGAGCACCTTAACGCGATTGTTTCGGAGATACCGCCTAACTGGCTGACGGGCACGACGTCGACTAATCACTTGGTGACGGGTTTGACATGTCGAATACATCTACATATTTGACGACACGTTAGCCTAGTTGGCAGTGACCCTGCCTACGAACCTAGCGGTCCCGGGTTCAAATCCCGGTATGTGCAGTTATTTGTGATGAGCGCGAGTGTTTGTTCCTGAGTCTTGGTTGTTTTCTATGTTTGGCGCTAATGTCAGGGAATCAGTAGTTTAGTGGTGGTAGGACCCTGTGCAGGGCCCCTCCGGATCGCTACCACCATCTTATCCATTAACCTACCACCAAGCAACATTCGCATTCTTGTTCCGGTGTGGGGATAAGACAACCGGTGAAATTACTAGCATAGAGGCATTCCATCTTAGTCCTCAGGGTTGGCAACGCATTTGGGGTCTTGAGATTGTAGTGTCTATGAGTCTCAGATTCCTTTTATCAGGAGGCCCGTGTGCTCGTGCGCACATCTTCATTCAATCAATTCAATCATCTTCATTCAATAAAAAATACTGGATGGATTTTTATGCGGTTTTTACTATAATGTACAGTCAACCAATTTGATTACTTGGCTACTATGGACTATGTCAAAGTGACGTCAACCAAAACGTAAGAGACTTCATTTAATTTGGTGTACAACGTCACGTTGACATTGTCCATAGTGCAGTGGCCTTGGAATCAAATTGGTTGACTGTACTTTATTAATAAGGAAAGTTTAAATATAGAGTTTAGATTGAAATTAAACTGATTGCTAGTTAATTTTTACCCGACTACGGCGAAGCAAAGGAAGGGTAATGATTTTGACACCCTATGTATAGTTCTATGTATGCATGTATGTATGGATGTATGTATGTATATATGTATGTATGTTCCACTCTAGCGCCGTTCCTAATGAACCGATTTTAACAAGTGAGGTGTCTATCGATTTGTCTTTTTTGTGCGATGGTTATACGCTGTTTTGTTTTATTGTATTATAACGGTTAACTTACATATTTACTGAAAGTATTTGTAACTTCATTTCTTTACTCTCCTTTACCTATTGATAGTACCTAAGATTATCACATTTTTTTAAATTATTTTCAATTTCAATGTTTAACCCGAATATTTATATCTTTACTGATATTATAAAGGAATTTGTTTATTTCGCCCTCACGCTTCGAAATACCTCGTTCGATTTTTATCTTTGACACCCTGAACAATAAATAAATTAACACAAACCCTAAAATATTATAGATATAAAGTATAGCATAGTATCCCGCAAGGATTTGCTGAAAGACATTAATAACTCGAAGGGGAGTGGGAGCTTACTAAAAGCACAGATAATATCCGAAATTATATTTTTTTATTTTTTTTATGCTCAGGTATACTTTTAAAACACTTGTAATTAATAATAATAGTGAATTAAAACTACGTAGTTTTTGTTAAATTATTTCGCTGTGTAACTATGCCTAAATATTAGCGCTTTAAAGCTTAATATTTCACAAACGGACTACTTAATTAAAAAACGGTTTTCACAAACCCGTTTTATTTTTGAAAGACCAATCCAACGACACCCCACACTATAGAGTTGACGAGAAAAAAATAATGTAATATCTCCCCACGTTACGTGTGTAGGAGGTAGGTAACATAAAAAAATTTTTTTTTTTTCATTTTATTGTACCACTATTGTTGGCGTGATTAATATGCATATTCATGCCAAATTACAGATTTCTACTACAAAGTGTGCACTAGGCTGCGGACGGACGGACGGACGGACGGACGGACATGGCGAAACTATAAGGGTTCGTAGTTTGACTACGGAACCCTAAAAACGAAATAAAAAGCAAGTTATAAAAACCCCGCTTTTTGGTATTGTTGTTAATATACAATAAGACAAATATTCTTTATTGAACACCAAAAAATAAAAAAATGAAACAGAACACGGAACAGTACATTTAAATCATAGGTTTACAACAGGCAGTCTTACAGCTAAATAGCGATCTCTTCCAGACAACCTTGTAAGAGAAATAATTGAGGACACAAACTCATGGCAGCCGGTGTAAACTAATTCGTTTAGAACTCAAACTAAATAATTACAAGAAACAATTAAATTATGTCAATTTTGAAATTAAAACTATTTAGAGATAATATAATGTGTTAACGTTATTGAGCTATAGTTTTTGAGCCTGAATAAAATCAATTTCCACGCACAAACGTGCACGTGACGTATACGTAGATATACAACAATGTGTCGGACCCGTAATATACAACAACCCCGATAACTCTTATAGCTATAAACAAATCCGCGGCAGAGGGTAATAGTATCCGGAAACGTTAATCTCTTCTTTATTTCCTAGGCTGTATTTAATCTGTTCTTAAGAATATATTGCAGACGAATTTCTAACCTAAAAGTTATAGGTAGGAAGTAAAAAAACAACTTTCTAATTAGTTACAACAACGCAAGACAAAATTTTGAAATCAGAATTGTTTACTTAATTGTTTTTATATTGATTTCTAGTTCACCTAACTAGTCAAGTTATAGAATTTAATAAAAATAATATAAATGGTGTACCTAAATGCATATACATCATATTTAAATTGTACAAAAAGGCGAAAGTCAACGCACGTTCAGCCTCTATTTTAAGTTCCCGCGGTAGTAAAACAAATAGCCTCTGGAAAACTTCAAACAGCCTCTCAGCCGATGATTATAACGAATTACAAACATGAAATAAAACTAAACTGATTTAAAACGGCCATTTAAAAGTTGTAGAAATGTCACGTTCGGTAAACATGACAATCGCTGAGTTATAAGCAATTTACAAAGTTCTGTTTACCGTTGGAAATAAATATAACTAACCTTTTTTAACTGAGTATTTGTAAATTAGACGACGACAGCGCTACAGGTAAGTGCACGGTTAAGTTTGTAAAGATATATTGATTTTTGATTTCGGCACTTAAGCACGATCGCTTGTTGGATCGGTGATTTTTAATTTATTTTTAAATTCTTACGGCTGAATGGCTGTATTGAGATTTGAGAAGACCACAGAGCTTTAAAAAGTAAATTGTTTTATTACTTTTAATAAGTGTTTAAAAACGTTAAAACACATTGTTAGCATAGGTGCAACAACAAAAGTGCGATAGGTAATGTAAGAACAAAACTATCAACGTACTCCTTGCGAATAATTTTCTCGACGTATTTTTTTTAATTAATAGTTTTTAATTATGCTTATTAAGTATAATTAAAATAACAATGATAGCGTTTCTAAAACTAGTTTCCCAATTCTTTAGCAATTTTTTTTTTGATAAGTCACTAGACGAGAGAGAATAAATTAATGTTCTCAAAACCTTCTTAAGTCTATTGAAAAACATCAATTCTAATCCAATCAACTCCTAACAGCGTCTCTAACTTACGCAACATTCAACCAATCAACAAATTAACCGTCCGGCGTCCCCCTAAAAAAAGACCCAGCGATACGTCACCGTTGCCGCCAAAACTTGACAGATGCGTTCAGAAATTTATCACCAACGCAAACAGAACACAAATGTCGCGTTCGCTCTATCCTGTTAGCTAATTGATAATTATCATTTTTATGGGTTTAGCGGTACTTTGATAAATATGTATTAGCTGTAATTGCGTTGCGTATAAATGGCGGTGTTAATTGGGTTTTGTTTTGTGATGTTATCGCGTTGAATATTATTGGCACAGATAATGTAATAGTGGTATTGGAACGGATTTTTGGAATAAGGTTTTATTGTATTATGTCAATTGGTTGGAACAGTTTTTATTATGGTCCTGGTTGTAAGGCAGTGACTTGTAGATATAATAAAAATAAGGAGATACATTTACATCGCAAACAATCAAATAAAGTTAAGGAAGCTTACGTATACGTGTTTTGACGACACACTAGCCTTGTTGGTAGTGACCCTGCCTTCGAAGCTAGGGGTCCTGGGTTCAAATCCCGGTAAGGGCAGATATTAGTGTGATGAGCACGAGTATTTGGTCCTGAGTCTTGGATGTTTTCCATGTATTTAAAGTACATATATATTTCCCTATATAAGTAAGTTTATCGTTGTCTAGTACCCATAGTACAAACCTAGAGCTTAGTTTTGGACTAGGTCAATTTGTGTGACATTGTCCTGTGATATTATTATTATTATTGTCAATATTTATTTAAAATCGGTGAGTTAAGTTTTTTACAATAAATGTTAAGATATAAAAGTAAAATTACAATATTCATATAAAAAACAAATACTATTAAAAACCTAACCTACGGGTGCCGCCGGCAGCGGGACAGGGCTCAAGGGTGGTTAGGGCTGCAGAGAGAGGAACCTCCTCACAATACATGCCGTGTCGAGGAGTACTGCTTCTGTATCTGGCCCTTGATCCAGCCACCTAGCGAGAGTCTCTTAAGGTGTTGATCGAGACTCTTCGCTATAAGACCGTTCACCGAAACAACTATCGGGACAATGATCGTCGAGTCAACATCCCACATAGCGGTCACCTCGTGAGCCAAGTCAAGGTAATTACTTGCTGAGCTTGTCCTTCTCAGCCTTCACGAGGTTCTCGTCATGCGGGATGGTGACATCAACGAGCACTGCCCGGCGTAGATCGATCTGTTAACACGATATCAGGCTTATTGGCAACAATGGTCCTGTCCGTGATGACAGATCGATCCCAATAGAGCGTAGCACGACCATTTTTGAGTACTGGTGCCGGTGTGTACTTATAGTACGGCACTTCGGACTCAACAAGACCATATTGAAGAGCAAGTTGCTGATGGATGATCCTGGCCACGAGGTTATGTCTGTGCAAATACTCGCCGTTGGCCAAATAGGAACAACCGGAAATAATGTGTCTGAGAGACGTTATTATTATTATTACACTTAACTGGTCGTTGTAAAACGGATACCACTCAGCTCAGCATGTACTAGAGTCGCTTGCGAATGCCATGACGTTGATCTTCCGAGGATCCAGGCGACCGCATGTGCGAGACCGCGGACAGGGAATTACATAAAGGAAGTTAACAGCGTTAATGAAATATGACATCTCACATTGGGGTTCCCTTCATCTGGCATAATATCGATTGTCCGAAGTACACTTCGCATAAGAATTATCGCAGAAACATTTTTAGCCGAATGATACTTTAGCATAACATTCATTGGGCAGAATTTTGAATAACAGAATTCTATTAAGTCACTGCTTTCATTTCGCAGAATTTTATGTACCTTCCGCCGAATTAATTATAGCATAATTATACCATAGCATAGTAATTAGTAACGAACTGCCAGTAAATTAGGTTAGGTCAGAAGTTCTACAATAACTGCGCACGAGCCGAGCCAGCGTAGCTGCCGCGGCACCGGCCGCCGAAGCGCCAGGACCGAATTGCAATTGGAGCATTGCAAATGCAATTTCATTGATTTATTTAAGACACAAAATTAGATGTACAATCAAGGATTACCTAGCAAAATATCCTGCTTTATTACTTTATGCCAACTTCACAGCATGGCATACAAAATTCGGCGAAATAATTACTCTAATCAACGTTATGCCAATGTACCTACTATTCTGCCAAAGACAATTGGGCCAAATGACAGTAGGAATACGAAGAAATGTATGCCAAAAGTAATAGATGATTCTGCCAACGTTTGCGAAAAGAAAATGTGACAATAAATTTTATGCAACATGAATTTAAACCCTCACATTGATCTGCTATCAAAATTATTTTAAACATTTTGTGGGTAGATACATTTTAGTTACAATCTGTTTGTTCAAAGCACAACTTGACTCAGTGTACTCTCTATGGTACTTCTAATAACTTTCAAGGTGGTTATCTTGTGGTAAAATAATTTTTCTTCAGAGCAACATAGTCAAATCGCCTGCCGACTGATAATGGCCTGTCAGTCCATTATGTTAGAACACAGACTAATAGTCCACCGGTGGATTGCGAACTGCCGTTTAAAAACTAATAATGTGTGGTAAAAACGACAGTTTAAAAGCAGGGGTTCCATTGATTTTAAACTGTTAAGTGGCCTAAAAGACTTGTGACTGCAGGTGGTGCATTCTGTAGTGCCCTTTAAAGAGGCAGTCTGGTCATAGTAAGCCGAACGACTGTAACACTAAAATTATGCATTCCTTCCCCCCAGGCGCCCCCCACGCTCTCCTCGGCAAGACCCGGCGCCCGCGCACCGCGTTCACGTCGCAGCAGCTGCTGGAGCTCGAGAAGCAGTTCCGCATGAACAAGTACCTCTCGCGGCCGAAGCGGTTCGAGGTGGCCACCAGCCTCATGCTCACTGAGACACAGGTATAACAAAAATGTATACTTTGAAATCGACTTAAATTTTGACCTTGCCTAAAGTTGTTTTCGTCTATGACATTCGTTGAATTTTGACTGTCAAATTTAATCAATGTAAATCGACTGTTACTTCATACATTTTGACAACTGTTAACGCTCTAATCGTCTGTTAAGTGGTTAACATAGTTTGGTGAAATTGGTACTAAATGTATTTCATTTAACTTGACATCGACTCTGACTTTGTTATTAACTGCACTACTTTGACTTTCATGTTACTATAATTTGACAACAATTTTACTTTGACATCAAATATATTTTGACTTTGAGATCAACTACTTCTCCATTTTTATTTTTTACTTTAATATTTAATTAACTTTGGTTATAGGTATATAAATACTCAACTATGATCAAGGTGGCGGCGATGACTCTATGAGCATTTTTTTAAAGACCCTCTCATTTCCTTTTCATTTGAATTTCTAAAACAGACAAAGAGCTAAAATCACAAGAATTGACGTCTCCTATAAAACTATAATTTATAAGAGTGGCCCCCTCCATCAAGCTTCCCTATCGCTCGCTCAATGTCGACACCTAAAACAACCTTGTTTTGACGTGTGAAAAGGCGGCAAACGATTCAGATTATACCTGCAAAAATACTTTTGGAGGACCTTTTTATGTATTATTTGTTTCTTTTTAACCTGTAGACTAAACGACTGCACGGATTTGGAATGTATTTGTCCTTTTTAAGGAGTATTTTAGGCAATATTTAATCCTTGATCTTTAAACGCTGATGATGCACTGGTACTGACTATCTATCTCATGAAGAGGTTAGCCTAGTCATGTTTGAGATAGGTTTTGTTTCTCAGTCTTGGATGTTTTGTAAATGTATTTAAGTATCCATACACATATTTTTGTCGTTGCTTACCTCTCGTATTAGAGTATAAACCTAGAGCTTTTTAGTCCGAGGCTAGGTCAATTTGTAAGAAATATTTTAATTTCCATTAATTTTCATTTCGTGTCAAAGATTGTTCCAGCTTGTTTAAATTTCACGAAAACATCCTTTACCAAAATGCTTTCAGAACTGGCGCATTATAACCTCTTTCTACAATACTAGCAATGTGTTAGGGGACAAAGAGGTCCCTTTTCTGAGCTCTCAGATTTAACAAATGTTCGCAAAATAGGGTGAGGATTTGTGTTCGCGAGGGATATAGGGGAAAGTCAATGTTGAAACGGGATTGGCCGTTTTTTATATTGATCTAAAGCGTTATGATAAAGGTATTGTTTGAGAAAATTGATACTTTAGTGGAGGTTACTTGACTACACAGCTAGGAATGAGACTAACGTAAAAACGGATTTGATGTCTATTATAACAGCCAGTCATCAAATTTAATGTTCATGCCTAACGGTCACACTCAGTGACGACTTTTCATACACGAGTTTGAAAAAGGAACGAATTATTTATGTGACCTAAGGGGATAAGAAATCTTAGCCTAAAATTGCTACAGCAGAATTATTTAGTAAAAAAGGTATTTATACCAAAACACAGGACAAGGTCTATTAAAATAAGTCAAACAAAACGCACGTTTAAAAAACCACCCGTCTGGATGTTTTGTTTATACCTATCGTCTAAATGTTAGTTACCACCATTTATATATTTTTTTCCGCTATATGGTTTTTTGTTTTCATTTAAGTACCAGTAACACTTGTGATGTTAAGACGAATCTAACGACACCTCACTTGTTGAAATACTTGAAATCGGCCCATCCATCCAGCCTCTACGACGGAACCAAGAACAATACAAACATACATACAGTGCACGGCCGATATGAAGTAAACCCTGACACCTGTCATTCCAGTATAAATTATAACCTCAAACCCAAGAATAGGTTATAAATTGTACTGCGATGACAGCTGTCAGGATTTACTTATCGGTCGGGCACTATAATTATACACACGTCAAAAACATTACCCTCCTCCTTCAACAGTCGAGTAATAAACATTTTAAATATTTTAAAAAGCAGATTAATGCATCCGTATCTTTTACGAGATTAACCTCATTTAAATCTAGTTCACTCTTTCTTGTAAAATCTCAAGCGTGTGTTTTACAGTTTTTATCCCTCTCAGTCTCAGCCCCCGCCATTTTACAAATGCCAAGAGGGTACAAATGGCGACCGTAAACGTAAACCCGGGTTTTACGCCGGTCTAAACATTAATCTCAGCCCGGGTCTGTTATGAAACGTGTGAAGCTATTTATTTGACTTGAATGACCATAATAAATGACGTGTACACTTTCAGCTGTCACTGTTAAGTTGGCAACCTGTGTAGGTGTTTTATGGTGCAAACTATTTTGATTACTTTTGGCATGTTATTAGGTCAGGTGACTGTTAAGTTGGCAGTCCTGATTAGGTGTTTTATGATGCTGGATGAAATTTCGGTGCGTTTTATTATCCTCTCGATTAGGATTACGTCGTTATGACTATAAGTTTCAATTGCTGTAACTTCACACCAGATAAAGTTTTCATAACTTATTATGTATAAAGCTACTATTTATTGCTTTGGGTTAGCGGGAAACAAATTATAAACATCTTAAGCTTTATGCCTTCACTATTGAATTATTTCGCAATCGAGGAGTCGTGAACATTGATAAAGTCCCTGAAGTTAATTGGACCAATGCAGACAAATATTCCAATTACATTTTCCTATTGAAAAATACTAACTTCCCTGATACTTACAATTAATTTTGTCCCACAGGTAAAAATCTGGTTCCAAAACCGAAGAATGAAGTGGAAACGCTCCAAAAAAGCGCAACAGGACACCAAAAAAGACCACTCGTCCCAAAGCGACGAGAAAAAGCAACTCAATAAAGAACCTGCTCCCGAACCTGAAAAACCGCAAATGGCGGGAGATTTGACAGCTGTCAAACCAGCAGCCATGTTGGATAGGGACAGAATTATTGCGTTAGAAAGAGAACGAGCGATCGCGGCGGCGAATTTCAATTCTAATTTGGATAACAGACGCGGATTAATTATGAATCAAGATGGCGGGAGATCCGCAGATATGTTTAGGCCGTATGTAGTATGAAATTAAATATGTTTTTCGTTTGTTTATTGATTATTATGTTGTTAATTCTATTTTAAGTAGACGATTTTGATGTTGATGTGCTTGTTTTAAGAAGCAGGTGTTCCTGAACCATGTATATGTTAAGTAATAAAGACACTAATTCATTTAAGTGCCATCTTTACTAGAAGGTGTGCTCACAATTAGCTTGTAATATTCGCTTTACCACAGATTAAGCAAATAAGAGTTATCTTTACTAAGCATCTGTTCTTTAAATGAGGGTGACCACGACTTGATTTTTCTAAGAACTTGCCAAAGCCAAAAAAACTTGGTGCCCTCTTTACTGAATTTGAGTAATTTATTTCAACTAAGTTTGACTTGTGTATGTTAGATATCTCTAATAATTATATATTATAACTTAAATGAATACGGCTGTATATAAATAATTATCAATATTAATAAGTCAGGTTTGAAGTTAAGAAGAAGGTAAGTAATGTAAAAATTAAATACGAAGTTTTTTTTTATAGAACTGATTTCCAGGCCAAACTACATAAGTTAGAATTAGAAGTAATTTTTCAATCACAAAATTTATTTATTATTATTAAAATCTCAAAAATATATAACTACAATAGAAATTCCAAAAACATTTTTTTTTACTGTAAAATAAAATCAGTAATTACTTGTATAGTAGTTATAATATTTACATTATATTTGAAGTATGTATGTTGTATAAGCATCGCAATAATTTTAATTTTCGCAATTTCTAGTCACTGAATGGGTAGGTATTTTATTTAGATTAAGGAGACATCTTCAATCAGTATTATTTAGTAGAATAGTATTATTATTTATCCACAATAGAATATTGTTAATTTGATATTTTTTATAATGTTTATGAATCTAAAATTCAATTTCAATAGCATTTTTGTATGAAATAATAATTTAAATAATGATAGAGTTGTTTTTGCTAATTTAAACTGTACATATAATTATGCTTGTTTAATAGCAAAATGGGCTACTACTTATTTGTAAATAATAATTAGGACAAATATTTTATTCTAATTCGTTTAAGTTATTATTAAATATAATTATGTGTAAGTACTATTAATTATTTTGTGAAGTAAAGTGATGTAATAATGAAATAAGACATTCCTACTTACATTAATTATTGTAACGACAGCCAAGTATGTTAAGAAAATTATAAATAACTGAAATATAGTTAATATGTTGAAAATGTATTTGTTTTATTTTCGTAGCATTATTCAACTTCAAATAATCCCATATAACCATAAAATACAACGAAAAGTGAACCAGAACGTCAGAGTAATAAATTAATCGTAATACAATAAACTTTATAAAACTAAGTTATTTTATAGTATACTTTGTTAGGTAATAGAAAATTGTGAAATTGAATTTGATAATTGCATAATTCGTGCACGCTTTTTATAGTCAATCATTTCAAATTGCTCGATTTATGATGCGTGTAACACGATATATAAATAAATAATAATTTTAAATATCACAGGACTACTTAAACTCAACTTAACAGGTTCCCTGCCCCATGAGGCACATGTGCCTCATGCGTGGTTTTACTCATACGTCCATGAGGCACATGTGCCTCATGGCCGGAGATACAGATAATGCTAATTTATACATATATAATATGTATACCTATCTATCAATCACTACGACACAAAGTTATACGAAAAAATACTACTTAAATTATATTTTATTATTGCTATGGGGACGTGTCGAAAGAACGCTGCAGCACATTGCCTCGGGACAGGAAACCTGTTAAATAATGCTTTTCCCTATCTGTCATATCAGAAGAAGCTTTTACTAAAAGAGGTTTATTTTATAATGGGTGTATAAATATAGAATAAGAATGCATCTATGAAAAAGAAAATGAAACAGTGGCCGCGTCCTATCCCGACACTGGAACATAACGATACGAAAACTGTTGCTTGGATAAGTAACTAAAACTAGGAGTTAACCTGCCCAATCCTAAACTACGTAGTGTGGTTGTACTAATTGACCCCTAAGTCTATGTGGGGTCGAATCCTGCAAGACAAATATGTAACTACCGAAGATGTTCTGATTATGAGGGGAAACAATTTTCAAGAAGCGTAATGTTGACAATGTATATTTTGCCTTCTATCTCATTATTTTTTAATGAAAGAAAAATAAACTTACTTTTTTACAAGCTGGCTGGTGCCCGCGACTCCACCCGTCTAGAAAAATAAAACAGCCTATGAGGCTATTATACTCAGTGATAATATAGCATTCTACTGGTTAAAGAATTGAGTTTATTCATTACAAACATACAAAAATACAAATATTTCCTTTTTATAATATAATACTGGGTGTTGTTGAGGGATCGTTTCTACTGTATTGTTCTACCACTTTTACAAATTATGTAATTTATTATTTGGGATTTTTTCGAACAAACTAAATAGCTTTTCAATGTACTCCATCCAATAATCTAGTTGACATCTACTGTCAGCCTACAAACTTCGTAGTTTTCGCAATACATTGCTGGCTTAAAAAATCTAAATTCATTCATATTTAGTAAACTCCTATTACAGGCAACACCCGGTAGATGTGAAAGTTTATAACAATGTTTGGATGTATAACTGCTGACCGGATTTAAATGAAATTTGGCATACAGGCAGACACTAACAAGAAAGGACTTTTAAGTTCTGGGATCCTAGTGAAAAAAGGTATAAGTGGAATTAACTCATAATGAAAAGGGTACATATACATAAACGGACATATACATAGACTTAGGCTGCGTTTTCACCAGAGCTCTACGAGATAGCGGAGCGGTCTGCGAGGAAAAATTCCACCAATAGCAGAGCTGGGCTGAGCGAGGCTAGGAATCCTATTGGTGGTTTTTCTCTTAAACCGCTCCGTAACCTCGCACAGCTCTGGTGGGAACGCAGCATCAAACCCCTTTTCACTTGATCTTCAGAAGACTGTCACTAGAACCCAAGAGTTGACGGAGTCGCGGGCAAAACTAGTCGATTGATATTTACTGAATTAAATGACATCTTTTGGTATAAGCGAAGTCAATGGGTGCATCCATTCTGTTTCAAAACAGGACAATCCCAAGAACACCAGAAAGTTTCACTGCATAACTGCATCACTGCCCGACCAAGGTGTTTGTTGTACCTGATCCGAGACCCATAGACAATAGCTAAGTCAAGATTACAATCTAAAAACACTACAAACATAAGGGTTTTATTGTGCAAGTTTTAATAATTATTATTTATTATTTTATTAAGTACTTACCTACATAGATACATACATAAGGGGTAGGCAGAGCTACAGAAATACCAACAACTTTAAAAAGACTTGTTTACAGTTCTATTACCACATTTTGCACAATTAGGCCAAGAAGTTTACTAGTGTATTAGTATTATAGTCTAGGTCTATTTGTGTGAAATCGTCTCTTCATATTATTTCATTTATTAACTAGAGGACGCCCGCGACTTCGTATGCGTTTAATTAGTTTTCCGCTACTATTTTACTATTACTATTTTTACCATTTAGGGGATGAATTTACAAAAATCCTCCATCCCTAGACCTCACAAGGAACCTTCGTTTCGAATTTGGAATCTCTAGAGCCAGCGGTTTGGGCTGTGCGTTGATAATATCAGTCAGTCACTCAGCTAGTTTCTTCTTTTACATATTTAGATTTATTTTTACTATAAGAAATTACAATAAATCAAGTATATACTCTGATGGCATGTGACATGTAGGATTTTTTATTTTAAATACCTATGTATTTACTGGAGTTATAAGCGATTTTAAATGCTGAAATTATTTAAATGGGATGCGATAGAAAGTTATCATTAAACACACTACCTTGATGCTATCGCTATGGCACAAAGATACAAATTCTGGTTTATGTACGAAAACTCGTCACAAAAACCAAAGCGAAGCGAGGGCGACGCTAGTATAAAGTAACTCAAATAATTTACACAAATAATAAACCGATTTGAAACCTAGGCGATTGGGATTAAATTATAAACTTCATTAACGCGAACGATAAATCTTGTACCTTATAAATTTAATTTTAAACTTAAAATGGTTTAAACGACAACCCCAATAGGTAGACTTCGTTGAGAATTTTTCGACAAAACCGTTTGCTAAAGCGGTAGGCACTAGGTACGACTAATGCCTAATGCGACCAATTTCCTTTTTGGCATTAAACTACGATCTCTATCGTCAAGATACCTTCTAATTACCGCCAAGCATCTAATTACCATATCAAGCTCAAAGATCACAAACACCTTCCGAACACTACCCGCTATTGATCTAGTTGCGACTATTGTCGGGAGCGTCAAACTTGTCGGTAACGGATCGCTTACAGCGTAAATTAAACCGAGGGTGGGCATGAATTGAGGAAAATATATAAAAAAAAAACTGAATAAAAATAATTATTATGAGACAATTTCACACAACCTAGTCCTAAACTAAACTTAAAAATCTGTCTCAATTAAACTTACAAAAGACAAAAAAATACTACTGTTTGACACGTCATAATCTCAAATATTCACCAAGCGTGTTTTAATTAAAATAACGTATAATGAATAGTTATTTCATCTTGAACTTAATAAAAAATTAATGATCTAGTGTATAAATAATTGCAAAGACCTCAAATGATCTTTAAAAGTACGTGATTGTCGATATTCATGGTGAATTGGTTCGTTTTGTTTTTTTTTACATCTTTTGTAAGTTTAATTGTCATGGACTTAAGGCTTGTACTATGGATATTAGAAAGTAAACCCTGACAAGATTCTAATTGGCCTATTCGAATACAATTTTTTATTGAAATAGGGCCAAATAAAATCATGTCAAGCTTTACTAAACTTCGAACTCAGGACTGCTAGCTTGGTAAGCATTTAAGCAACCCTACAAATTAGCCTAATCGCGTCGTCATTGAATGTCAGTGTTTACTTCGATAGCTTTCCTTAAGAATTCTAATATTCTTACCATTATATACTCACTATTAACCTGAATTAGTAAAATAATGTGCTGTCGATTTCAGATGCAAATGTCACAATGTCAGATAAAGACAAAGCATAATTTGAGCACACTTTAGGACTTGACAGAAGCTCGTGGAGCTAACCCCATGTGTTTCTTTTACCGAAAAATTATTCTCGCGTATAATATCTATGGACTTATTTTTTTTAAAAGTGCACGGGTGTGTCTATTGATAATTTGAAATTGGTGAAATAATCTTAACAGGAGAGAAGCTATTAATTAAAATTAGATTCGATTGGAAGAACACTTTAGCTATTATGCGTTAAAAAATTAGAAGGTAATTCTTTTAAAAATTGGGACTATCCCAAATTTTCCCGAAACCGCGGCCAACCTATTTCTCAAGTGGTGGGGCGCGGTATGAATTGCCTCAAAAACCTCGTTCGGTATTCCTCACTCGTCGACTGAGCGAGACGGCATGCTGTTCCTCTTGCTCTCCTACCCGTATCTATAGGCAAGGCTTGGTACGGCTTGAAAAAAAAGGAAAATAAGGTTTGGAAATCTACCACCTTTACAAGGGCCACTCGTACAAAAATATAAAACTAGATTTAGACTGAAACTAGATTCCAAATGGACCTTAGCCAGCAATCCTTATATCAAACATAAATACATAACAATACGGGTTAGAATAGTGCCACTCCATGTCTTCCCGTGGATGTCGTAAGAGGCGACTAATAAGGACATAAGGGCTTGTACTTAGTACTGTTAGGCGATGGGCTTGCAACCTGTCACTAATTACACTAGTAAACTTTTTGGCCTGATTGTGCAAAATGTGGTTATATCTATTTCTTCGGTACCTTTTTATATCTATTTCTTTGGCATACTATGAAGATTGATGTACATTTATTTATTTATTTATTTCTAACAATAACACAGTATAACAGTAACAGGTACTAAAGCACTGTGAAATGCATAACATTTCAAGATATAAAAATATAAAATATGGGTACACAGTTTCTAGCACAAACATTTCAGTATATTTAATCCACACATTTATAAACAATTAGTTTATAAACAATTACATACATAATTAACATCACGCTTTCATTCCCAGAGTGGAGTAGGCAGAGCTACAGAACTACCATCAACTCTATAAAGACTAGTTGATATTTTTGTAACCACATTTTGCACAATCAGACTAAGATGTTTACCAGTGTATTAGTGACAGGTTACAAACCCATCGCCTAACAGTACTACAAGCCTTTACCTTAGTCGCCTCTTACGACATCCACGCAAGACATGGAGTGGCATTATTCTAACCTGGCAACAGTAGCAACCACACGGGCGAAATCACGGGTGGATCTAACGAAGAAAAACTTAAGCAAAAAAAAAGTTTTGTTTAAATTTTAAAAGTGACATCTAGCGGATAATAGAGTAAAAAGAAAGCGTCATCTGTTTTAGAGGAGCACTTTTCATAGAGCAATATTTATAAGATATCTCAAATTCCTTGTACGGTATCGGGATTTTAGGATAAAAAGTATCCTATATCCGTCTCCATGTAACAGGCTACATGGCTCCGTTTGTTAAATATACGTTTCGTATGGTCAACGTTAGGATTATGATAGTTACCATTTACTTGACAGTCATGGCAGCGGAGTTCATAACAATACGATAGCATGTTAAACGCAATAAGGTTTTACCAAGGAGCATATAGCCCCTGGGGTGCAATTTTTTAATCTCACCTATGATTAATGAGTAATTTTAAAACCAATGTATGCAGCGATTTTATTAACGAGTGGGACTTCATTTTGGATTAAATAAATAATAATAAATGCGTTATGACATCAAATCAAAAAGTTTTCATCGGTAAGATTCCAAAATCGCACTCCTGATCATAAAATAAGTAGCCTGAGATTGTAAGACGCCACTATGAATACAGCCGCCGGGGCGTGGCGAGACGAGATTGATGCCTTTTGTTTAAACAAGCGCTGGATTACGCTGCAGCGCTAGCAGCCGCTTGCCGCCACATTACGACCGTGTGGCGCGGCTTTATCTCTGTATCAACATTCCCAGTTCTTAATTCAAATGTTGCGTGCTTTTTTTGCGCGAAAAGAGTTTCTCGTATATAAATCCTCTATAGTCACTCTATTCTTGCTAGATTCGATTTTGACGTTTCTTAAACTAGAATGCCACGTTGATTTGTTTGAAAGTTTCATTTTTTTATAGGTTAAAATCAAGAAGCTTATATGACAACGGCTTGAAGCCAAGAAAATTGACCTTGAATGACATCGCTTATGTTTTCGCCACTTCTTTTCATCCTAAAGAAAGGGAATAAACATAAGCGACGTCATTCAAGTTCAATTTTCTTCTATCCCTTTGTCCCTTTCTTTAGGATGAAAAGAAGGGACAAAAACATAAGTGACGTTTGTTGTCCCTTTCTTTAGTACGAAAAGAAAGGGACAAAAACCATAAGTGACGACATTCAAGGTCACTTTTCTTCTAGGCGTTGTTCGCAGTGCAATCAGTGTCATATCATATACATATAAGCTTCTTGGTGGTAATCTCTGGAACTACAGATCCGATTGAGTTGAGAATTATTACTTATAGATAATCTGTAATCGCATTATTTCTAAGTGACAACGGCTACGTTTAATTCTGGAATATATAACGCGAAAGAGCCAATTTAAAAAAAGTGCTTTATGAATACTGAATACTTGATAGAACCGAAATTCCAAAAAACGTTTAAGTACGGCGTTACTACGACGTTTTTTTTTGTCGACTTTTATCCCAATAACTAACTACCTATGTAAATGGCTTAAATAAACAATTATTTGTTAACCTAAAACATTACAATCTGAATTCGGTGTGAATATAATAAAAATGAAATAAAATCATTCCTCGATCTATTTTCCGAATAAAGTGACAGATCGTCAAAAAACAGCGCTATTTCAAGTGGATTCGCAAATAGTATCCGACACCTCAAACAGAATACAAAACGGAGTATCAATATTTGATATTTGATTTCGTAACAACGCCCCGCGGCCGTGATGCTTTCCCGCGATTTTACGTTGAAGTTTTGGTGACAGTTTAATTTTTTAATTTTCTAAAAAGTTATGCTTTAAACATAATGAGCAGACGGTTGAGATTGCAAAGAAATTTAAATATATTCAGGTCATAAGATTTCAGTTTTTAGTTTATCGATAAAAATTGACTACTTTGTCTACTTAGATATATTTATTCGGCTGGATCATTAGATAGGTATTTAAATTAGATACACACATACATACATAGCATCACGCCTTCATTCCCAGAGTGCGGTAGGCAGAGCTATAGAAATACCAACAACTTTAAAGAGACTTGTTGATAATTCTGTAACCACTTTTTGCATAAGTAGGCTAAGATATTTACTAGTGTATTAGTGACAGGTTGCAAGCCCATCGCCTAACAGTACTACAAGCCCTTATTCTCTTAGTCGCGTCTTACGACATCCACGGAAAGACTAGACATGTGCGCCGCGCCGCCGCGCCGCCGCCGCCGATGATTTGCCTCACGCCGCCGCCGCCGGTTCAACCGTCGGCGTAAAATCGGCGTGAAATATTCTCCAATCTTCCTCAACAGATTGTTTATTCCCCATATGAAGTTTTTATTTTGAATGATGAAGTATTTTCTAACGTGATTTTAATATATTGTTATCAATTCAATTTTTTTTTACCGTGGATGAGCGATCAGTAAGGTAATGCTACCTATGCTAACTATCGATGGCTACCGGCAATGCATTTTTTAAACTTATCTTACGAGGGCAGATTGGAAAGTTCGCGGCCCGACCATTAAAAAAAAACTGCCGCCATTTTGAACTATCATTACTCAGTTTTCATCCCGCGAAATTTTAATAGGAAGACAATATTTGATATAAATTTTACGTCTGATTTAAAAATACGTGTAAACAGATTTTTCATAATGGACGATTTGGAGCAGCGTGCCGTAATTAAATATCTTCATAAAAAAGGATTGACTCCAAAACAAATATATGAAGATATGCAGTGTACATTGGGGCAATCCTGTCCATCATATACGATGGTAAAAAAGTGGGCAGCTGAATTTAAACGGGGACGAGTTAGTATCGCAGATGACCCTCGTCCCGGAAGGCCAACCACTGCGACCAATCTACATAATGTGGCAATTATATGCGACATGATAATGAAAGACCGACGGTTAAAAGTAAGAGAAATAGCTGACATCGTGGACATCTCCTATGATTTTTCATAGGAGATGCCCACGATGTCAGCTAGCACCCAAAACATTATAGTCACGAATTAGGTTTTTCAAAGGTGTCGGCGAGATGGGTTCCAAAGCTCCTTTCAATGGAACAAAAAATCACTCGACTAACAATTTCACGCGACTGTTAGACCTGTATGAAGCTGACCCTCAAGACTTTTTGGACAGATATGTTACTATGGATGAGACATGGGTCCACCACTACACGCCCGAGACTAAACAGCAATCGAAGCAGTGGGTTCGTGCTGGATCTCCGCCTCCCAAAAAGGCAAAGGCCATTTTGTCGGCGAATAAAGTCATGGCATCAGTCTTCTGCGACGCAAAGGGAGTAATCATGGTTGACTATCTCCAGAAAGGTACCACTATAAACTCGACTATTATTGCGAACTTTTACGGCGATTACGAGAGGAACTGAAAGTAAAAAGACCTGGATTGTTGACAAAAAAAGTTCTCTTTCACCAGGACAACGCACGTGTGCACACGTCACTTAAATCGATGGCAGAAATTCACAACTGTGGGTTTGAATTATTGCCCCACCCGCCTTATTCGCCCGATTTGGCACCGTCGGACTTCCACCTATTTCCAAACTTAAAAAAACACATGGGCAGTAAGAAATTTTTGGCCAACGACGAGGTCCAAGCTGAAGTGGACACCTATTTTGAAGACCTAGAGGAAAGTTTCTTTAAAAGTGGTGTATTGGCTTTGGAATCCAGATGGAACAAGTGCAAAGACCTCGACGGGGTCTACGTAATATAAAAAAATCCTTTTGATTTGATTTCATACTTAGGCCGCGAATTTTCCAATCACCCCTCGTATATTTCCCTTATTCCTGCCTTTTTTTTACTTGATACCTCACGCCGATTTCACGCCGATGACGCCGCCGCCGCCGATTTTTTTTTAACCAGACGCCGCCGCCGGTCTTTTGACCGTCGGCGCACATGTCTAGGAAAGACATGGAGTGGCACTATTCTATCCCGGAAACCACACGGGGTCACGGGGGGGGGTATTTAAATTAACTGGTAATAATTAGCCATGATTAAGTTTTATATATATATTTTATATTCTACTGCAAACAATGAAGTAAAATTAAACTTTAACTTAACGTAGTGGACGTTGGCAGGAGTTATTCATTAAATGCGTAATAGTTTAACTATCACATTGTGATTTGGCCTGTTACTGCGACGTTCTACGCTTGAGTACCAATTTCAACACACGATGTTAAATTTAATCAATGTTAATCGACTGTTGGTTCATACATTTTGACAACTGTTAACGCTCTAATCGTCAGTTAAGTGGTTAACATCGTATGGTGAAATTGGTACTACGGCCGAGTTGTTTAATAAGTAAGTAGTTAACTGAACTAATGGTTAAAATTCGAAAAAATAATCGTAAATTTGACACATTTCCCTGAGATTTAACCATTAGTTATATAGTTTTTAACTACTGATCAAACAACAGGTCCTAATTCAGGCAACAGAAAATAATTAATTTATTGCTAAACAAAATATCTCTATAAATAAATATTCTGTTTGTCAAACCGCACGCTTTTTGTGACGAGTAAAGAAATTGTTAAGTAGGTACACTTTTTAATCAACCAATTAATTACAATATTTTGCAAAAAATCTCTACCACAGTTAATCATAATATTCATTATGCATAACCGAAACTGTCAAGAGCCATAAACAAAACGCTGCCAACATAACCGCAAAAAGCGCGCCAATTTTAAAAAGCCAACACGTCCGGCGGCCTCCGACGCGGAAGGCGGGAAGACGCCGCTCGCTGATTGGTGCAAATTGAATTTGGAATCAAGAGGGTATTGTCGTGTTGGCGATCGCTCGCTGATTGCTCGTTTGCGGTGCGACGGGCAGCTGTGGATACGATTAATAATATTTTGACTTTAAATTAAGACTACGTCATTTTAATATTATGCCGGGAAGATACTTAGTAGACTCTTGATAAAGGTAAATGGCATAGAAAAAAACTTCTTTTATTGGGGTAATCGTAATGAATTATGGTTTGTACCTCTTTTACAAATGATTATCATCAAATCAGCCGATCTGTTGAACCCAATAATTCAAAGCTCTTGCAAATGTGTCGATAGAACTCGGATGCAAAGCTCTACCTGTTTATGCTTCGTCATCATCCAGTCCTCAGATAAAAAGTGCTACATCCAAGGCTCACTCTCCACAATAAATAGACCAGCGTTTGTTTCAACATAAGATTAACTAAGCTTGGGTGGTAACTATGAAGCACTTTTTTCGCCTTTTGGGATTAAATCGGGAAAGCTGCTGGAGAAAGCAAGAAAAAGAAAAGAAAGATACCGTTATGGGCACCATTGACTAACATCACCTGCAGTCCCAAGTTTGTCAGGCTGCCTGACCGCCTAAAGTCCAAAATTAACCGTTTGAAGCCTTCCGGCAATATTCCCCGCTGGCTTTAAATATGTATTCTAAGTTTTTTAATCGCAGTTCGAGATCCACCTACTGCTAAGTGACGACGATCGTCAAGCCGCCTGCCAGCTATACTAGGCCGATCGACTGTTAGGTTGTATTGCTAAGAAGGAACATGGGTCTTCAAAGTACGTAATAATATTTTTATATGAGACTTACCTAAACACCATCGTTAAAACAAGGTTTTGGATTGAAAACCTGGCAAGAGCATGTCGGACCATGCTTAGTGTAGGGTACCGATGCCAAAAACAAAAAATATGAAGTTCTTTAAGAGCTATTCAATGATACCTCACTCGATTTCACAATGTAAAAAAAAAATCTTTGCTTTTCATGTATGCATTTACCCGAAAAAATATTTTTCAAGATTTTATTTTACTATTTTGTTGGCGTATCATAAATTTATATAACTATCCTAAATTACAACTTTACGGACAGACAGGCATGGTGGAACTATAAGGGTTCCTTATTGATTACAGAATCCTAACCCTAACAATGACGCATAACGCATTAAAACTGTTTTATCCTACCAAGCCTTACACGATGGCAGACACTCAAACTCCCGCCCTTCTAGAGGACCGTTTTGACAACTGTCAACTCAGTGCAAAATATGTATTTAAGGCTTGTTTAAGGTTATATTTAATACTGCGATGACAGCTGTCAAATCGGGTGTTTAGAACGACAGGAGTTTAGGCCCGTCTTTATTGGGCCAGGTGTTTAAAAGAATAAATATTAGAAGCAGCGATGTAATGTCCATGCTAACCTGTTCACAAAAGTTCCCTTGTCCGCATGATTGTCCTGCAGCTGACGAGCGACAGAGCAAACAGTTCGCACTCGCCGCCAGGGGCGCCACCGTGCAAGCTTGTGTATACACGTAAATCACCCAAGGGATGCGCAGTTTCAATGTAGTGGTAAACCCAACATAGAAATGATTCAGAACAAATTTGACGCACACATCAATGTGCTTGC
This sequence comes from Acleris holmiana, assembly GCA_949316455.1. Taxonomy (NCBI): domain Eukaryota; kingdom Metazoa; phylum Arthropoda; class Insecta; order Lepidoptera; family Tortricidae; genus Acleris; species Acleris holmiana. The sequence continues at coordinate 10,271,422 of OX438788.1, forward strand.
GTTAGATTGACTGTAATTTGCGATTGTCGTATATTTGTACGTGTACATACACACGTATGTAAAGGTGAGGTTGAAGCGATTTAGTTTTAAGGTATCTAAAGCGTTGGAAATAACGTTATGTAGAGAATGATAAGGTGAATTCCTTGTTCGCACTTCGTCTTACGTTACATACTTTGGCGGTAATGTGAGAAAGGAAGTAAACCTACATTTTGGAAGTTCGTTCATTTTGCGATGTAGTTTTAAGTCTTTGGCAGGATTCGTCTGGATCGGTATATTTATATATTAGCCTGTAACTTGTATTAAACCTACACGTTCCGTATTATCTTGACTGTATCTTGATATGTACTATGGATTTATGATCAATAAATAAATTAAATCCATACTAATATTATAAATATGAAAGTGCGTCGGTCTGTCTGTTAACTCTTCACGCTTAAACTGCCGAACCGATTCAGATGAAATTCGGTATGGAGATGGTTTGAGTCCCGAGGAGGACAATTCCTTCACTTCTACATAAGTATTTGCGTGTAATAAACACCTAACATCTTTTAAAGTAAGGTTGAATTCAAAGTAGCAGTGCATATTAGTACCTTGTTACAGCTATGAAATAACTAAATTCAAACCATTCTTACTTTACCGCGACAAGGTACAACTACTTTTGGGTTCGACTGTAGGTATATGTATTTTTTTTAAACATCTTTAATCCTCAACAGTACAACTTACACGATAAAGAAAACAAATGAACGTATAGTGATATACTACAAATAACAAATAAGTCCGGGCTTCGATTAAAAACCATAAATCATAGACACCAATAACAATCAAACTCATTCACCCGTGCCCGCGACCAAGGCATGAGCCATTCTGCCTCTCGATACATTTAACAAATTACAGCGATAAACGTAATCCCCGCACCAAATATACACATACAATAATGTTTAAGGTAAGGAATGTGTAATTTAGCTAAAAGCCAACAGAAATACTCGCAAAGTGGTGATAAAAGTTAAGTGGTAATAAATTTGCTTCAGCGCCATCTATGCCCGGTCATGTTAAATTCATGAAAGGTTTACTGGCGATTTTGTTGCGATTTTTCGTTTCCAATGTTTGCGGAATTACTTTGTAGTCTGTGGTAACGCTATAAAAGCATTATAAATGCAACATTTACACTGTAATTTTTGTTTATATTATAACGCTTTGACCTGTATGCAATTTGATTGAATGTTTGTTTTGCGTGTGTTATTTTCTTTCTTTTTAAATGTGTCACCGTTCATTCGTCATAATTTGCATGACAATTATCTGCTTTGCCAAAATTTAACTGGTAGAGAATGGGGGCATTAAGTTCACCTTTCAAACTCAAGTTTTAGGGTTCCGTAGTCAAACTAGGAACCCTTATAGTTTCGCCATGTTCGTCCGTCCGTCCGCTCGTCCGTCCGCAGCCTAGCGCAGAGACCCTTGGTACTAGAAAGCTGTAATTTGGCATGTATAAACATATTAGTTACGTCAACAAAGTACATAGTCAGTAGTCGCGTAACGTTGGGATGTATTTTTTTCTCGTCTACCCTTTAGTGTGGGTTGGATATAGGTCTTCCAAAAATATTACGGGTTTGTGAAAACAATTTTTCGATTAAGGGATCCGTTTATGAAATATTCAAGCGCTAATTTTTGTTAGAGTCAAGTGTACAGCCAAAACTACAAATACTAAAATCTGAAAAAAAACTTACATGAAAGCGCATATAACGAATTTAAAAGGAAAAAAAGCGGCCAAGTGCGAGTCAAACTCGCCCATGAAGGGTTCCGTAGCAGCAAGTAACATAATATAAAAGTTCGTTGTAGCTTTGATCAATGTTTTTATGACGTATTAAAATTAAAACTAGGTACTTACTAGATCTCGTTCAAACAAATTTTCGGTGGAAGTTTGCATGGTAATGTACAGTCAAGGTCATAAATATGTATACACTTTAGTACCTTGTCACATTAATCGCTGTGACCATTTCATTTGGCAGTTTAAGCATGATGTTAAATAGACAAGGTACTAAAGTGTATACATATTTATGTCCTTGACTGTACATCATATATTTTTTTTAGTTCTATTATTCTCTTATTTTAGAAGTTACAGGGGGGGGGACACACATTTCAACACTTTGGAAGTGTCTCTCGCGGAAACTGTTCAGTTTAGAAAAAAATATGTTAGTAACCTCAATATCATTTTTGAAGACCCATCCATAGATACCCCACACGTATGGGTTTGATGACAAAAAAAAATTGAGTTTCAGTTCTAAGTATGGAGAACCCCCAAAATTTATGTTTTTTTTTCTATTTTTGTGTGAAAATCTTAATGCGGTTCACAGAATACATCTACTTACCAAGTTTCAACAGTGTAGCTCTTATAGTTTCGGAAAAAATTGACTGTGACATACGGACGGACAGACAGACAGACATGACGAATCTATAAGGGTTCCGTTTTTTGCCATTTGGCTACGGAACCCTAAAAAGTAACTAGACATCATTGGTTCTTAAGATACATGCGATTAAAGTGTTTATACCTGCTAAAATCATGTAAGACGGCACCAAATAACTTTAAATAGAAATTTAGTTATTACTCGTTGATTTTATGTTTGTAGTAAGTACTTAACGGCTTCAGAACCCTACACTGAGCATGGTCCGACATGCTCTTGCCTGGTTTTTTATATTTATGTTCAGTCAAAACCAATTCTATGTGTAAATAAATCGATTCAACGCGCCTATGTCTTTTGTTCTAAAGAAACTGAAGTCAAACTAAAGACATATGTATACTTCGTTCGGATAGGTATTTAAAAAAATGTAAACAAACCAAACCACGTGGCTCTGCTCATCAACCAATCCAAGCTGTTTGGTCGAGTTTTGACGTATCAGTGTTCTGCTCCTATTGGCTGACAAACTGTCATCTGTCAATGTCACGTGGTTTTTTTGTTTACACTTTTTTAAATGCCTATCCGAACGAAGTTTTTTTTATAGGTGAAAAATTTAAGTAAAGTACCTGGGCTGGAATTCTGCACGGTAATAACGATATCGTCTTTGACGTGTTTCCGTATTGTCAACGTTTTGATAACTCTTCTGTCATTTACAATAATGCCGACTGTGACATAAACGAATCTAAAACACGTCAAACGCGACATCGTTATAAAGCAGTAGAATAGAGGCCCTGTTGTAGGTATGTACTACATACCTACAACAGGGCAGGTGTAAAGTAACACATCTGCACGGCTAGCACATGACGGCGCGCGAGTTGAGTCGCGCGCGAGATGGACTACCCATCATTGTCTAATTAGAACGGTCAGAGAAAGACAGGTAGACTATCTCGCGGGCGACATAACTCGCGCGCCGTCATGTGCTAGACGTGCTGTATAGACCGTTTGATGTTCTATATTTGAAATTTCGCCGGTGAAACTCCAATACCGTGTAAGTAATAAATTCAATAAGTTGCAAAATGTGCCTTGCTGGCTTGATTGTTAAGGAGCATTTTGCTCTTATTCAGTTTGTTAGTTAGGTGGTATTGCAGTTTAACCGACTAATTTTGACGTACCTAAGCTCTATATTAATTCTATACAAAACCACATACAACAGGGCCTCTATTCAACTGCGTTAAAACGATATCGTGTTTGACACGTTTAAGAATCGTTTATGTCACAGTGGCCATTATTGTAAATGACATAAGAGTTATCAAAACGTTGACAATACGGAAACACGTCAAAAACGATATCGTTATAACGCAGTTGAATAGAGGCCCTGGTCCTTCACTTAAATTTTTCAGCTGTACATTCTCTTAGTTTGACTCACGTATGAGGTTTGACCACACATTAGATCCAATTGAAAATTGTAATTTTAATTCAATCTTTTTTTATTATGACGGTCTTATCATAATCTTCAGACGTCAAAACATTGACATTAAGAAACGTTAAACTTTAATTTTTTTACAAGCTTCTAATGGCTTCCGGTAACCTTCGGGGAGGGAAGATGGCCGATTGAAAGATGTCCGGCTTTTGATTTTGATTTATTCTGTTTACTGATTTACTCTGCTCACTTGACATTGGCGAAATCATTACGTATGCCGCGGTGGAACGCCATTAATTAAAAAAAGCTTCTAATGTAACTTGGGCCTCTATTCTAATGCGTTATAAGTGTATAACGATATCGCGTTTAACGTGTTTTAGAATCGTTTATGTCACAGTCGCCATTAATTGTAAATGTCATTTTTACTGTGCAGGGCTGGGATTCTATACGGTATAACGATGTCGTTTTTGACGTGTTTCCGTATTGTCAATGTTTTGTTAACTCATGTCATTTACAATAATGGCGACTGTGACATAGACGATTCTAAAACACGTCATACGCGATATCGTTATAACGCAGTAGTTTAGAGGCCATGTAGTTATGTTTGTAAGTTGTCCGCTTTAAGAATCAGAATCAGAATCAGAATAATCTTTATTCAAGTAGGTTTACAAATAATAAACTCTTTTGAAACGTCATAGTAGCGACTTAGCCTAAATTGACTGCAGGTTCAAATCGCGACCGATCAGAGAAGAACCTGTAAGAAACTCTGTCGGATGTCTTTTTTTTTTCGACGTTCGCAACCTTTTGTCATAAAGACTAAACATTTTATTACAAGCAATTCAGTCCCAAGCATTGTTATCATTAATATAGTCTTTAATACTATTATATGCTTTAGAAATTAGTTTACGCTTAACGTAACTCTTAAATTTATTTACTGATAGTTCAGTAACATTACTTGGGAGCTTATTATAGAACCTAATACAATTACCCATAGAAGAGTTTTTTATTTTATGGAGCCGCGTGACGGGCACTGTTAAAACTTGCAAGTCAATTTTGAAACACTTCTCGTTAATGAAATGGCCCGAAATTTGAACCACGTATGTAAACCCGATGACAATGCAATATAATATGGTTACCTTCGTTTCGTCAAAAAGTTTTTTGTAAAAAAAAATATTTCCTTAATTTTTATTTGCCAAACCGCTTTGTTTTCTGTAACCGTAAATATTACACTCTATCAAACAAAACCAGTTTTTTTTAATCGAATGAGTAATCCCTCCTAAACCTCCTTAAAGGATAAACTCCTCCTTTTTTGAAGTCGGTCAATTGTAAACATAAAACACACTGGGCCTTTATTCTACTGCGTTATAATGATATCGCGTTTGACGTATTTTAGAATCGTTTATGTCACAGTCGCCATTATTGTAAATGACACAAGAGTTACCAAAACGTTGACAATACGGAAACACGTCTAAGACGATATCGTTATTAACGTGTAGAATCCCAGCCCAGGGCCTCTATTCAGGTGCGTTAAAACGATATCGTGTTTGACACGTTTAAGAATCGTTTATGTCACAGTCGCCATTATTGTAAATGACATAAGAGTTATCAAAACGTTGACAATACGGAAACAGGTCAAAAACGATATCGTTATAACGCACCTGAATAGAGGCCCTGACCTAATGCTTGACGTGAAATCCGAGCGCAGCATACGCTGAATAAAATTTCAGTATATTTTTTATTTTATTTTTTTATGTTAAGGAGAAGGCACCCGAGCACTCAGGCCACCTGATGGTAAGTGGAATCTGAGACCCATAGACATTTGAATGCTCAAGACTACAAATCGTCGTCTTACTTACTCAACTCATATCTGCATATTTTATTTGCGGTTGGTAATTTCATTTTCGTTCAGTAATACTTAGAGGCTCTAAGTTTACCAACAGCAAAACAAATATGCAGATATGAGTTTGAGTAAGTAAGACGACGAAATGCGTTGCCAACCCTGAGGACCAAGATGGAATATTTCAATCAAATTCAAATTAAAGCGGCAGAGAAACACAAAATGCGTCACGCTAACTACGCAGAGAATAGGATTTTTATGTAAAAGACCCGTATATGTACGCATTACATACAAACAGATTTCTTTTGGGCGGAATTGGAGATTCGGCTAGCTGATATAGAGTTGTTTATACCAATATTATAATAAAAATGGAAACTACAGAGTGTGATCGTACGGAGGTATTAAAAAAAAGGCCAAATGCGAGCTGGACTCGCGCACTGAGGTTCCCGTACTGCCAGTACGTATTATTATATTCTTTAGGGTTTCTACTATACTCATACCAAATTTTGAAGCTTGAGTGTGTACCGTTTTTATGATACCTATCTACTACAAAAATAAACATACGTTATAAAAAAAAAGTTGTACAGGGACCCCATTTATTTTTTAACTATTTTTATAATAATAATATCTGTCGAAATATCCGCCGTCATAACACATACCTATTTTTAAATAATATTAATCTGCCGCATCTATTTCTTACGGTTCAAAAGATACAAAATCATAGATACGGTTTTTAAAGGATTTATGCGACAATGGATTGTAAGGAAATATGGCGGTGTATAAAAGTTACAACTGAAATCATTTCACCCCAGTATAATATTGGCAAATCATAAAAAAATACCACATGTATATTAGACGGAACATAAAGATGTTGCGACCTTTGTCCAAGTGTATTATCGACAAAGTATAAAAATGCCCACATGCACATTAGATGGAATATAAAGATGTCAAAGTATAAAAATGACTAAGTGGAGTTACTAACGGTCAGTTACGAGTAGATATATCGTGATGTAATATTTTATTACTTGAACCTGAGAGCTTATTATGGCCGTGTTTATCGTGTGACAACACTTGGTTAAAACACTCGTCACTTTCTGGCAAGTACGGAGCGATAGTGACGGATGCTTGCTTTATAAACCGCGATAAACGCGACCATGATACATAGCCAGATGCACAACCCTCTTTAAGATATATGTAGTTCGTTAATCAAACTACAGTTTATTTTATGATAAGGAGGCACACGAGCACTGACCACCTGAAATCTAAGAGATGGCGCTCGGCTATGGTTGCTTGATCAAAAACATGTGACATTGTTGTTCGCACGACCCTATCTAAGTAATTGTATTAATCGATGAGGATTTTACCAGTTAATATATTGGCTTGGCGCGTGACAACTTAGAAAAAGCATTGGAATATAAATAAACGTACTAACATTCATAATTTACCACTAAAGTTAAAAGTAAGCTCCCTAACAATTTTAACTCGAACTTTTTTTGTCACGCCAAAAGCTGACCACTCTATATAATTCCCAGGGAATTTAATCTGTATAATGTTTTCCGATTTGCAACTTGACTTGTGGCGGATAGCTCTTCTGCTTACAATTTTAGCCATACTGCAATTGCAAGCTAAAATAAACCTTATTTTAAAGCATTAAAGAACTGAGCGTATGCAGCAAAAGAATATAATTTGGCGAATAAATTTTCTGAAATATTGTAATGGCGCCCGAAATCCCCGCTAAATCGGCCATATTGGATTGCTTTTCCCGCCTTTTCTTTGGCTGCGTTCACTTTAGTACATTGGAATTAGTTCTGTGTCGACAAGAAATTTCATTAATTTTATTTCCGTTTCTTCTTGTTCTATGAAAAATTATACCACAAATTGTGATAAAAATGGTGTCAATGAGGTATTTTATTAAAAACCAGTTTAATGCGAGTAATGCAATATACTTTATGTATTTTATAACCAGTAATCACATAGGTGACAAAAGTATAATATCGTGCTGAGGCTCATTTATGCCACTAAAGGCTTTATAATATTTTACGATTAACGATTTATAGTGATTGCTTTTAGATAGATGAAGGCGATGTTGTATGTTAATATCATAAATTTTACGAGTCTGTGATATAAAATCAAATTAATTGCCTTTTAACTGTCCTATTCTAACCATTTTATGACCGAATATTTATTATTTTCTAAGTAGCCATAAAAAGATAATTGTGCTAGTGGGTACACAGCGCCATCTATTATGATTTTTAATAACTATAAAATTTTGAAAACAGAGACATCTATCAGTTCTTAAGATAAATGTTAGTTTTCGAAACGCTTACTGTTGTTTAGTAGATTTATTGGTTCGCAAGGTTTATTACAGATGGCGCTCATAACTGACAGCATATTACCCTACTAAGTTTAGTAGTTTACTTTACTTTGCAAATACTTGTGATATTTTTTAGGGTTAATATTTAAACTTAGTTATAGGAAAATCTAGGTTGGCAAAAAGAGTTTAAAAGAAATGTGGGAGCTGTTCGAAATTTTAAACATACCTTTCTAATCTGTGTTCAAAATGAGAACAGATTCATGTTAACTCAAAACAACAAAATCTACCTATGTTCGATGCCGCTTAAGAATTATAGTAGTTCCGGGCGCCTGTCACCAAGTCAAACGCTTTACAAAACTTTAAACAATTCTTTAGTTTTCTTTTTAATTACTTATGGATAACATTATTTTCCTATTCAAACAGTGAAATAGCTAATGTAAATTTAGAACTGCGAATGATAAAAAACTTAATATCTACAAAATGTTGTTTTTTATAGTTTTGAAAGACAGGAACCATTGCGTGTTACGACTTCTCGCACTTAGCTGTATTAAATAATGACATGACAGTCATGCTATGGCAACTTAGTACATTAGTGGTGGTTCGCCACAATCGCCACCCGCCGGTGGCGCTATCTACCCTACTATGCGAATAATATTTCACTATTGCATGGACTTGCCTAAAACTTTAGTGTTGCTGATGAATTAAAAAAAAAAACATTCTTTAGGAACCATTTAATACTGAATAATAACACAAAAAAGAAAATTTATTTACTATTGTTATTTATAAAAATACATATGCTGTTTAAAAATGGCAGAAATTATTTTACATTGAAAATAATGACAACACAATAAGTTACCTGTCTGCCTTGACATTTTTTGTCATTGTCCAACAAATTTTTAATTTCACCTACAGGATAATTACAAAGAAAAAGAATAAGAATAAAAAAGATGTCTTTTAAGGTGTGCTGCGTGCCTGGCTGCTACAACCGGACTGTAGACGGTAATTCAAATGGATGGGTCAAACACAGATTCCAAAAGAATTCGGACAAAATTCAACGGGCAATTCACTAAGAATGGGCGTACTATTCATATGATAAATGTGAAAATGTGTCTGTCTCTCCGTCTGTTAGGATTCGCTGAACTGATTTTGATGAGTACAAAGTAATACTTACTTTTCATTTCCGATTTGTTTTGTAGTTCTCGAGGGAATAGCGATCGATATACGATATCTAATCTACATTAAATTTTGATTGTGTTCGTTCGTCTGATATGTTTTCATGGCTGAACCACTCGATCGGTTTTTTTTTAATATACAAGGGGAACTCTCTTTCTAGCATAGAATTTACTTAATACGTTCACTGTCCCCCTACAAAACGATCTGACAATGTCACAAGACCAATGTCCATTCAGTATGGGGATGTGACCCCATAGTGGAAGCACGGACTCCTGCAAAAAAAGGTGCATGACCCCACATTGGGGGCACCCGGACAGGGAACGTGTTAAATCACTCCCATAGTCGGGGCAGAGAGCATCGAGCTCTAATTTAGGCTGCGTGCTTCACCTCTGGCCATGACATACAGCCCTAGCGAGATAGACCATAGCGAGTAGGTAGAGTAGTAGTGATCTACCTACTCGTAGTCGCAGGCTAAATCTAGTTATTACTTAACCGCAGATACATTTTAATTGAATAATATTTAACATACATAGCATACTTTATTCCAGAATATATATAAATATATTTTATACCTTCTTAGGGAATTGCGATATAAACGAGTGTTCTCCGAAATGCTCGGAAATGTTCACCTTAAGCTGCGGTCCTACAGTCCGTTTTTAAACAGATTAGGCTGCGTTCAACCAGGCCGACAGGCCGTTGGAAACTATGCATCTGGTGAGACCAGAAAAAAATACTAAACTCCATTAATTCACAGTTACTTTACTTTTTGAAACCACTATTGGACCTAGAAAACTAACTCCGAACATCCAAAAGCCAAACGCTCGTACAAGAAAACGTTCTCTCGAGTTAATTATAGTTTTAAAATGTCATAAACCTTTACAAACGACGTTTACGGCGTAAGTGTCTAAATTTTTAGGGTTCCGTAGTCAAACTAGGAACTCTTATAGTTTCGCCATGACCGTCCGTCCGTCCGTCCGTCCGCTGCCTAGCGCAGAGACTCTAAGTACTTGAAAGCTGAAATTTGGCATGAATATGCATATTAGTCACGCCAACAAAGTGGTTCACTAAAATGTTAAATTAAATTTTTAGGGTACCTCCCCTAAACGTAACGTAGGGATGTATTTTTTTTCTCGTCTACCCCATAGTGTGGGGTATCGTTGGATAGGTAGGTCTTTCAAAAACATTCCGGGTTTGTGGACACAATTTTTTGATTAAGGGATTCATTTAGGAAATATTAAGCTTTTAAGCGCAAATTTTTGTTACTTTTAGTAACTTTAAAAAGAAAATTAATTATTACACTTGTTGATTTTTATGTTTGTAGTACTTAATGTAGGTATAATATAACCCGGAGCGAAGCGAGGGCGGGTCATTGATATATTATAAATTTGTCTGCCTATCTGTCTGTCTGTCTGTCTGTCTGTCTGTCTGTCTGTCTGTCTGTCTGTCTGTCTGTCTGTCTGTCTGTCTGTCTGTCTGTCTGTCTGTCTGTCTGTCTGTCTGTCTGTCCGTCCGTCCGTCTGTCCGTCTGTCCGTCTGTCCGTCTGTCCGTCTGTCCGTCTGTCCGTCCTTCTGTCCGTCCGTCCTTCCGTCCGTCCGTCCGTCCGTCCGTCCGTCCGTCCGTCCGTCCGTCCGTCCGTCCGTCCGTCCGTCCGTCCGTCCGTCCGTCCGTCCGTCCGTCCGTCCGTCCGTCCGTCCGTCCGTCCGTCCGTCCGTCTGTCCGTCCGTCCGTCCGTCCGTCCGTCTGTCCGTCCGTCCGTCCGTCTGTCTGTCTGTCTGTCTGTCTGTCTGTCTGTCTGTCTGTCTGTCTGTCTATCTATCTGATGACAAGACTAATGATGGCATTAGTGACAAAAGAAGGGTTATATTATTTTCTTCACAACACCGTGTGATGCACAGGGTGTTTTTTTGGTCGACAACTTCCAAAGCAGGAAAGATAGTACAATTAATGCTGAATCCGAATATCTTATTAAAAAATTAAAAAAACCTAAGGAAGTCGGAGAAATAGCATTTTCAATTATTCCCATTATTTTTCTTAATTGTGGTTACCATGCGTCGTGTTTACCGAGACTTTAATGACGTAATCCCCGTGCACAATGTTATGATTCATCTTTCCCTTCATACTTGTTACGGGCTTAGGACCGTCAAAGATTACAAACACGGTTTAGGTTAAAAAATTGTAGATTATTGTTGTTAAAAATCGTTCTGAAATGGCATTTAACTACTGATAACGGTATGGATTACAAAACTGCAAGAGTTTTCTTTGGCGTTTTGCCTGAATTGGAGAATAGCCTGCTTAAAACCCACTGCAAGCCCACTTTGGCCTCTTCCTTGAGCATGGCGTGGCGTTTCAAAAGTACCCCACTCGTATAGGTTGCTAACGATAGACCTTACAGTGTAGCGCGTAATGGCCTGCCGATTAGGAAATCGTTCAGTCCAAATCCTAACGGTGTTAGCAATGTTTTGACCACTCACAAAGTAAATGTTCACAACATCAAACATTTCACGATTGTCCAGAAGTATTTTTTTCTCGCCGAGCCTTTTTTTTATCAATTAGTATAATAAAAAAATTGTTGTAACACGTTACTTAACAAGCACTCGCTTCGAAACAAACACGGAACTGACGTCGCTTGCGCATAGTTTTGTGAGGGTAGTAACAAACAATAACATCGTGACGATAAGCGGCCTGCCCCCTTCGTAGCTACAAAAACGAGAGGTGATATATAAAAATTATATTTTTTTTGAGCTCAGTAACATGAATATAACCCCTATTGTGGAAGTTGCTGACCAAAAAAACACCCTGTATTATATATAGCTATGAAAAAAACATTACGTGTAGGTAGGTAGATAAAACACTATCATTTGGGGCACCGTTTTGGATGAATTGAACTCTAAGGGCCTGTTGTTTGATCAGTAGTTAAACTAACCAATTGTTAAAAATTGTAACTAATGGTTAAATCTCAAGGAAATGTGTCAAATTTTCGATTCTTTTTTCGAATTTTAACCATTAGTTCGGTTAACTACTGATCAAACAACAGGCCCTAAAAGTGCCATTTTCGCTAGAGTTATTGTCTCCACTCCGTACAGCCAAAACTGTAAGTACTACAATTATGAAAAAAGTCTTAAGAAAGCACGTAACGAAAGGTAAAGACACCAGTAGTCGACAAAGGACCAATGTTCGACATTGATTCTTACTCAAAGAAGATAAGAGTTATTCATTTGTTTTGCAACAATCAATTTCCCTATGATCTTAGAATTAAAAGCTTCTGTCGATTATTGGTGCATGTCAGCTAAAAGTGTCGAACATTGGTGTTGTTACCTAATTTAAGTAGATTGAATCGGTTCTTGAGATACAGGCAACTAAAGTGTTTATACCAACTAAACAACACCTAAGAGATCATCAAAGAGCTTCAAATATAAAAGACCGGTAGTTTTGTTGTGTTTGTAGTAACGGCGTCGGAACCCTACAGTGAGCGTGCTCCAAATTGTATGGAGATAATTTGAACGGATAGGATTGTCACAGGGTTACAACAAGGGTGCACGATTGTATTTTGATTTTGCCTTGGACAAGCCGAATAACAAAATTAGACGACACGCTTAGTCCAGTTGGTAGTTAAGCGACACTACCTACCTACAGTAGGTAGTCCAGTAACTGGACAGGCAGGCAATAGGCAGAAGCTTACAAAGCTTGCGATCCCGGGTTCGATTCCCTATATAAGGTTATAATTATGTGTGTGACGAGCGCGACTATTTGTTTTCGAGTCTAGAATATCTTACCACGGATGCAAAAGGCCTGATGGTAAGTGGGGCATTATATAAGTTTACTTACTGAAATAGATTCTTGGAACTGTAATTAAGATACCGCACACCTATATAAAGAGTAACACAACACGAAATAATACAAAATCGAGTTATTGCGATAATCAGAATCTGCGTCAAAAACTACGTTAACTCCAAAGACACCCGTGAACAAACTTCCATTAATAAAATGTAGATGGCGCTGTAAGTTAGTCTTCCCGAGTTGCTCCGCGTACACCCCCCACCAACTATAGTAACGCATTGCCAGTTACGACATGCCAGCCGTAGGGGAAGGTGCTGTCAATACGCACAAAGACTGGATTATTTCGAGTTGGTTTTGTATTTGTGGTTAAGTGCAGTCAACTAGCGATAATTATTTTGAGTTGATTTGGTGTTAGTGATTGAACCTGTCTTATTTCGCAGGCGTTTTTCAAATTATTTCCACTTACTCTGGTATTTTTTACAAAAGTAAGTACTTTTTAAGTTACTTATTAAAAATAGTTTATTATTGGTGAAATTATTTTACATGATTTGAGTTGGTCTAGTATTGCTGGGCAAATTTAAAATAGCTTTTATTCTAACACAATAAGTGCTATCGTTTATTTTGATGAAAGAATATTTAGAGTTATTTTTGTATTTTATAATCAAGTTTATAAATTTTGATTGTTAAATAAAATACTTCGCTTTTAAACTTCTTTTTGAGTTAGTATGGTTTTCGTGAATTTAGCTAATTGTGATTTTGTTGCTACAAATGATGACTTCTACAGAAAGTGGTGGGGGCAAAATCAAGCCAGCCTAAGAGCAATAATTCGGAGACAGAGCTTGAAGGGAACCTAACATCACGTTCGACGAACACTGAGGCGATAGAAAAAGACCCCGGAAATAATGCTATGGAATTGAATAATAAAATAACAGCATTAGCGTCAGCAATACGTCAGGTGATGAACTGGACATTATATTTTATAGTGATAACTGTTGTGGTCAGCAGAAAAATAAATATCTGCTATCTGTCTACGCCTTCGCTGTCGCAACCATGAGAGTAAACTCAATTACTCATAAATTTTTGATTCGTGGTCATTCGCAGAACGAAGGCGATAATGTGCATAGCGTTATCGAAAAACGAATCAAGAGATATACTAAATCAGGCCCGATATACTGTCCACAACAGTACGCTACTTTAATAAGAACAGCTAAAAAGACTGGGAAACCGTATCATGTGGAAGAACTTACACATGAAAAATTCTATGATCTGAAAGCCCTTCAAGAAGAATGGGGAAACAATTTCAATGTTAATATTGACAGAGAAAAAATAAAATGGCACGATATCAAACAACTACGCGTCGAAAAACAACAACCGCTGTCATTTTTTTACAAAACTTCATATCAAGACACGATTTCAAAAAAGCTTTTGTAAGAAATCAAAGGCGAGTACAAGACCAACATTTTTTTCTAAGTTTGAAACAAGCTTATTTGCAAAAAATACCCTTAGGTGGCAATAAAAAGAGGGATATTATTATTATGGAATTGATCGATAAGAAAATTATTCCTCAGAGTTGCGTCAATTCTTATTACAAAATTGCATTAGATATACAGTAAAAGGTATAATGTAAGTTTACAAATATTTACATAAAGGCTGAATAATCATACTTTTTTGATAGTCATTGTTGTGTTATTTAAGTGAAAGGTTCATAATAAAAGTCTGATTTAACGTAGCTCAGTGAGACTGATTATTAAAATAAAGGTAGTTAAGGGTTAAAAGTGGGTTTATTCATGTTGGTTACCTACGTTTTTGATATTGTTTTTCTTAATTTTTATTGTAAACGTTTATACGTTATACTACTTATTTAAGAAAAGTTAGTTAAAATTATAAGAGAAATTTTAATTTTTTTAAACGATTTACTAACATAATTTAAGGTTTAAGGGATCTCAAAGTGCTGTGTTTTTGATTATCTTTATTTGTTTGTTACCTTAATACTAAATAACTTAACATTTCTTAAATAAGTAGTTATTTAAGAAATGTTAAGTCAGTTAAAATTATAAGAGAAATTTTAATTTTGTTAAACGATTTACTAACATAATTTAAGGCTTAAGGGATCTCAAAGTGCTGTGTTTTTGATTATCTTTATTTGTTTGTTACCTTAATACTAAATAACTTAACATTTGTTAAATAAGTAGTTATTTAAGAAATGTTAAGTTAGTTAAAATTATAAGAGAAATTTAAATTTTGTTTAACGATTTACTAACATAATTTAAGGTTTAAGGGATCTCAAAGTGCTGTGTTTTTGATTATCTTTATTTGTTTGTTACCTTAATACTAAATAAAGATTTATTTCATGAAAAATGTTTTATTTAACTAATATTACAAAAAACTACAAGACAAGAATGAATGTATGTTGCTATTTTTGTGAATATAATCGAAAAAATACACAGATTAAGAGTGTACTAATTCAACATGTTTCAATAATATGAGATCAACTTGAGTTGATAAAAATATTAAACAATTATTAAATCACGAATACTAATATAACTAGGAAAAAGCTAATTACAAGGTGGTACACATACTTAACGGGAAGCAAATAAGGAAATAAATATCTTGATATAATAATATTCAACCACATTTAATAATATTTTAAATTGGTCAAATAGAAATTGAATAAAACGTTTTTTGCTGTTCCTGAAAAAAGAGGTATTTTGAGTTGTGCTACTCTTTATCTAGGTGTGCGATACGTTCTCACGTAAAGATCTTTCTGACCATCACCTTTACCTTTCAGTATATTATGCGGTGTTGTTTGATTACATATAATTATGTAAAGTGTCATTCTATGGAACTTGCTAACTATGTAAACAAGCCGCCATACTAAAATTTGTTAAAACTATGTCTGAAACATTCTTATTAGGTTATGCTTTTATCTATGACAACTCTGTGTTTGTCTCTTCCCTTTCCTTTTTTTCCTGTTTGGAGCTTACCACGACCGACATGCTAATTTTGTATATCTAAAATGAATAGTAATTAATTATTCTAATTTTATTAGTTCCTACATAATATAATAATGTGACGCGATTTACTTCACTGCATTGTTGATGCAATACAGCGATCTATCAAGAATGTGATGTTTCATTAAATGCTCCACATAACCTCGTTCCTACTTCCACCACGCCCAAGACTTCCTGAATCTGCACTACAGGTTATGGGCCCAGTTAAATTTACGAGGTATGTGGTTAGCATTATTTTATTTAAAAGATAATATCCGCCAAGGGAAGCACTGATTGCGCGTTTCGGCTGAATCACGTTATTGACGTTGTGCCACGTTACTGAACTTCAAAATGCCGGACGGTGTTGCAGACGCTCCCCGTGTTTCTAGTGCAAATTCATCTTCAACTTATGTTATTAGCGGCGGTGTAAACATTGAAAAATTAGATGGAATTTCGAATTTTAATTCGTGGAAATTTGCTGTCAAAAATTCCCTTATATTAGAAGGACTATGGGAATGCGTCTTAGGAACAGAATTAGATGTTGTGAAGATATCAAAAGCGCTAGCGCGCATCTCACTGAGCGTGAAGCCACCTCTTTACCAACTTATTTATGGAATTAATACTGCCAAAGATGCTTGGGACAAACTAAAATCGGTTTTTGAGGACAAAGGCTTATTTAGGCGTGTAAGCTTACTGCGAAAACTTCACCGTGTGGACTACTGTCAATTTGAAAATATGACTGCTTACATAGACACTGTTTTCACCATTGTGCAACAGCTAGCGGACATAGGCAAAGTCATCGAGGATGCAGAGATTGCAGAAATATTGTTGTCCGGGCTTCCTCAGGAATTTGACACTTTAGTATCAGCCTTGGAGACGGCATCGTTAACAAATGCGCTCTCATCTGAGCTTGTGCGTGCCCGCTTAGTTCAGGAGGAATTTAGAAAGGCTAACTCCAATCCAGATTTTCAGGCCAGCAATTCAACTAGTGCTTTGGCTGCAGGGAACTCCTATAATAGTTACAAAAAGAAGATAATCTGTCACTTTTGCAAGAAGCCGGGTCACATGAAGTCACGCTGCTTTAAATTGAAGCGTCAGAAGAAAGAAAACAAAGAAGAACAGACTGTGTTAGCTTCTTCATTTTTGGCAACTGTGCAAAATTCAAACTTTATTGTGGACAGTGGATCGTCTTCGCACATGTGTAATGATATTAACTCTATGATTAATGTTAAAAATAGTAAAGTGCTTATTACATGTGCTGACAAGAAAACTAAATTAGAAAGTTCTGGTGTTGGAGATATGCGTGTAAGCATTAATGGTGGTAATAAGTTATTAAAAAATGTTATGTATGTCCCACAGTTAAGTGAGAATTTGCTTTCTGTGAGCAAGATGTGTGAGAAAGGTATGGTCGTGGTGTTCAAAGCTGATGGGTGTTTTATATATGAAAGTTATGATATACAAGGCAAGCCCATTATGTCTGCTAATTTGAGTAAGGGTGTTTATAGGTTAAATGGTACTTTTGCAAAGGAGCAGTCGATGGCTATCCTACATAAAGTGCAGGAATCACAGACTGCAAAGTTTACTAGGTGTCATGGTTTGGATGCAAATTTATGGCATGGAAGATTAGGGCATCTCGGTCTTAAAAGCATGAATGTACTTAAGGAGAGTGCTGCACATAATGTATCATTTCAGGTTGACAAAGGTGACTTAGCTCCATGTGTCGCCTGTCTTCAGGGAAAGCCTGTGGCCAAGGCTTACCCGATGGCATCTTCGAGTCGTGCGAGCCAGCCTTTGGAACTTATTCATAGTGATGTACTGGGGCCTGTGAAGGAGACTAGTTGGGGTGATGCAAGGTATTTATTAACATTTACTGATGATTATTCTAGAAAGACATTTGGATATTTGTTAAAGAAAAAGTCAGAAGTACTAACTTCATTTATACACTTAAAGAATTTTGTAGAAAAGCAGACTGGGTTGTTTATTAAGTGCCTGCGTTCTGATAATGGTGGTGAGTATTGCAGTAACGATTTTAAGTCTTTCCTGGCAAAGGAAGGAATTGCTCACCAGTTGACTGTACCGTATTGTGCTCAGCAGAATGGCGTGGCGGAACGCCTTAATAGGATAATTATGGAGAAGGCTAGATGTATGATGATTCATGCAGGTCTCTGCTACCGTTTCTGGGGGGAAGCCGTAATTGCGGCCATTTATTTGAAAAATCGTAGCCCCACCGCGGCGTTAGCAGGACAGGTTCCCGAGGAGGTCTGGTCCCGACACTCTGTTTGTCTTGGACACCTTCGCGTGTTCGGGTGTATTGCCTATTCATTAATTCCTAAGCCTACTCGTACAAGTAAGTCGAACGCTAAGGCAAAGCTATATATATTTGTCGGTTATTCGGAATTGACTAAAGGTTACCGACTTTTAGACCCATCTAGTCCAAGGAAAGTTATAGTATCTAGGAATGTTAACTTTATTGAAGATAAATTTTACAAGGATTTTAAACATGTTGACATTGATAATAATAATTTAGATACTTATAAAAATGAATTAATGATCTCTTTTAATGAGTATAATAATGAATTGAATAATTTTAATGATAAATATAATGATGAATTAAATAGTAATAATATTTTCAATTCTAGTCAGTCTAATCACAATTCTAGTCAGGGATTAAATCATCTATTGAATTCTAGTGATAACATGAATACTACTCATGATTTTACTTATGAATTTACAGATGCTGAGTCTGGTGACGAGAGCGACGAGCACAGCGAGGTAGTGCAGGCCTCTGCTGATTGCGAGTCTACTGTCGAGGAGCTGGAGGAGCAGCTGGCGACTCGCGGGGACACAGCAGCTCGAGGGGAAGGCGCTAATAGTACAGAGGCTTCTGTGACTGTAGGCAGCCGCCCCGTGCGCAATACACGCGGTAAACTGCCGCTTAGGTATGGCGATTATGAAATTGGTATGTATGCCAGCTCTATATTTAAAGAGCCTCTAACATATGAAGAGGCTGTAGGATCATCTGACTCATCTGAATGGCAAAATGCTATGAAAGTAGAGTATGAGTCGCTCATTCAAAATAATGTTTGGAAATTAGTGGACAGACCTACTGACACTAATGTTATAAAGTGTAAATGGGTATTTAAAGTAAAGCACGATACATCTGGGAACTTTGATAAGTTTAAAGCTCGGCTGGTAGCTCGCGGCTACAGCCAGAAAGAAGGTGTAGATTATTCAGATACGTTTTCGCCAGTAGTGAGACATTCAACTATGCGTATCCTTTTTTCACTGGCACATGAATTGGATATGTCAATAGAACACATCGACGTTACTACAGCATTCTTAAATGGTGATCTGAATGAAAGGATCTACATGGAGCAGCCTAAGGGCTTCATCAGTGATGAAACAAAGGTGTGCATGCTTTTAAAGAGTCTTTATGGTTTAAAACAAGCCAGTCGCATGTGGAATCTGAAGGTAAATGAGTTATTGTTGAGGAATGAATATGTGCAGAGTAGATGTGAGCCATGTGTTTATATTAAGAAAAATGGCAGAGACTTTACCATCATAGCTCTCTATGTTGATGATTTTTATATTTTTTCAACATGTAGTACAAAAAATTTACTCAACTTGTTAAATAGTAATTTCTCTATTAAGCACCTTGGTTCTCTTACAAGTTGTTTAGGCATGCGTGTAACTAGAAATAATAATGTGTTAACCTTAGACCAATCTGAATATATAAAAAGGTTACTTAAGAGATTTAATATGTTGGATTGTAAGCATGTGTCCACACCTATGATTGTTAATAATAAACATGAAAAATCAGATGATGAACCTTTGGATGATAATGTGTATCAATTCAGACAATTAATAGGCTGTCTGATGTATTTATCAGTTTGCACAAGGCCTGATATAGCATTCAGTTGCAGTCAGCTTAGTCAATACTTAACTAATTTTAATAAAAGTCACTGGATAGCTGCAAAACGAGTATTAAGGTATTTGGCAGGTACTATAGACTTGGGTCTTTGTTTCTATAAATGTAATAATTTAAATATAACTGCCTTTACAGACGCTGACTGGGGGAATGATATGTATGATAGGAAGTCATATACGGGCTTTGTTGTGAAACTGGGTAGCAATACAGTTAGCTGGGAAGCTAGAAAGCAGCGTTGTGTAGCTTTGTCTAGCACCGAGGCTGAATATTTAGCCATAAGTGATGTCGCTAAGGAACTGTGTTTTATTAAGAATTTCTTGAATGAAATTATTGATAAACGCTTAGAGATTGTTATCTTCAATGATAACCAAAGCGCACATAAATTGTTGCTAGCAAAAGAATACTCACATAAGCGCACTAAACATATAGATCTACGTTATCACTTTGTTAAGGATTTTGTATCAAAACATAGTGTTAGTGTTAAATACTTGCCAACTAACAAGATGACAGCCGATGTACTAACAAAGCCCTTGTGTACAAGTAAACATAGTTATTTTATTGGTGATCTGAATTTGAAACATTTAAAATAAATTTTGTTAAGTATCCCTGCATAATTTTAAAGGAATGTACTTATTAATAATGTTTATTATTGTGTAAAAAGAGTATGTTAAGACAGTCATAAAGCATGTGTTATGTGTTATGTAACATGCATATGGTAGAGTCTTTAGTAGAGCATGTATTTTTATTATATAGTACTTTAATGATGATATGCTCAATAATGTCCTAATAAGAATGAGGGGAAGTGTTAAAACTATGTCTGAAACATTCTTATTAGGTTATGCTTTTATCTATGACAACTCTGTGTTTGTCTCTTCCCTTTCCTTTTTTTCCTGTTTGGAGCTTACCACGACCGACATGCTAATTTTGTATATCTAAAATGAATAGTAATTAATTATTCTAATTTTATTAGTTCCTACATAATATAATAATGTGACGCGATTTACTTCACTGCATTGTTGATGCAATACAGCGATCTATCAAGAATGTGATGTTTCATTAAATGCTCCACATAACCTCGTTCCTACTTCCACCACGCCCAAGACTTCCTGAATCTGCACTACAAAATTGACATTAGATGTCAATTTCAATATATTGTTTGTTTACATAGTTAGCAAGTTCCATAGAATTACAGTATAGTTATGTATGGTAAACACTTTACAGTACAAAAATTGAAAGAATAAAAAAAGGCTGAAAATACATATACGATTTTAATTATGTAAGACTTACTAAACCTATACGTACGAGTGTGTTATACCTAAAGCCAATAAACAATTACGTATATAGGAGTATTTATTTTATGCCTTTTATCCGTCTAGTCCGTCTATCAGTCTGCCCGTCTTTGATCTGTTGGTCTGCCCGTCTGTTGGTCTGTCCGTCTGTGCGTCTATCCATCAAGCCCCTTTTTCTCTGAAATAGCTGAAACCACCGGAATTAAATTTAAAAGAGGTGTAGTATTTAGTAATCCTCATGATGCCTAAATCATTAGGTAATTATTTATTTACTTATATTGATTATTCATTAATAACAATAGTTACGTCACCGGAAACAAATTGCTAGATACTCATTAGAACGGTATCATCTATACGCTCTTAAGTAATGTAGGATTATCGTTTTTAGAGTTCCGTAGACAAACTAGGAACCTTTATAGTTTCGCCATGTCTGTCCGTCCGCAGCCTAGCTCAGAG
The DNA here is from genome assembly GCA_949316455.1 of Acleris holmiana. Taxonomy (NCBI): domain Eukaryota; kingdom Metazoa; phylum Arthropoda; class Insecta; order Lepidoptera; family Tortricidae; genus Acleris; species Acleris holmiana. The sequence goes on from OX438788.1 coordinate 10,292,997, forward strand.
ACTCAGTGCTAGAAAGCTGTAATTTGGCATGAATATACAAATATTAGTCACGCTAACAAAATAAGAAGATATAATTTTGAAATAAAAATGGTTTATTCCCATTTTTTACTATTTTAGTCCATGGAAGAGTGTTTATATTTTGTAAAACTTCGATTTCCTTATTCAAATTTGTAAGACCATCATTTACTATCTTTATATCATTTTATGTATCCCAGATGATTATATATTTATTTTAGGTTTTTCTGGCATGGAATTGTTTTTGCATGTTTTATATCTATGCAGTTGGTGCTTTGTCTTGGGTAAGAAAGAGTGTTACTTTTATTTTCAGCTTAAATATCTTTGTTTCTTTTTATAAGACCATAATTTACTTGCTTATTAGCATGTAACGTATCTTAAATGAAATACGAAATAAATATTAATTTTAGGTCCTTTTTGGCACCGGATCGTTCCGGGGGCGCCGATGGCAGTGTAAAACGAAAAAGTTGTTGTGGTGGTTGCTGCTCACATTGGTTGCCTGCGAGTATGAAATCCTGGCGCCTCTGTATTTACTATTTCAATCAATGGAAGAGTGTTCCTATTATGTTAAATGGAAATATCCTTATTGCAATTTGTTAGACCATCATTACCTACCTTAATATCAAGTTATGTATCCTAGATGAAATAACTTAATTGATTGTTTACTTTTAGGTAATTTCCTGGCATGGGGCTCTCTTTGCATGCTTTAAAGGGTACAAGAGACCCGTGCAGTTGGTGCATTGTCTTGTACAAGAAAGAGTGTTCCTTTTATTTTGCGCTTAAATATCTTTGATTCAATTTGTAAGATCATTATTTTGTGGCTTATGAACAAGTCACGTATCAAAAATGAAATAAAACATAAAAAAACAACTATTTTTAGGTCTTTTTTTTGGCACGGGATGGTTCCGGCGGCACCGATGGCAGTGTAAAACGAGAAAGTCGTTGTGGTGGTTGCTGCTCACATTGGTTGCCTGCGAGTATTAAACTCTAGTGCCTCTGTATTTTACTAAACACTTCATTCAATGGAATAGTGCTCCTATGATGTTGAACTAAAATTTCCTTATTCTATTTTGTAAGACAATTCCTTACTTACATAATACTTACCATGTTATGTCCAAATGTTTTTATTTTTTTTTATAAATTTTATGTGTTTTCTTGCGTGGGATGGACTTGGCATGTCTTAGAGGGTGGTTAGTATACGTTGTGTTTATTCCAAGCAAGAGCGCTTCCATTATATTTAACGCTTAAAACATTATTATTTGTAAAATTTGACTAAGTACCTTATAAATAATCATTGCATGTGTTCCACACAGGAGTAACTCAAAAAACACCCATTTTAATTTTAGGTTTATTTCTGGCTTAAGTTTGTCTCGGTAGCGACAGCAACGGGTGCAGATCGAGAGACTCGTGGTGGTGGTTGCTGCTGACCTTGGTTTCCGGTATTCCTAGTGCCTCTGTATACTATTCGCATACAGGTGGCTTTCCAAACATAGGTAATGTTCATCTCTTATTGTTTAACTATTGACTGTTACATGAATTTTAGGATACCTACATAACACGCTTGCAATCGGTTTTGTGTTTACTTAGCTCAGTGTAAGGGAAAGTAATTTGCTCGTTTTGAGATTGGAAACAGAAATGAAACAGGAATGAATAGCACTATCAAACATAGTAATAGGAATGGCTTGAGGGCCGATTACGTTAAACCAGCCAAGTATGTTTAGTAAACTATTTTTTTTAGTAGGGAGTAGACCTTTGTGCCCGATCAACTGATTGATTTCTATTCTTTTTTTAACAAAATGGTAAAAAGAACGTTTAATGAGACATATCTAAATCTTGTGTACCTACTTTTTATTACCTACTCACTATAGCAACGTCCCTTTGCTTAATTTATTTCACAAAAAACGGTAACTTCATTTCGCAGGTGGCAGCCGAGTGACTATTTTCTGCTAGTTGAAAAAGTCTGGCAGAAACTCCTTTTAACAAAGCTTTATCTTACCTTTTCTTTCTTTCTTTGATAATAATGACTTGAAACATTTGGCCTGACCTGTGGCTTTAAATGTTTTAACAGACGGCAGGAGTGGTTTTGGTCTTTTATGATATGAATTGCCGGACTCGTGTTATCTATTTAAATTGGTTTTATTGCGTTAATGGGGCAAGCTATACTATGGATCTTGACCTGTTTCCTGGTTCTGGATTAGCCTGCCTTTTGAATCTGGTTGGTGAAGAAGTAACATGATCAAAATCTCACTTCTGACACCAAGTTAAATAATGTATATCGGGTAGGTCTAAGAATCGGCCAACATCTATTTTTCATACCCCTAAGTCATGTAAAAAAAAATGCAGCGGGCGAAGCCGCTGCCCGGTCGCTAGTTATATATAAAGTGGTGTAAAAGCACTCGAAAATTTAATAATATTAGTTTAGAATTGTTAACATTCGTCCGGAAACTATTTGAAAACACAGAATTTTATTTTAGGCTTCTCAACGGCATGCGATTTAGTTTTTCTCGAAGGCGTCGATGGTGGTGAACAAGAAAGTTGTTGTAGTGGATGCTGCATATATTGGCTGCGGGTATTCAACGCTAGTGCCGTAAATTTGCGTCGCTGGCTTTAAAATACAGGTAAAGTTTAAGCTCATATCAAACATCTCAAGCTCACGGTAAAAAACCCTAAAATTCAATTCAAATACATTTATTTCACATTTTTCCATATGTTGTGGTAACAATTGTGATTTGTCCTTATGATTATGTTAGTAAGAGTTACTCTTACTAAGAGTATAGTTATAATAAATTAGAAAAAAAATACAAAAAGTACCAATTAAATTAAATTAAATTTTAAATTTGCCACTACTTAGACACTCGACACAAACTATTATGTAGTTTAGTCCCGTGTCCAAGTATAGGGCCATCCTCCCTATCAGTAGCGGTGCAGTGGCCAACGTACAAGCCACGTATAGGCAGCATAAAGTTCTATGTTTTGTCTCTAGGGACTTAAGTAGGTACGTAATTCTTTTAATTTCCTTGGAAAACTACATACAGCAAACTAAATGTTTGTCATGTCGTCGTAGAGCGCGGTGGCTTGGTCTTCGTTTTGGAAAAGTTGTCTGTCCGTATTTAGATGATACATTTTAATGTAAAAATAAACTTTGTCAGTCTGTCTGTTGGTTAAGTTTTAAACCGCTGAACCGATTTAGATGAAAATTGGGGATAGTTTGAGTTCCAGGGAAGAACATAGGGGTACTTTTATCCCGGGATTTAACAGTTTCTGAGGGAATAGCGAGAAACGACTTCTATGCGGACGAGTCGCGGGCAACGGCTATTACTTAGTGTATAATATGACCACAAAGATAACTGTTTGTGTAGTTGCCTCATTCTACATTTGAGTGACGGGTAGTAAATGTGTGGATGTAATTTTAAATTTTCTCGACTTATTTTATTGCATTGAAAGGGAAAAATAAATTTTCTAGATTAAACGCTTTAATGACACACTATGATACCTACTCGTACCACTATCATAAGGGTAACGTTTCAAAATTGTACCTAAAAAGGAATCATTATAGGAAGACTCCGATATCTGGATTGTCACATAAATTTTTAGAATCGACCGTAAACTCGTTACCATCTAATGACTTCGCGCAATCTAATACAAAATAATTATTTCTAGGTTACAAGAGATTCTTGGAGGAGGTGTTGTGTCCAGAGCAAGGAAGGATGACCCAGTTATAACTAGAACACTTATTTAGACAATGATCCTGTCTGGTATAATCCGTGAAAAAGAAAATATTGACATTATGACCTGCAGTGAAGACCTGCTGTAGGTACTTCCGTTATGTAACGGGTGTTAGAGCAAAACAGTGAGTGTCGCCTCCCTTATGATGAAGATGAAGCGAAATACCCAACTCAAAGAACACCATGGCTGATCATCATAAAAAACAATATTTCTAAGATTAGTGAGTCGTTGTTTAAAAAGAGTTTATTGTCATTATTTTATAGACTTGGCCTTGACGCCGCCTTCCAAGCATCAATTAGCGAAATGTATTGGCCAACGTCGTGAAAATCAATGGTGTTGTTCCGGGAATGTCAAGCTGAAAAATAATTGACCGTTTGAGAAAGGGTTCATAGGATTGCAACCAATAATCAAAATGAAAAAATAATTGAATAAAACTATGGATAACACAGACAAAACAAGCAGGTCCTGTTTAAAAGATAGAAGCAATTTAAATGGGAAAGAGGAAAATTAACACGAAAAGGGGAAAATGCTAATAATACTAATAAATAAGATCCTCTTCCTCTAAATTTTACACAAATTCTTTTACCATCAAGGCGATAAGGTTATGGAATGCTTTGCCTGTGGAGGTACGACGTGCTAAGTCTGTTGCCATTTTTAAAAGCAAGCTAAAGGATCATTTTCTGTCACTTCCGTAGTTTTTCTATTATCTCCCTTACTTTTTTTCTTTGTTATATCTCATGCTTCGTCTGTTGTCATTGTTTGGCTGTTTTTGGAGGATGTATGTATGTATATATTATATAGATGTATAATTATATGTATTTAGTATGTATTTATTCAATTATTTATTTTATGTATTTATATTTAGTATATTTATAAATAGTTCTAATTTCAAAATTGAAATAATTTAATTGTTTCGTGTAGTTATTTAGTTTGAGTTCTAAACGAATTAGTTTACACCCCCTGCCATGAATATGTGTCCTCAGTTATTTCTCTTACAAGGTTGTCTGGAAGAGATCGCTATTTAGCGGTAAGACCGCCTGTTGTATACCTATGATTTAAATGTACTGTTACACGTTCTGTTTTTATTTTTTATTTTTGGTGGTCAAAAAAGAGTATTTGTATTGTATTGTATTGTAAGAAACCTTATTATATTCTTTACATGGTGCACTCGTACAATATTGTGGATAATTATATAAATTCGACTCATTTCAAAGAAAAGGGAGGCATGAAAATATCAGCGGTATTACTTACATACCTATCTACCTACTCACGAAATTAATCCTGAAGAAAGGAACGGAATTTCGAGTAAATGAAAATAAAAGCTACGGTGCAGTTATAAGTTACTTACAAGTATGAAATAACAGTGGACTAAGATTTGTAAGATAGGGGAAGTGGAACTTTTGTTAAAAACATTCGAAACAGCCAGAAGGGTTCGATTTTTGAATCACATGAATTTATTGCCTAAGCACACCAAAATGGCCGAGAATTACTGATTTGTTGAAGTATATATTTTTGAAAGTCACGCCTGTCCTAATAACGAGTCCATCCAACCCACTCGTAAAGGGGGTCGCCGCCCCATCAGTTATTGTTTCTTCTTCTTTTAATTTAAGAGCCCTGCTGCTCTTGTCGGTGGAGTAATTTCCATTCAATCTTCTCTTTTCTCTGACAGCTCCTTCACCTCTCTCTACAAACGACACGTAGCTTCTCCTTCGTCTTGCTCTATCACTCTTTCCTTCAATCTTTACCTCTTTAATGTTTTTGGTTTGGTTATAATGTATAACGGTTTTATTATTGAAACCGTATTTTTTTCAGAATTCTTATAAAACAAACCTAACCTAACCAAACGGGCTCTACGTAATGGCCTTTTAAAAATTCCTAAAAGTATTCGGTTTCAGAAATAAAACCATTATACAGGGTAGAAAAAATCTATGGGCCCTGGAGGGGAACTACCTAACTACTACCTAAAATGTCCTAACTAAATCCTTTAGTTAGGTCATTTTACTGAAAGCAAACATACCTTTATTTTTTAAAGAAATATATCTGTAATCAACGGTCTTCTGAAATTAGCTTGTCTCACCCGGGAATCGAACCAACTAAAAATAAAAAATAAACTATTTTCGTAATATCTCCATTTTATTATTCGTTCGGTGGGATTATTGTTCAGAATGAAATCTGTCCAATAAACATTTGGTCTTTGAAATAAAAAAGTGAAAACTAATATTAATTTTATTTTATCATCAATACGAAGAACACATAAACATGAAACGTTTTTATAACGTACACGGATATTAAGAAGAGAAAAGAATCTTAATAATTTAACTTATAAGTTGCTCGAAATGATCCCCTCGTTCCGGATACACAAACTTACTATTTAAATTGAAATTCATTTCGTGTAGCCAGCCCTCTGCAAAGTGTTGTGGTGTTTGCTCCCAATAACATTTTCTACCGCAACCCTTACTTCTTGTACAAATGAACAGTACTAGGTATTATTAATAAAGAACTTGTAATAAATATTCAATTTGATGGGTATCTCGTACAACAGATGAGTGTAAGGTGAAATGTTTATTGGATAAATTTTATCCTGTACTATAATGCTCCCAATTCGTCTAAAAAAATAGCGCGAGTTTGTTTTTTAAATTTTAGTTGGTTCGATTCCCGGTTGAGGCAGGTGAATTTTAAAAGATCTTTGAATGTAGTTATGTTTCTTTTAAAAAATAAAGGAATGTTTCCTTTTAGTAAAGTGAGCTAACTTAATAATTTAAGGTAGATCCCCTCCAGGGCCCATACATTTTTTCCACCCAGTATATTATGAACATTATGTATTATGACCCATTAGGTATTTTGAACTCTATATATTATGATACGATCCCTTTTAATAAGCATGTCGTGCTGCAATAAATGGCCAATCATCCCAATTCTTCTGGATCTCCAAACACTCCAATATCCTTCTCTTCTCTTTTACTCTCGCCAATACCTCTTGATTGGATACCATCTCCGTTCTACTAATGCCTTCCATCCTTCTCCAGCACCACAGCTCAATCGCCTCCCGCCTCTCTCTATCCCTCTGTATTAGAGTCCAGTCCACGCCTCGGTTCCATGTAGTGCAATACTCCATCTGCATGACATTATGTCCATTAAATTTTACTGCCTGTACATTATCATTTTTGACTTTATTAATGGGACTTTATATAAATACTAGCGACCCGCCCTCGCTTCACTCCGGATTAAAGTATTATACATATAAACCTTCCTCTTCAATTACTGTATCTATTAAAAAAAACCGCATCAAAATCCGTTGCGTAGTTTTAAAGATTTAAGCATACATAGGGATATAGGGACAGAAAAAGCGAATTTGTTTTATACTATGTAGTGATATAAAAATTAAAATGCTGAAATCGTGCAACCCTGTCTCACTCCTTAGCTCATCCTTGCTTTTCCTTGTTTTTCCCCGATATTCATAACCGTTTCCTGATATTTGTACAATGCCATGATAATCCACCTATCACTATAATCTATTCTAGCTTGCCTAGTGTTCCCATCATCTTTCTTCAATCAACTCTATCAAAGGCTTTTTCCAAATCAAGAAGCTATATACTTATGTGCCCAAATCCATCCTTTTGTCAGCTATCGTTCGTAAAGCCAATATAGCTTCTCTTGTGCCCTTGTTTCTACCGAATCCATATTGGTCTTCGCCAATTAATTCTTCTGCTTTATTTCGCAATCGGTTTTGTATAATTTTCAGCAAGATTTTCGATGCTTTATGAGATCAGACTGAGTGTTCATGTTCTTCCCATTTTCAAGAGTTTAGCTCCTTTGACAAATTTACTTTAAAAATTTTTGGCACCCATTATTTTTTACAAAAGTCAAATAATCACAAGTGGCATTCAAAAATCGACTCTCTGGGGGGCAATTTTTAAAGCTCACCGACCAAAAAGGACTACTTAACTTTGAAATCATTTTGCGCAACGGGTTACCTAATGATTCGCCGACAATTATTTGGCAGATTATTGATTGGCAGACAACGTTTCGCCGAGTAACGGTACGCCGATGGATTTGTTCGTAGATGTATTGTTTCGCAGACTAACGTTTCGTAACTCAACCTTTAGCAGCTGTTTTAGTTGGCTTATGAGTCAGTAACCTGAACCACTATTGGCAGAAATTCGTTAAGCCTATTAATCACTAAACATTTTGAATGTTTGCTCGAACAACTGTTCGCTTTTAAACGATTCAACTATTATTCATTTGCCACATTTTCGTTTTGCACTGGGAATGGCATCAAATACTGCGAATGTGTCTGGATTACGCTATGACATCATTGGTGGTTTTATATGCCGTGTAATAAACACTGATTAGTGGCGGTATAAATTCTTCGTGATTTCCTTATGTTCCCGCATAAGTTTTGATGTTATTATTGTTGTCATTTAGTCAAGTTCCGATGAACCTTAGTATCATTTGCCCTAAGTAACTGCTCGGTTTATTAATAATTTACCTATTTTTAAATTGACTTTGTTGTGTTTGTTATTTACTGAGATAAAAAAAAAACCTCGGAGCTTGGCTCCCGCCTTGACCTTCTAACCTAACCTATCCGAGTCGGATCTGCCCTGATTAGTCTTCCATAAAAATGCAACAGTTGTACAGTTACTTAACTGAAAAAATGCCGAAACAAAAATCGACTGAACCTTAAATCTACTAAACAATAATGATGCCATGTCACATCTCTGCTTATATCATGTACCTATCGACGAACAGTTGTTCGGTAAAATGAAACAATTACGAAACAAACAATCGACTAAACGTAACTCTGCGTATCGCTTTACTGTCTACCGACTATTCGGCGAAGCAAATAATAGGCGTAACGAAATTATACCAAACGTTACTCGGCCAAAAGAAAGGTCTGCCAATAGTTGTCTGCGAAACGAAAATCTGCGTAATTAAACTAGGCGAAGCGACAGGTCACCTTTTTTGGACAACGATTTAATCGGCGGGCCCACTTTTTGGATTTGATATGATAAAGGCGTTATGATAAATCAATCAAATCCGAAATGTGGGCCCGCTCGTAGATTAAATCGCTCCATAAATTGATTTAAAAATTAGTAATTTTTCGTCGATGTGCTGATTTCTGATTGTCACAATTTTCTATTTTCAGTTTTGTATTTGTAATTATCATAATGTTTAGCTTAGACAATTGCTGAGGTGTAAAAGTTATCATGCAAATAGGATAGATGTGTTTTTTTTATTATTTGGGACAAGCTTGCACTGCAAAAGTCGGATATAAAAGTCAACGTCCAACATTCTTAGTAAGCATTGAAAATGCCCCTTACAAATTGATACCCAACCATGACGCCAACCTTAAGTAAATATTGTGCTAAATGAATGGAAAAAATGAAGTAATTTATAATCATAGTCGTAAAAAAGTGACCCATCTAAAAATAGGCTTAATAACAAAGCTCAATTTTCGGAACCTTAAGGTCTGACGTCCGTAACTATTTTTTCACTTTATGTTAATTTCTAGATTTACAATCTCTATTACTAGAGTAGGTTTACATGTTCAATATGGGTCATCATCACAATTATGCTAATTTGTATTGAAAATGTATCTTCATTAAATTGTTACTCAAATTATGTTATTGTTATGGATTTAGCAAATACTTTTAATGCGAATGTACCTACTAGGTTTAAACACAATAAACTTCAATGTAATAAATGATTTATACATTTTCATATGTTTACATGACGTGTAATTAGTTGCATTCCTCGAAATCTCGAAATAGGTACGCTGCGACCTCATCTGGGGATTTAAAAAATATTCGTGTTAAAAGTAGTTAAGACGTTGTTGTAAAGTATCTTTCTTTCTTTGTTAAAAATGAGATGCCAGTAGATACGGCCGCAGCATAAGGAAGACCCATTAAATATATGATCCTTACAGAGAGAATTAGTTATATAAGCTATTAAAAACCATTAGGAAAATAATGGTCTGTAAAATGTTTTTTTTTACAACCTGGTGAAATTCGCCAGGGATGTCACGGGACTTATAATTTTGTCCTTCTTAAGGGATCCTGTATTCAGTGGATGGCAGAAAAGATGTCAACTTCTCACTGGTTTATTCAAATAAGAACTGATCAGGCGCAGCGCAGCGTATTAATTAAATGCCCGTCGCTCATTTGCGAAATGGGTAAAGCCACTACTTATACTTACGGCAAACCGTTTTAATAAGTAGGTAATTAAAAAGTTCATCATTTCGCGAAAGAACGATGTGTTTTAAGTATAAGTAAATATATTGTAACTGCGCCAACTTATTCAATTAACCAAAACGTATCGCGTTGACTACTTAGATCAATGTTGACTATTTTCTTTGGAGTTTATCAGTTTTCAAGGTAATTAATATTGCCATCACGCCTGATATGTTCTTTTTTGTATTACTTACACTAAATCAACCTTTAACCCCTTTTTCATATAATATTTGAACAGTGTTTAAATTATAATAGTTAATGTGTGCCAACAACGCATCTTAACTATTAGTGGTCTTTAAATACTGTTGTGATATTGTATGAATAAAGGGGTCAGCGAATAACTTACGTATGTGGTTATGTGTAAGCACGTGCCTACACACACATACGCATAGCTGAGCTTTTAACTAGACGAACTAGATGGCAGCACGTAGGTATCGCAAGAACAGAAAAAAGAGCAGAGTTACCAGTCTATACCCAAGTATACAATAGTAGTCTTTGATGACAGTTACGCAGACTTCTCAAACTATTCGGTTATGTTATAACCAAGTTGCAAACTTCACCGAGGAAACACGATTTGTTATTATTTCATATATTTGTTTGTTTCCCTTCTAGTTTTCCTCTTACAATGTGAACTAACTAATAAGTGTTTGAGAATTGTTTAGCGCTAAACAGTCACCAGAATGAAAGTTATAGAAGCGAAAATAGTGGTTTTAGGATCTCAAGGTGCGTATTTTTTTCCTAACATTATGGACTTATGAATGTACTAATGATATAACGTAGTTACGCAAAATTACAAGAATATGCGTTACGGAATGTTCGTTAATCCTGTTAACGCCAGTTTCTTAATGTAATTTTAATTGCTAACCTTATGAAAACCGGTCAAGAATCAGTTACTTGTCAAATGTCGCAATGCTTTTTTTTTAAATATCTCCTGTCAGAACATCTTTTTATTGCCTTGAATTTGCATACTATAGAGGAATTTATACCTTACGCGTAAGGTTTAAAGTTGTTTCGGATTAAACTCATATAACAGTTTGATTGATTACTAATATCTACAGTAGAAAATAACTTCCTTGTTGTATTTGCGTTTATTACAATAATGTCGCATGTTTAATCAAACAAAGAATTAACTCAAAACCAAATTCAGTTTTAAATAAAACTACTAACAGAAGTCAGGTTTGAAATTCGAATGTATTTCTATTTCACGATATTTCCTTGTTTAATTAAACGTGCTTTGTAATAGTATTTATTTATCACTGAATAAATACGTTTATTTAAGGATAAGTAGAACACACTCATCAGTAAAGCCATTGTTTTAAACCTTTAAACAAACAGACTATTTCTAAGAACTTGAAATGGGTTATTTTTTTATGGATTTTTTTGCGCTGTAAGAAAAAAGTTCAAGAAATTTATACAAATTTATTGAACCTGGGTCCTGTTTTATAAAAGCTTGTAACTTGTACATACATACATACATACATTCATAACATCACGCCTTCATTCCCAGAGTGGGGTAGGCAGAGCTACAGAATACCAACAACTCCAAAAAGACTTGTTGATAATTCTGTAACCTCATTTTGCACAAACATGCTAGACGTTTACCAGTGTGTTAGTGACAGGTTGCAAGTAGGGAATGTAAACAACTGGTTAATAACCAAATTCAGTATGCGAAAGTCAGTTAATAACCTGTTTTAACCAGTTATTTGCATTCCCTAGTTGCAAGCCCATCACCTAACAGTTCTACAAGCCAAGCCTGTAACTTGTAATACATGTGAAAGTCTCTTTTCAATACATACTTAAACTCACTGATTTTAAGTTGTCATTTCTTGAGCACCACTGCCTGTTTCACAAGAAATGATGAGTTAAAATCTATGTTGCAAAAATTGAGACCGAAATAGAGAGATAGGAACGCAGGTGTTAAGTGCCTATCTCTCCATCCCACTCCATAGCTACTCATCTCTTAGTACCTTCCCGGTAAAAAGAGACTAAAACCGCTTTGGGTACGGAACCCTAAAAGCATAAGGATGTTGTGTGTGGTTAGGAGAAGCACTGGCGGCGCTATCCTCTTCGCCTTCTAGATAAATGGCACTCAACAAATCAGCTTGTAGATATTACATCTAAAAAAACATATTCGCACCTACGGTGCAACACTGTCACTTATGCAAAAAAGCATTTTTCCAGGAGAAGCATTTAAAGATTTAGTGTGGTATAAAATTATTATACTTTCTGATCTAGAAAAGGCGATTGTTTGATATGATTACTGCTACTTTTAGCTTATTATGTTGCTTCAAGGACAGGGTACTTAAAGCGACGTTATGGCATACTTAACTTAATTTTCAAAATTTTGCAAAAGGGACAGTGTTGCACCGTAGGTGCGATTATGTTACATCTAGTACTCAGGAACAAGTACTTGTGCTCATCACACAAATATCTGCCCTTACCAGGATTTGAACAGGTGTCTTCATAGGCAGGATCACTACTAACTAGGCTGTCATGTGTTAAGGTGAATATAATGGCTATAATATCTGCGTACCTCACATCACTAAGATATAATGTTACAAGCTTTAAATGACCTGGTTCAGTGCACACTGTAGTTATGTTCAAGGTCATTTAAGGAAGTAATTTTATTTACTCAACTACCCAAAACGGAGGGACACGTTCTATGGTTAACCAAATTTCTTGGTCAACTATACATATAATTTTTAAACATATTGAGTGTAGAACCTAATAAATACAATGACAATGATGATCATATTTCCCGCAGGTGTGGGCAAAACGAGCCTGGTGGTCCGCTACATAGGGAAGATGTTCTCGAAGCACATATCGCCCACAATAGGTGCTTCCTTCTTCACATGCAATATCAACGTAGACGGCGCAAGGGTCAAACTGCAGGTTGGTAGAAACAATACTTTTAAACTACATAGACAACGCATTTGCTGTCTTTGGATCGCACTCTAAGGATATACGTCGGTAATGTGGAGTGATTCTACTAGCGCTTCGGACAAAAGCAGAAGGTTATTTATTTAATCATAAATCACAATAATACTTAAAAGTAACTTACATTACATGGTGATAAAATAATAAATTATTATTATTAAAAGGAGCACCAATAAAATCATTACAAATGTAAGATCAATAACATTACACTAGAAGAAGGACATACTTCGTTTTTTTTAAATAAGTATAAGTGACCTTGTTATGCACCCGTTTTTGCCTTTAAAGAAGTCAAAATTTGAAATGAAAGACATTTATCTCTAGTATAAGTAATTAATAATAATAATTCGAATATTTGCACAAATATTTCTCAGTATTGCCTACGTTATTATGTATAAGGAAACATGTGCGAATTGAAAACCTTATATGTATAAGAAAACAATACAACGAGGTCAAAAGCCATAACTAGAATAATTAACTGAATGTTAATGTCTCAGATCTCACTAACCATCAGGGCCTTTATTCCGTTGAGTAAAACCAAATTGCCTTTGACATGTTATTATATTGTTCTTAACTCGGCTGCCATTACTATGAAATAAATAATAACTATTGTAATGTAGACAATGCAATAGCAAAATTCAATATGGTTTTACTCGGTAGTAGCCCAGTTGGCCTATAAAAAAACAATAGTTCACAGTCATTCAGTGTTTCTTTAGCAGTTTTTTACGGTTCCGTAGACAAACTAGGAACCCGTCTGTCTGTCTGTCAAAGGGGGCTAATATTTAAGGGGGCCATACAACAAACGTGATTTTTTTCCGTTTCTTCCTCGATATTAATAACGGCATTTCAGGATTTTTATAAAATTAACCTAATCTAACCTATAGGGTTCTACATGATGGTCCTGAAATAAATCCTGAAATGTTTACAGTTTCGGAAAATACAGTTTGGTCAAATGATATGTTTGGGACATGAATCAGTTTGGCAAAAACTTTTTGATGAAACGAAAGGCTCAGCTTAAAAATACTATCTTTTTTAGGGTTCCATAGTCAAACTAGGAACCCTTATAGTTTCGCCATGTCCGTCCGTCCGTCCATCCGCAGCCTAGCGCAGAGACTCCTAGTAATAGAAAGCTGTGTTTTGGCATGAATATACATCTTTGTCACGCCAACAAAGTGGTTAAAGAAAATAATAAAAAAAAACTTAGGGTACCTTTTACACTAATTATAGTGTGGGGTGTCATTGGATAGGTCTTTCAAAAAAATAACGGGTTTTTTAATAATTTTTTCGATTAAGTGACCCGTTTATGGAATATTAAGCTTTAAAGCGCTAATTTTTGTTAAGTCAAGTGAGGTATGGGGGGGCCCATACAGCCAAAACTACAAATACTAAAAATCTGTAATGAAAGCACATATAACGAATTTTAAAGGAAAGCTATGACGACTAAGTAGACATTGGTACCATACCATTGACTTTACATAAAAAATTAGTTATTACTTGTTGATTTTTATGTTTGTAGTACTCTAGTACTTAACGGCTTCGGAACCCTACACTGAGCATGGTCCGACATGCTCTTGCCCGGTTTAATATTCTCTTTTCAGGTGTGGGACACAGCGGGGCAGGAGCGGTTTCGGTCGATGGCTCCCATGTACTATCGCAACGCGAACGCCGCTCTCCTAGTGTACGACATCACCAGCGTTGGCAGCTTTGTGGCCATCAAGAGTTGGGTTAAGGAGCTGCAAAGGTATTGTGATTCTGTGACAGTGTAAACTTAATTGGTATCCCTTCATTTTTTAAATTTCATTTGTCATAGCGGTCACTGGCTATAACCTTCATTTTCCCTAACATCACATAGCGTAGCATTTTAGTGGTGGAAGGACAGACCAATTTCTCTCCTGTGTCATACTTTCAAGCTTTTCGAGCGACTAATACTCAACCGACTCACAGTGACCATTGACCCTGCTCTCATCCCAGAGCAGGCTGGATTCCGGCCGGGAAAGTCTTGCACCAGTCAAGTTCTTAACCTCACCCAATTCATTGAGGACGGATTTGAGCGAGGCATGGTCACAGGTGCTGTGTTTGTCGACCTCTCAGCAGCGTACGACACAGTGAATATAAAAAAAATGCTGTCTAAAGTATCGAGTGCCACAAACGATCCCACTTTCGTGTCACTGTTGAGTGAGCTTCTTCGCAACCGCCGCTTCTGCGTCCACTTGCACGGAAAGAAGAGCAGATGGCACTGTCAGAAAAACGGCCTTCCCCAAGGAAGCGTTCTGGCACCACTTTTATTTAACGCCTGTACAAATGATCAGCCCCACTACCCTAACACTCGGCGATATATCTATGCCGATGATCTTGCACTAACTTGCCAAGATAAGACCTTCGAAAACGTGGAAAGTACACTGAATCTTGCCTTGGAAAACCTTCATGAATATTTCGAGCATAACGCTCTAAGGCCTAATCCAAGCAAAACCCAGTCGTGTGCTTTCCACCTACGTAACCGGGAGGCAAATAGGGAGCTGAACATTTCCTGGAAAGGCGTCGCCATCCAACATTGTAACTCTCCTAGATACCTGGGAGTGACACTGGACCGCTCCCTGACTTACAAGACCCACTGCAGAAACACAAAACAAAAAGTTTGTTCCCGCAATAACCTACTGCGCCGTCTCTCCTCCACTAACTGGGGAGCAAACCCAACGGTTATGCGCACTACAGGACTAGCTTTGTGTTTCTCTGCAGGAGAGTATGCGTGCCCAGTGTGGGCTAGGTCAGCACATACCAGAGAGGTAGACGTAGAGCTGAACAATACCTGCCGCATAATAACTGGCTGTCTTAAGCCAACCCCGGTCGGTATGCTGTTTCCTCTTGCGGGAATAGCTCCACCCAGAGTCCGTAGAGAAGTGACATGTTCGCTTGAAAAACAAAAACAGGAAAGTGACCCGAGATACCCACTCTACGGGCTCCCCCCCACCGCAGGTCGTTTGCGAAGCCGCAAAAGCTTCCTGCGATCTACGCAGCCTACCGATGAAAACCCTACTGACGTGAGGTGCAGGCTTTGGGCAAGTGAGTATCCACATTCTCTGTACCCCCCCAACGAAAATCTGCCTCCAGGCTATAAGGAACCTTGGCCCACCTGGAGAAGTCTAAATAGGCTGAGGACCCAGGTTGGCCGAAGCAAAGATAACCTGTGTCGGTGGGGGTACTCAAGTAGCGCAGACGCTAGCTGTGAATGTGGAGAACCCTTGCAAACCATGTTACACCTCACAAACTGTCCCGCGTGCCCGACCACCTGCTCGCGTGAGGACTTACTTGTCAGTAACCAGAGGGCTACCACAGTAGCCGCTTTCTGGGCAAGTAAGATTTAGCCCGAGTTCTTGCCGACACGAAAGAAGAAGAAGGTGGAAGGACCCTGTGCAGGGTCCGTTCGGATCGGTATCACCATCTTATCCATGAACCACCCGCCAAGCAACAGTGTTCGCATTGTTGTGTTACGGTGTGGGGATAAGACACGGTGAAATTACTAGCATAGTGGCATTCCATTTTAGTCCTCAGGGTTGGCAACGCATTTGAGGTCTTAGGATTATAGTCTTGTGAATTCAAATGTCTATGGGTCTCAGATTCCACTTACCATCAGGTGGCCAGAGAGCTCGTGTGCCTTCTCATTAACATAAAAAAACATACTATAATTTCATTTTTTCTGAATGCGTATACCTATCGTATGAGCCCAATACGTTAGGTTAGGCTTGTTTTATTATAATTCTGAATAGTTCACGGTTTCAGAAAAAATGCCTTTATGGCAAATGAATATAATGGCTCACTATCGTTATGGCTTATAAAATTATGTCATTAAATTTGAAATTATTGCATATATAATTCGGGCAAACGATAGAGACCCGACTTAATTATGTATCCATACTACTAACGACACGCTAGCCAAGTTGATAGTGACCCTGCCTTCGTAAAATCCTGGTAAGGGCAGATATTTTTGTGATGAGCTCGAGCATTTGTTCTTGAGTCTTGGATGTATTTAAGTATATATTTCTCTATATAAGTATGTCTATCGTTGTCTAGTACCCATAGTACAAGCCTAGACATTAGTTTGGGACTATGTCAATTTGTGTGACATTGTCCTGTGATATTTATTTATTTATATTTATTTATTTGTAAATGTGAAAGTAATTCTTTCCGTTTGTTACGATTTCACGGGTAAACCGCTGAACCGATTTAGATGTAATTTAGTACGGAGATAGTTTTATCCCGAAAAATTGGACGGTTCCTAAGGGAAAAGCCATAAACGAGTTCTACGTCGTTGTCGCGGGAAACAACTAGTACTGTCAGCGTCATTTAGTACGTAGCAGTCAAGATCATCAAATAGTTGGAAACATCCAGGATGCTGATTAACATCGACGCAGCGTTAGTAATCAAATTGTTCAAGACATCCACAGTGCTCAAATATACCGGAGCACACACAACGGCAAATACTTGATTACATTCAAGACGCCGCTAGTACCGCTACAACCACACCGCCGCTGGTAGCTTATACGAAGTAAACAAAATTCAAATGTCTCTGAAACAATAGTTAAATATACTGTATAAGGTTTACATACAGTTAAATTGGTTTGCAGCCAAGTTTTGGATATAGGAAATAAACCTTGGCTGATTTTTCACCTTAAACCTTCTAAAACTAAACCTATAACTCCCTTGGGAGGTAAAGCTTCCGAGCGTGTGTGATAAAAAATAATTATGTTACAGCAACGTCCCGGAACCGATGATCCTGGCGTTAGTCGGCAATAAGTGTGACCTGAGCGAGTCGCGCGCGGTTCCACTTACCGAGGCGAAACATTACGCTGCCGCGATCGGCGCGCAGTACTGCGAGACCTCTGCACTGCATGACCAGGTAAATATAGTAGTTTATTCACCAAGGGGAGTAAGGCACGGATTTCTATTAGAGTGTGCATTTGTAAACCACACGAGTTTAATAATTTGTACTTACTTACCCTCGAGTGTTATATACTGCTTTATACTACACTTAAAAATAAATAAAATACAAAAGTAACAAATGAATTCTTTCGAGGAAGAACGAGCGCGCCATCGAACAGGGACTCTACTTTGAAATCGCATTTTACGCATCGAGAGCAAAAGGGATGGCAATGGACGAAGTTTTGTTCCAATTACGGATTGCAAAGTTTAGCCTGTTTGATGTATGCACACTCGATTAGTAATCCGTTCCTTACTGTTCTTGGGGAATAAACTACTATTAACACAGTCACTCAAAAAGTGGTACTTTTCGTAGCTGTATATGGTGCGGAAGGTTGGATATTTGGCATTAGTTCCAACGTTTTTTAAATATAATTGTCTTCCAAGCCGTGCATCCAACCAAAGAGTTTGCGTGTTCAACCACTTTATGATTACGTCATTTAGCATTGACACTTTACATAGGTAATATTATTTAAAATATTAAAATTACATAAATACATACATACTTGCACACAAAATAAATCTAGGTAAAATAAATATACACGTTTTGATTTTTAAATATACGTAATTAAATTACTATGTGACATATTTTTTTATTTGGCTGAATGGGTGACCAACCTTTGCCATTTTATAAAGTCTGTGTCAATTAAAAGTAAAACTATCTCTAGTAATAGTTTAATATATTGATTTATTTTTGTTTCATTGATATTTTTTCGCAAATGTATTAAAAAACATCGTTTGATACACGTGCGGAACTGTCATTTTAACTCGTCCCGAGTCTTGTCTTGGGACTCGTGTAAAATGACACACTTTCCGCACTTGCATCAAAATGTACTATATCATGGTATAAAAAATTGGTCTTTCGATTTTTTTGACAAATAACGGGACTATACATCACTATCATATATCATTTCTCTGAACATTTTTGCTCGTATTTCTTTTGTTCATTATTGTAATTCATAATCATCGCAACTCTAAACTGATTTTTACTGAAACCGTTCTGATTTTAAGACGTTTACAAAACAAACCGAACCTAACCTTATTTGTAAAGGGCGGATGGATGCAATATGGTGACGAAAGCATAGGATGGATAAGACTTTTATTAAATTTCAAGTAATATTTATGTAAAAAACATATGCAGTTTTTGGTCAGCAAGTGCATAATACCTCTATCGTTCATAGTACATAATCAGTATATTAAGAAAGTACCGGCCTCTTGTAAATCATCAACTCTTGAGAGTCTAAATCCGTGTTTAAATCTATTACGTCTTGGACATTGATTATTTACCACAACAATAAAATTGTATAACTACTTTGCAATTATAATTCTCTTTTTTAAACCAATTGTAGTCATATCCATATTACGTATATCGTTTGACATGATTCACCCGCCAAGCAACAGTGTTCGCATTGTTGTGTTCCGGCGTGGGGATAAGACAACCGGTGAAATTACTTGCATAGAGGCATTCCATCTTAGTCCTCAGGGTTGGCAACGCATTTGAAGTCTTAGGATTATAGTGTTGAGAATTCAAATGTCTATGGGTCTCAGATTCCACTTACCATCAGGTGGCCTGAGTGCTCGGGTGCCTTCTCCTTAATTTGCATCCGTCGTCCGCCCATTACTTATTCACCAGTTGGATATTTTTTGAATCCTGAAATTAAACGGGTGTATGATTAATATTGGCTATGAAGAGTAATCATTATGATGTAAAATGTTAGGAGATACATTTTCGGAGTTCCAATAATCTAGGCCTCGATTCTACTGCGTCATAACGATATCGCGTTTGACGTGTTTTAGTATCGTTAACGTTTTGATAACTCTTATGTCAAACGCGATATCGTTCTGACGCAGTAGAATCCAGGCCCTGAAAGAGCAAGACACACAGTGTGTCCCCGGATAAGGTGCACAAACGAATAGGATGAAACTAGATGTTATTACACCGACAAAACAAAATTTTAAGAAATGTTTTTTTAAGGCTCGTTGTACATTAGGATGTACATAATCAAGGCAATTTAATTTAAACTACATAATGATAGTTAGGGCTTGTAGTGCTGTTAGGCGATGGGCTTGCAACCTGTCACTAATACACTGGTAAACATCTTAGCCTGATTGTGCAAAATGTGGTTACAGAATTATCAACACGTTTTTTAGAGTTGTTGGTATTTCTGTAGTTCTGCCACCCCATTCTGGGAATGAAGGCGTGACTTTATGTATGTATGTATGTATGTATGTAATGAGATTAAAGTCAACTTTTCTTAGTTTAGAAATTAAAATTGATACCTACGCTTACCGATACGCACCCAAATACGATATTGTCTGATTATTCACTATACTTTATTGACTCCGCAGGGAATCGACCAGGTGTTCCTAAGCACAGCGACCGCCCTCCTCCAGTTCTCGTCCACCAACCTAGGGTCCTCGCTTCGCTCCTATGACTCAGCGGATGGTGACTCGGACCGCATACCCACAGGTAACAAGTTCAAACAATAAAATAATCTATACTAATAAAGCTAAAGTTTGATTGTTTGTTTGCTTGAACGGGCTAATCTTAGGAACTACTGAACCAATTTAGATGAAATTCGGTATGGAGATAACTAAGGTCCTGGGGAACATAGGATACTTTTAATCCTGGAAAATTGAACAGTTCCCGAAGGAATAGCGATAAATGAGGTATTTGACATAACATAGATGACAGTATCAAATTGTGTTTAATAGTGTCGTCTACATACATATAGGGGAGGAGCAGACAAACTAGTTCTTCGCGTACGAAGTCGCGGGCGTCTTCTAGTATGAATATATTTCTATGTATTTAAGTATGGATTTCTCTAACTCTGGACTGTCCACGAAACCGAATCCATTTTGTAGTAATTAAGCCTTGTTTCATACGTGGGGTGTATCTTAGCTTTGTTCTCAATGAAAGCTAAGTGGTAGAGAAAGCACTTTTGTATCTTCTCTATGCGGTCAACGTGCAACTTATAACCCGGGCCCCATACTCCAGAATACTTCTGATAACACAGTTGTACACTGGGATAAGGACTCTAGAGTCTTTGAAACATTTTATCTGCCTGACTATAAAACCTGTCAATTTGGATGCTTTTTTGGCAACTCTATCTATATGCTCTCGAAATGTCAGGGCATTATCAATAACAATACCGAGATCGCGAATGCTGGTTACCTCGGTTAATGGGAAGCCGTTTAAATTATCACAAATTCGAGCTGGTTTATTGAAAATGAAAATTTGATGTGGTAGCACTTACCGTTATTTAAATTCATATGGTTGAAATTACACCAGTCGGAAAACCTATTCAAATCATCCTGCAGTAAACTCTCATCACCACTCTTCTCGATATCTTTATATAATTTGAGGTCGTCGGCGTACATTTTAAAATTACAGCGGATGGATTTTGCTAAGTCGTCTATAAATAAATAAAATAAATAAATAAATATCAGGGGACAATCTCACACAAATTGACCTAGTCCCAAACTAAGCTCTAGGCTTGTACTATGGGTACTAAACAACGATAAACATACTTAAATAGAGAAATACATACTTAAATATATATAGAAAACATCCAAGACTCCGGAACAAATATTCGCGCTCATCACACAAATATCTATATAAATTAAAAAGAAAAGTGGGCCTATGTGTGATCCCTGTGGGACTCCTGAGGGAATGTCTACTGCGCCAGACTTAAAGCCTCGTAGGGCCACTAACTGCGACCGATTTCTAAGGTAAGACTCGCACCACCGAAGAAGAGAACCATGTATACCCGCGTGTTGATCTTTTGCTAGGAGAATGTCATGATCTATCAAGTCAAAAGCCTTGCTGAAGTCAGTATAGATCGCGTGAACTTCCTTCGAACTGTCTAGGGCTGTATATTCGCGTTCATCACACAAATATCTGCCCATACCGGGATTTGAACTCAGAACAGTTGGCTTCAGAGGCAGGGTCACTCCCAACTAGGCCGACGTGTCGTTATGCATAAAGGATGTGGTAATTTGTCAGGTAGCCCGACGTCGGACCCCGCCACGCACACGGGCAAGGTGGAGCTGCCGGCCTGGAGCATCGACAGCATCGCGCACGGCGAGCCGGCGCGCGGCCTGTGCTGCTAGCGCGGCCGGCGGGCCCGCCCGCACACGGGCAAGGTGGCGCTGCCGTTTATCATAATTCACCGAATTATTAACAAAAAGAAGAAAAAATCGCATCGGTAGCGGAACGACTCAGCAACTTTATCAAATTTGTACGCGCCTCGCCCACAGACAAGTTAGAATTTGTCGTTCTGTCCGCGGCACGCTCGGATACACGTCCAAATTACGCGAGGTACGCACACCGAGGCGCCTTTGAGCGCAAGCAAGACCGACTCTCGACGGCTCGCTACGCGCCGGTCGCTGCTCGCGCACAGCGCGTACGTATTTAAACAAAATAGGTGAGCCGTGCGTGCCTCAACCCGAGCTTGCTCTAATTCGTACCCACCTTAAGACATACGAAGATCTGTTCTCAGGAACCTTGTCATCGATTTTAGTGACAAAAAAAACTGCATACGTAAATATAAAATAATCTCAAATATAAAAAAAAACACACATCTTAATTAAATTAAAGGATGCAATGCATTTTATTAATTTAAGGTATCATATTTCATAGTAACATTTGCTGCTTAAAACCTACACAATCGATATCCAAACAGAAATAATGTAAGTTTAATTTTTAAATACGAACGGGTTGATTCCAAAATTGAGTACAAGTTTGTTTTAATCTATGTATGCAGTTATTCTTGACACTAAAATCTAAGACATGGTTCCTAAGAACAAATCTTTGTATGTCTTATAGTTGGGTGTCCATCATTTCATCGAATGTATCATTTTTTTGAAATTTCATTTTCTCGACCGCTATTTACTCGTGAAACCATAATGTTTTCAGGGTATCTTAAACATCTAACCTAACCTCCGTAATGAATGTTTAAGATACCCCGAAAACATTATGGTTTCAGCAGAAAATAGCGTTCGATGAAATGAAATTCAACAAAATGACACATTCTATGAAGTGATGACTTACCTTTATAGTTACAGACTTGCCCATACTGACTGATCTTAAAGTGCAACCCTGTATATTATGACTATTATGTATTGTTTACAAGCTTTTTACTTGCAATGTTTGTCAGTTTAGGTCATTGTACAAGTCAATTTTGAACCATTTCTCGTTGATGGAATGGGTTGAAATTTGGACCACATTATGTAAAACCGATGACAATGCAATATATCTAAGAGCTGGTGTGATGATGGAGTCGGAAGGTCGCAACAGGATCTCCACTATACTTAACGCTTTTTTTCACCATCAGCTTTTTCTCATGTTTCCTGACCTGTTCACCTTTATTCGTTTACGCTCTCGGAATGAAATCAATCTAGCTTCATCCGACTACTGGAGCTCTACTTTGAATTTCGTAATTCGAACTTCATCTATTGGGATCCCCTTTGCTCTTGATGCTTTACTAATTTAGCGTAAATGAAAAAAGATTTTTCTCGTAGCATGGATAGAAAATGCTATCGTGTATAATCATTAATTATCAATTACTTTCTGGTCACAAAAACCGATATACACTAAAGGGTGATAAAGAACTGGGGCCCATATCTCGTGACTTCGAGGTGATTTTTCATGCGAGATATGTCAAAAAATTGTATGCAGTTGACAGTTAATCTCGCATGAAAAACCATTTCGATGTCACGAGTTTTGGGTCCCCTGATCGTTCTAATTCTTATTGATTGTATTAAAATCATCCATTTTGAATTTAATCGGTGTCAATCGAAATGGACAAAGATGTAAACAAATTAGTACTTTTTGACACATAACCTCAAATACTCGTCGAGAATATTTTTATTTTTAAAAACGTTTTATTTTATTTGTTGAATATAAACTTCAGAGCATTGTGAGCCGATACTTAAATGGCGTAGCTGTCATAAATTAAACATACTAATTTAGCTCCAGGCGATGTTTCTCACCCCTAGGTAGGTTTTTTTTTGGAAAATTAAATGTACATACTTACTTGGTTTTTTGTAATATCTACAACATATTCGAAAATCGAATTAATCGGACTAGGTTTAGGGGGAAAGAAACGTCGCAGTTGCATTTCGTATGGAAATTTTCAGCTTTACAGTCCTCTTTATATAAACGTGTCAAAAATGATGAAAAGTTTAAATAATTAAAAATACCACTCATTCTTCAAAAGTGCGTTATTAACATGGAGTATATCATGGAGGTAAATTTGTTAGTTTTTTTTTAACACCTTTGCCTATTCGAATGAGCATCGACTTTACTTGCATATTCCCTTTTGAATATTATGTACCTATAGCTTGCTTTAATGAGTTGCCTTAGTATTAAAAATTATTAATAGTTTTAATGACTGACATGATTGTGATCAGGATAATAAATCATCTGTTGTTTTTTAATCAATATACTTACTAAATAGGCTTAGATAATTATAAAAATAGTATTATAATCTCAGTGTACCTACGATTCAAATTGGGACCAATTTTGAAGAGTTATGTTTTGTTTTGTACACATTTACATATAAATCTGTATGTAAATCAATTTATTTAGTTATCTTAACGAGTTGTTATGTCGTTACTCAATAGATAGCGCTAGCGAACAATATTTCAAAAAACACTTGTGTGCATTAGTTAGACGTAAGTTGTTTGTATAATATACCGTGTACATATTCAAATGATCTATATTGTATTTAATTATTGTCATTTTGTTCGATGCAACGAATTTATTACTCCGCAACAATTTTAGATCGCTAAGGTTTCGGAAATATGAATTAAAGATGGCGTCGCGTGTGAAGGTTAAATTAAAATGGCTGCCAAACAACACAACTAGAAATAGATAAAAATAAACAAGTCGTATGTTGCTGGGATTCTACACGGTAATAACGATATCGTCTTTGACGTGTTTCCGTATTGTCAACGTTGTCGTTGTCGTTCCGTAATGTCAATAATGGCGACCGAGTCATAAACAATTCTAAAACATGTCAAATGTGATATCCTTATAACGTAGTAGAATATAAGCCCTGGTGAGAGTGCGTCTGGATCTTACTCTGCTCCTAATGGTGCATGTGCATCTATATTGTCTGCCGCAATTATTTTTAGGCATAATGTGCTTTGTCATGATTATAGCAAGTGATGTATTTTTTAAGAAGTAGTTACTTATTCAGGATTTTTATAAATTAAACCTAACCTAACACAATGACAGCCGCGGCTGCGTTTATCATAATTCACCGATTTATTAACAAAAAGAAGAAATCGCCTCGGTGGTGGAACGGCTCAGCAACTTTATCAAATTTGTACGCGCCTCGCCCACAGACAAGTTGGAATCGATCGTTCTGCCCGCGGCACGCTTGGGTGCACGTCCAAATTACGCGAAGCACGCACACCGAGGCGCCTCACTCTCGACGGCTCGCCGCGCGCCGCTCGCTGCTCTGCTCGCGCACAGCGCGTGAGCGCGTACGAATTTGAGCAAAATAGGTGAGCCGTGCGTGCCTCAACCTGAGGCTGCTCAAATTCGTACCCACCTTAACGGAAACCGGTCCCGGTCTCTGGTCGCGATGTGACCCATCCCGAGCGCACGATTTACACAATCCCAATTTAGCG
Source organism: Acleris holmiana (assembly GCA_949316455.1). Lineage (NCBI taxonomy): Eukaryota > Metazoa > Arthropoda > Insecta > Lepidoptera > Tortricidae > Acleris > Acleris holmiana. The sequence goes on from OX438788.1 coordinate 10,318,517, forward strand.
TAACATGTCCTGTAGATTTCCAGCGCAGCTCGATCCGACCGAGCCAATACGATCGTGTAAGTGTTTGCAAGCCATTTATTACTTCATAAACATGAATAATTAAATTCATATTAACCCACGCATCATCACAAACTCGTCCAGAACACGCTTTTTTAATATCAGGGATCGTTACCGGTATTCTGACTACCGGTTTTAAATGAGGTATTACCGATTAAAATTGACTTTCACTATTTATACCGCTATAGCTCTGATTAGCGGTAAAATGAATACCGGTATTCAAGTTTATTATCGGATTAGACAATTGACAACAATACCCCTTTTTGATACTTTACCCCTAAAAACCATAACCAGTAATACCTGTCAGTGTCAATATTCTCGTTTATTTTTATATGTAAATGTTTTCGGTGCTCTTACAAAAAACTTAGACTCGCCTTAGACAAGTCTGAAACTACAGTTCATTAAAGTCTAATTGATATCTCACTTATCAGGTACAATGAATTGCGGTATTTAATACTGTTAAATAGTGAATACATAGCGATAAAAACAAAAGCGGAATGACAACAATACCTCTAATTCGAATATAGGTATTATTTATTAGCGGTAATAATTTGACGATGTAAATACAGGTATTAAATATAACCGGTTTTACAATCCCTGGTTAATATTCCGCCTGTGTCCGCGCTTGAAATCACAGTGACGCCATCTATTAGAAAAGATCTTTATTATGATTTGTTGATAGTACTAATTATGTTATTTTATTATTAATTCTTATCATTATGTCACTTTAGTTTTTATGTATATCTGACGATGTGATAATGACAATAAATATAATTTTGTATGATATTTTTTCAATGTTTATTATTATTTCATTAACCCTTTGCTTGGAATAAAGTGTTTAACGTGGTTAATTGTGGAAAGTACTCTCATGTGGTAACCACTGCTGCGGAACTTTTCAGGTAATAATTATAACAATAACTCGAAAATAGTCGATATTGCGATCGATCTGTCAATCACGGACAGGACTATTGTTGCCAATAAGCCTGATATCGTGTTAACAGATCGATCTCAACGCCGAGCAGTGCTTGTTGACGTCACCATCCCACATGAAGAGAACCTCGTGAAGGCTGAGAGGGACAAGCTCAGCAAGTACCTTGACTTGGCTCACGAGGTGACCGCTATGTGGGATGTTGACTCGACGATCATTGTCCCGATAGTCGTTTCGGCGAACGGTGTTATAGCGAAGAGTTTCGATCAACACCTCAAGAGACTCTTGCTAGGTGGCTGGATCAAGAGCCAGATACAGAAAGCAGTGCTTCTCGACACAGCACGTATTGGGAGGAGGTTCCTCACTCTGCAGCCCTAACCACCGGTCGCTTGATCCCTGCCCCGCTGCCGGCGGCACCCTTAGGGTAGGTTTTTTATTATAGTTATTTTACTTTTATATCTTTATATTTATTGTAATTTGTACGTGTTTGTGTGTGTGTGTGCGTGCGTGTGTGTGTGTTATGTTCCCCGTAATCAGCACTGAGCTACTACTTACTAGATACATGCTACATTTTACTGGCATATATTGCCAATTGCAAAACTCTTTTCGCCCAAGCGTTACGTCTTTTAACAAACAATTACGGAATAGCGTTCACCAATCAGGGCCTCTATTCTCCTTATTATTTTCATTTTTGAAAACGAGCGCTCTCCAGTGCTATTTGATACAAATACATTCTCAATGAAATTTTAAGGTTTGGGAGCTACAGCTCTGAAATTTATACCTTCGAGGAGTGAACAAATATATATCGATGACTTGTTTTAATATTTAATATAACCTTTTTTGTACAAAGTACAAAGTAAGTAGGTAAAACGTGAAAAAAAAACAAATGAAAAGGTGTTTACCTAGTCTGAATTTGTTTTATACCCGACTACGGCGAAGCAAAGGAAGGGTAATGATTTTTGACACCCTATGTATGTTTCTATGTATGTAAGTTTGTATGTATGTATGTATATATGTTCCACTCTAGCGCCGTTCCTAATGAACCGATTTTGACAAATGAGGTGTCTATCGATTTGACTTTAGTGCGATGGTTATATTATAGGCTATTTTGTTTTATTATAATTTAAACATTTTTTTTTTTTGGTGTCCCACTGCTGGGCAAAGGCCTCCCATCTTTTTCGCCATTCGTCCCGGTTGAGTGCATGCTCCCGCCATTCGCTTTGAAACGCGTCCAAGTCGTCCCGCCATCTCCTTTTGGTCTGCCTCTGCTCCGGTAGCCATCTTGCAGAGTCCATTTAAACATGGCAGACGGAAATTTAAAGTAATGAAATTAAAAAACTTTGAGGACCATCTAGCGGGTAGTGTCGGTACTACGCTTGTGATAGATATGTCCGGTAGATGGTGTAGGTAAGCAATGTTTGTGTCATTTGTTACACGTGTTTGGCCTTCGACTACGAACAATATTTTTCTTTTTATTACAGTCGGGCTTTAGTTTTATTAATTTTTCTAAGTCTATTGTTGGCTGTAGCCCCGGTTGCCCTCCCCTAAATCTAGCACTGCTTAAAATATATCGTTTAATATTATCATTGATGTTACTAATAGCACAGCTGTCTTAAACATTTTCCTTGGAACAGAATCACACAGCGACATCTAGGGGAGCACGCCACGCATCTTTTCGATCGAAACACGAGCTGCGCACTGCTGCAACAGCCGGAGTCTTCGCCTGCGTTGTATGTGTAGTCAGTTTGCACCGATATTTGGTAGTTGATAGCGTACCCATTTTCATTCATGTAGTAGGTTTGGGAGTATGCCATTGCCAATATAGTTATGAAGATAATAATGGTAGTTTTCATCTGAAAGTGAAAAAAACTTGTTGATAATTCTGTAACCACATTTTGCACAATAAGGCTGAGATGTTAACCAGTGTATTAGTGACAGTTTGCAAATCAACAAGTTACAACTAATTTTTAAAGTCAATTGATGCTTAGATGATTTTAGTAGGTATAAACAATTTAATCGTCTGTATCTCAAGAACCAATGATAAATAAATAAATCACAGGACAATGTCACACAAATTAATCTAGTCCCAAACTAAGCTCTAGGCTTGTACTATGGGTACTAGACAACGATAAACTTACTTATATATATAAATATATACTTAAATACATAGAAAACATCCAAGACTCAGGAACAAATACTCGTGCTCATCACACAAATATCTGCCCTTACCGGGATTTGAACCCAGGACCCCTAGCTTCGAAGGCAGGGTCACTACCAACTAGGCTAGCGTGTCGTAGCGTGATGTCTACTTAGTCGTGATAGTTTTCTAAATTCGTTGTATGCTCTTCCATTTAAGTTGTTTTTAGATTTTTAGTATTTGTAGTTTTGGCATTAGGGGGAGGTTTTCACTAACCCGTAATATTTTTGAAAGACCTATCCAATGACACCCAAAGACAACGAAGGTACCTACCCTAAAATAAACTTTTTTCAAGATTTAATGTTACCACTTTGTTGGCGTGACTAATAAGTATATTCATTAAAATTACAGCTTTCTAGTATTACGAGTCTCTGAGCTAGGCTGCGGACGGACGGACGGACATGGCGAAACTATAAGGGTTCCTAGTTTGACTACGGAACCCTAAAAATGGGGGTCTATATTGTCTGCCATAATTATTAGTTGTAATAATGCGTCAAATTAGTATTATAATAGTAATTAGTAGTGAGATGGACTGGCAGCGCTCTCCTCCCTTTTCAGTCCGGTGGCCCTGAACACCAGCGTCAAGGCTAGGAAGCCTGACTCCATGCTGAGTGGCAACCATTTCGGTGTTAATTTTATATTGTATTACTCTTTTTCAAATGGTTTGTTGTTGTTGTTGTTCATTTTATTTTAACACCGAATAAACATTTTTTTGTTTTCTAAAATCTTTTTTTTTTTACAAAATTGGCCACAAGAGGGCTCTTTTACACTTTGGTGATATGCATTGAATCTACTAGCGCTTCGGACAAGACCATCATTGCGGATAAGCGAAGCAAAATAAACCGGCTGAAGGTAATTTTTTTAGTCAGTCATAACGTATTTTTTCAAGAAACTGTTACTCTTTCAGGATTTTTATAAATCACACCTATCATAACCTAGCCTTATCTGCAGATATAATATTTTAGAAATTCTGAATGGTTTTAGGTTCCAGCGATTTAAAATTATGACTACCAATAGTTATGTCAAGAAAGTAAATAAGTAGCCGTAACTCGACAAATAGTTAAAATGGATTATTTAAGGTAAAATAAGTAAATAAACCCGACGGCCTCACAGCTTCTGCTGGATTGTTTGGGTCAAGTAGGGTCATTGTCGTGTTTCATGATAAGAATTGTTATGACATGATTGTGCTGGGTTTCTCAAACTATTACACTTTTGGAATACGTGAAAACCTTATTTACAGATTCTAAATTACTTTACAGAATGTAATGATTAATTTTATAGTTCCATAATCGATTATTACCCCGTCTTGATAAAATGTATAACGTAGGTAAGTTTATATTTAAATTAATTGCGTTTAGAGTATCTTGCCAAAAGTTGATAGACTAAACAATTCCTTTTTATATAGAGTAAAATAAGAGGTAGAAAAACTGGAGTGGACTCAGCTGATATAAGCAGTGCGGGTTCGCTTTGGTAGGCCGAGTTGAAATACAAGCTTCACCGGTGTAGAAAGCTGGCCGTGGCTGAGCTAGCCCGTGCAAGGAGCCGGAGTAGTTAGTTCCCGTACTTTACGTATTTTTAACCGACTTAAATAAGTAGGTTCTCCCTATGTTCCCCGATTACTCAAAGACCGCTGGATAGGTTTGTTTTTTTTGTTTGAATGGGTTTACTTCTAGTTTTTCCCAATTTAAGCACGTCAAGAGCTGATGAAATCGAGGGAATTCCTCAAAAATTATAGGAATGCATGTGGCGATTTTAGAATTTTCAGTGATAAATATCAGAGGTCAATCTCACACAAATTGACCTAGTCCCAAACTAAGCGTTAGGCTTGTACTATGGGTACTAGACAACGATAAACATACTTGTATAGAGAAATACATATGTAAATACATAGAAAGCATCCAAGACTCAGGAGCAAATATCACAAATATTTGCTCCTGAGTCTTGGATGTTTTCTCTCATCACACAAATATCTGCCCTTACCAGGATTTGAACCCAGGACTACTGACTTCGGTGGCAGGGTCACTCCCGAATAGGCCAACGTGTATTCAAAAAGTATCATTCGGTGAAGTGGGACTGAAGATGAAGACCACTGATGGCCATCGGAACTCCTCAATGGTACCTATTTCAAGGGTGGCAATAAGATATCTCGATTAAAATAGTTGAGCGACTATGACGAAGCACTTTCAAATGGTTTTAACATAGACTAAAGAAAGAAAGAAGAAAGAATTTCATTTATTTTGCAAACAATTAACAGACCTAAAGAAACTACAATACATAAGAGTTGGACACAATTGCATGCAAAAATGGATACCACTCAGCAGGAAGGCGAGTCGCTTGTGAGCGCCACGACGCTGGTCTTCCGTGGATCCAGGCGCCCGCGTGTGCGAGACAGCGGACAGGGAATTACATAATGACATTGAAATTTAAATTATGAATAAGATAAACGTAAATAAATTATGACATCTCATGTTGGTCTGATATTACAATTGTTGTGAACATTGCTGGGTGAAACTACGCTAGCTGCGCACGTAACCTAACTATTTTGTGAATAAAATAAAATGGGGGACTATGACTTTGCTTGTTTCTTATTAATTGAGATGTGGGATGACATAAGGGGGGATTGCAAAAATATTGTACATAGCTAAGGCCCTAATTGATGTCAATGTTTAATTGAAACAAAATATGTTTCTTTTGTGTAACGAAGATTAAACATACAATTGTATGACTAATTTTCTTTACACAAAAAAAGAAACTAAGTTTCAAGCGCACTGCAAACAACGCCGCCGGAAAGTCATTGTCATATTTCAACAAGTAAATATTCTTCGTTGTAGTCGCTCAACTATCTTAATCGAGATAATTTATCGCCACCCTTGAAATAGGTACCGTTTAGGAATTCCAATGGCCATCTGAGGTCTTCATCATCATGTGTGTGGTCCACTTCCCCAGGTGATATTTTCTGTATGCAAATGCTCGATCTATTACTAAAAATACTATAAAATCACTATATGTTTGCCTATAATATTTGAGGAGTTCCCTCAATTCCTCACTGATCACAGTGATCACACAAAAAAATAATAATCGAGCCCTCTTTAATAAAATAAATGATTTAAGAAACGAAAAACCGCCTTCAAAAACTAGGCAATAACAATAGGTTAGTCCAACTGAAGTCGGCGACCACAACATTTTCAACAAAAAAGCAGAGTTCAGATGGACTAACCTATTAGGTAGGTGCCTACAATTTTAAAAGAAGTGAATCTTTGCGTTTTTGAAACATTTATTTTTTAAATGCGGAGTACAGTTCTGGGTCAATATGAATTGGTTTTAATATACATGTGGTTAAATGTTTATTACGTTGTATTATTTACGTTTAGTTTCTAGAGGTGATAAGTGGTATGTGTCACACAAACCGCAGTTATTTGCATCTCGAGAGTTCGTGTCTTTGAATCCTTCGCTTGTTTTTTAATTAAAATCAACACTCGCAACCAAAACCAACTTCTCTTGTGGCGCAAATAACCATTTATTTATGATATTATAGATATTGTATACGTAAACAATTACGATCTCGTAATTACTTGGTCGACTGGTAGAGTAAGCATTTTTCAAGATGGAATGCTTAAATAACTTAAAAGCTAATTGCATTGCACGGATTTAAATGCCAGATACGTATTTAATAGATTACATTTAATTAATCCAATTAGTTTAAAGGCAAGTTGAAACAAAGGTAAGTGGGATCCGTGACCCATAGACATTTCCATTCTCAAGACATTAATCTCAAGACTGCAATCCTAATAATTAATAAATTCATCTTGACAGTGATGCCCGTCACAGGATATGTCAAAGTAAATGTCAAGCCAAAGAAAACTGTCATCTTTGAAGCATCTTGGGACGAGCATTAAAGTTGAGATAATTTTATGAATACGACCCTAAGACTGCGTTTAGCCAGCCCTCAAGCTCGTCGGATAAAAATCAAAGTCCAAGATATTCTACAAATACCATTTTATAGTTAAATTAATAATATCAACTCACTGTGAGACGGGCGTCAGCTATCAGAAGTATAACGGCGAAGACTGATAGTGACTCATTTAGTTTACTATATTCTGAAACTGAACTGATTTTGTATAGTATAAACAAGACAAGTGTTGCCAACTAGAAGTTGATTTTTTGCCGTTAAATCTTTTCCAGGCCGCCCCAATCTAAATAGTTGAACATGGAATGTAATACATATCGTGACTACCTACTTTGAAAAACCTCGTCCTTCATATTTCACAACGTACGATTTTAAACTTATTTCTCTTCATGTTTAACTTTAAAATAGTATATCTCGACGTATGAGATACGAGGTTTTTTCAAAGTAGTGACGATATCGAAGTTATTTACATGTAGGGAATTAATTTCAGAGCAAGTAACTGTTCGCGTATATTCAATCAGATATGATTCCTTAACTAACAAACAATTAATTATTATGTAAACTGAATTAGTTATACGTATGTATTTTTATTTACGTGCACAGGTAGTTTTACATTGATAGGTTTTAGAAAATTAAATATGAATTTGGTAACTCTAACGGTCGTGTTATAATTTTATAAAATAACCTGCTGTATGTGAAATTACGTCACTTTTACGTCAGCGGCACCAAACGTGCGGGGTCTGGTTATATGGCATAGGCGAGCCGCCACGTGACGTAGTCATATGCCGTACATGAAACTGACAAGACATGGCAGTTCAATTCACAATTCATTCATTTATATATTAAACTAGCGACCCGCCCTCGCTTCGCTCCGGGTTAAAGTATTAAATATATAAACCTTCCTCTTGAATCACTCTATGTATTAAAAAAAACTGCATCAAAATCCGTTGCGTAGTTTTCAAGATCTAAGCATACATAGGGACAAACAGCGGGGAGCGACTTTGATTTATACTATGTAGTGATATGGCTTAACGCACAGTTTTATCGTGTCGAGACAACAATAGCACAAACCAAACTTTATCCAGAGGAAGCATTTCCAATCATCGGTTATAGATTTTTAAGAGGATTGTGAAGCGATGCTAAAATCGCGTAGCTGTCAAAAATAATCCATACAAATTTCCACGATTTTCAATTGAATATTTTGTAAATATTATAAAAAACTAGATCTGTAGGTACGTTTCCGCTTTTGTTTTTTTTTCCCTCCAGTAAATATTTTCTTGGAAAGGAAAACGTACAGACCTAGATTTTCATAATATCTACAACATATATAAAAATCTTAAAAATTGGATAACGTTTGGGGGGAGAAAAACGTTATAGTATTTTGTATGTTTTTTTTTGCTTCAGTCCTCTCTATATCTCCACTTTTCGTTGGTAATTTACACCTTTGAAGTCGGGTAAAATGAACGTTATGTTTTGACGACACGTTGGCCTAGTTGGGAGTAACCCTGCCTCTGGAGCCAGCGGTCCCGGGTTCAAATCCCGGTAAGGGCAGATATTTGTGTGATGAGCACGAGTATTTGTTCCTGAGTCTTGGATGTTTTCTATGTATTTAAGTATTTATTTCTCTATCTAAGTATGTTTATCGTTGTCTAGTACCCATAGTACAAGCCTAGAGCTTAGTTTGGGACTAGGTCAATTTGTGTGACATTGTCCTGTGATATTTATTTTTATTTATTATTTTTTTATGTTTATAACGAAATAGTTTTTATTACTTTGCACGTCATTGAAACAAATATTCTAGAATTTTCCATGCTACGCGACCTTTTCGGCACTAGGGCACATAGTGTGGCCTAATTGTTATCGATAAATTTATAGATTAATATTTTTTATTATGATTTGTTAGAAATTATAAACAAGGTGATTTTTATTGTATTTATAACAATAAATTATTAATAATATGTACTTACTTAACAATTAATTTAACCTAAATGCCTAAAAACGAAAAACGATAACTTTTATTGAATTAATTTAGTTAAAAATAATTAGATTTTTCTTCTATTGCATAAGATGAAACTAATATTTTTAGTTGCCCGAAGGAAACTGATCGTAATGAATATCGATACTAAATTTAACGAACGCAATGGTCCCCCTCTATCACTTGACATAAGTTCTCAAAACGTTCGCATTCCCTACAAAAGTTCGGATATAAACTAGTATTAACCGGTATTTTTAAACCGGTTCCGAGACGTGATCTCCACACCGGAAAACATCAATGCTGACACTGCTGCAGGACCAAGCAGCTGTGTTGGCATTGTTAACCTTTTGAACGCCACGGTCGGCTGCAACTTTGCATGCCCCAGACGCCAATCGCACTGATACAAAATGTATGGAGCATACTGAGCGCTCGGCGTCCCCGAGACGAAAATCCGATGACCTGATTTGCCGGCTTCGGCGGTTAATGAGTTAAACTGTATAGGTCGTAGATATCCGAGGAAAATATAATTAAAAAAACACATTTTTAAAACAATATTTTACTGAAAACTTTAAGTACAACCCGTTCTTATAATAATACAATTCATGTACCCAACTAACTTAAATAAGCTTGCGAGACCCGGGGTTATTAAGGCAATTTAGTTTTAAACTTTATTTAAACGGTAATAAAGTTCATTTTAATTTGCTTCAACATTTAAAATGCCATTTTAGAGCAAAAGAAATTGAACTTTATTTCCATGTCGCTAGGTTCGAATTCCATGATGGGTCTCACGAGACTTAGATACTTAATCTCATTAGGCAGTATGGAGATAATGAAAACTAAACATTAAAATGTATGCCCAAATATAAACCAACATCGGAATTTTGGGAGCTAAATTGAATAACGTGTAGGGAGGAAACTCGTTTATCGATGCTTTCCCCTAGACTAGTGATAGCTCCCAGCTTCGTTTGTGTCTTTTTTCCTCAATTATTATTTTGGAGGAGATGAGAAAGTAGATTACACAGCACAAGAACAGTAATTCTAAAATACACTATAATGAGTTGTTTTTTTTTAATAATTAAGAAAATAAATAAGTTATTTTATTATTTTGTTTTATTTTTTTTCATTACGTAAATAAAAATATTATTTAGAAAAGCATCGATAAGTGAGTTTAACGATATGGGAACTCCCTAACTGTCATTTAATTTCGCTCCCAATACTTATCCGATGATAAACAATGGTCACAAATGTCACAATACGTTAGGAAACTAAACGAATAAAATGTAACATACATTTTGGCAACGAATTCCTGAAAATGTTTAGGCCAATTTCTATTACTTAGGCGAAGGCTACACGTACAATAAATACTGTGATCTACTCATATTTAACATAATATCGTGATATTTACTGATCGTGTGGTCTAGTGTATTGACGGATGTCAATATTTATCACGGAAATCTAGATTTCTGGATTCTGGATGGCAGTTTGTGATAAATATTGAAATCCGTCAATACACACGATCAGTAAATACTGTGACATTTTAGTATAGTTTTTATCTTCATATCCAGTACACGTCTGAACTCAACGAAATACGTTACAGTACTGACGTGATAAATATTGAACGTGTAGCCTTGCCTTTGTATTGCGTTAATAAAACGTAATCTATCCGTTTTTATTGTATTGATGGACCAAAGTATTTATTGTACGTCTAGCCTTCGCCTTATAGCTAAGACCGTGGGTGAACACGTTAATTTAATTTATAAATTAAATGGAATGTTTAAAATCATAACTCAACCGGAATAATATCTCATTTATTGTACCCATGTGAGTTCAAGATACTCGAAAAAAAGTTTTTAAATATTAATTTAATAAACATATCATTTGGGCAAACGCTTACTTTTCCAAAACTCTAAACGTTTCAGATTTTTTATAAAACTGACCTAATAACCTAACCTATAGAGTTCTACACGATGGTTCTGAAATAAACCCTGAAATATTTAGTTTCGCAAAAAAGCGTTTGCCCAAGTAATGTTCCCCCTGTGTCTATAATACCATTGATTTGTACCAGGGCTCCTATTTCTGGGAGGTTTTGCCCTTCGGGCATCTAAAGATCCCTAACGAACCTAACCTACCTACTTTTGCGGTAATTTCTGAGCTTTGCGGTGATTTCCGGAGGTGATCCATTAGCAGTGGGACCAACGGTCCTAAACTCATGAATCGGAGGTTTTAGTTGTGAAAATGGAAAAAAATGGCTTGTTTCATAACTGGTTATGAAACAGTGAAAAAAAATCCTTATTCATAACCAGTTAGTAAACCTTGGCTATGAACGTGGCTGAACGGTATATTTTTTGTATGTTTTCGATGCAATGGTACTAGCGACACGTGCTAGTATCGGTAGTACCATTGATGGTACTAAGGACACATAGTAGTATCACTTGTACCATTGATGGTACAAATCAATGGTACTATAGACACAGGGCTGTAATGTTTTTGGGAAATGAATCAGTTTGGGAAAGGTCAGTGCACCAAATTTTGCCACACGCCGTACGATCCGATAATTAAAAAGTTAACGGATCTTATCTCTTGCAGAAAATTCTGCGTGATACGTCCTATGAAATTCAATTAGTCAAAAGGCACAAAGTTAAGTAAACATTTTATATTTCCTTGATTTATTTTGAATAATCAAAAAATAACAAAAAAGTGCGACCGTGTCCGCTCGCCTTTGTAAAAGGCCTCGATAATTAAAACAATAAAATATTTCAACATTCAATGTTAAGAATCGTATAAACATTCAGCTCTTAAAATCAGTTCATTTGACTTTTTTAAATGTCATACACTAAATAGGCTAATTTTTACAAACAGCGTATGTACCTAAATGTGTCTAATATAATAAAACATTAAATGTTCACGAACAAAATAAATTGCCCAATCCCTAATTTATTTAAACTTGTGTTTTTCTCTAATAATAATGTCTATTGTATACTAGATTATTTCGTAGTCGCACTCAAATATATCGAAACAAGGTGCTCAAGTATGCTCTGATATTTTTGATGGCGGCTGTAAATATATTGAATATAAAATAGAATTACTAGTGTAGTGATGTCGTGTAATACTTAAAAAGGGCTCAATTTTGGGACGAAGCTTAAATATATTAACAATTGTCATTGTCATTATAATATAGCTAATAGGTACTCGTCCCGCAACGGCTTTCTTCCCAGCCTTTGCAATAATGCACTAATGCACATGTTTAACCCCATTATCTGTGGAAGATTTATTTTTTCGATTTTTCTACAATCGAATTAGAACCCTATCTTAAAGGAAGTATAGTCCAATTTAAAAGAACAAGATTAAATTCCTTGTGGACGGATACGGTACTAGGCACTCTACAGTGTCGTAACGGATACGGCATACGAAGGGTTAATACATTTTCTCGCCGTTCTACTCGAAAGTGGCTTATACGTATAAAAATTTCAACACCCTAAAATATTATTATAGTAATTATTATTGTCATGTCTTCAGGAATGCATTATTCAGTACAATAAAATATCCTATACACTATTTCACAAACTTGCACTTTCACAATATTTTTGTAGTCAAATAGAGACTACGAAAATCACAAAATTTATTTTTCTCAAACCCTGTTGACCTTTTTCCACATAAAGTCAATTTTTATTCGCTACAACTATTAATTTATGGCAAAGAGAAGGCAAACGAGCTGAGGCCCATATACATTTGCATTCTTAAGACCAGAATCTTAAGACTTCAAATGCGTTGCCAACCCTGAGGACTCGCATGGAATGTCTCTATGCTAGTAATGTCACCGGTTGTCTTATCCCCACCACTGGGAGCATCTATCCCAGGAATCAAAACGCACAGAGAGCTAAACGCGTGCGCAACGCTTTGGACACGCTTTTTAGGGTTCCGTAGTTAAAGATAAAGTACATGGGCGACCGAGCTTTACTCGGGTGTATGTAGACACTATTAAGTTTAAATAGGTTAGGTTTTTTCTTACGCTCTCTGGAAAGTGCTAATATAGAAATATGCATATATTATACGCGAAACCTTTGTCGTGTTATTTTTTCCTAAGATATGAAGCTTTCAAAAGTCATAATCAGTGGGCGGAATTTGTCATGGCAAATATTTTTTCATTTGTTATTTACCGTTAATAAAGACATGTATTTTAGACAAAAATAACATAAAATTTACAAATTAAATCCTAAAACTTCACGTATTGTTGAAAACAATAACTAAATGCGAATCAATAATGACATTTACATTTTAATATAAAAGCAAAACTAAAATAACAAAGAGATTAGTGATTACACAATATCGATAACTGAAAAAGTCGATAAAGCAAAATGTTCAATCCCTATGACATTTCAATTTTTGCCATGTGAAATTCCGCCCTCTGGTCATAATTCAGACCCCATGCAAAAACACTCTTTAAAAAATCGACGACATTATAGAAATATGCATATATTTCAGGAAAGAAGTTATAAAATTTTAACAAGTTTTCTCCTAAATTTTATCAATGAAACTCAATTCTGTTTCTCATGCATGTTGCCTATCACAATTTGATAGTGTCGTCTATATATACACATATATGTCAGATACCTCAGAACCCAAATATTGTGTCGGTACAAAACTACATTTAATTTTATAATTATAGCAAACAATTTTACAAGACATAAGGCACCTAGAGTGTGACCAATGAGTGGTGCCAAAAAACAAATCGGCAATTCTTTAACTGCATCAATTTGACCTATGAAAAAAGTTGTCACTATATTTAAATAATAAAAAAAAACTATATAGGTAACATATTACAGTGAAAATATCTTTAAATATGAAACCGTAAAAATGGTTTAACCAATTCTTCTTTTATTTACATTATTTATAGGTTACCTACAATCAATATAAAAATATTAAAGTAAAACAACAATACCAATAAATAAATAAAAAAATATATACATAGGTACATACATACATACATAAACTCACGCCTTTATTCCCAGAGTGGGGTAGGCAGAGCTACAGAATTGCCAACAACTCTAAAAAGACTTGTTGATAATTCTGTAACCACATTTTGCACAATCAGGCTAAGATGTTTACCAGTGTATTAGTGACAGTGAATTCATAGGTATTTATCGTTAATTCCCGCCCTATTTAATTTCTGTAGTTCTGTACTCCCTGGGTGCGGTTCTCATACTACAGCATTGGCCATTGGTATTGAGCACCCCACGTTTTCCTTAGTGACTTACAAATAAAGTATTAATTTCAATTTATAAAATACACAGACGTTAAATAAAATAGTTAAGAGTTAAGTGTTTGAACATGTGCAGGGCTGGGATCCTACACGGTAATAACGATATCGTCTTAGACGTGTTTTCGTATTGTCAACGTTTTGATAACTCTTATGTCATCTACAGAGGGCGGAATTTCTCATGTCAAAAATTGAAATGTCATAGGGATAGAACATTTTGCTTTATCGATTTTCCCAGTTATCGATATTGTGTAATCACTAATCTCTTTGTTATTTTAGTTTTGCTTTTATATTAAAATGTAAACGTTTTAGGATTTAATTTGTAAATATCATGTTATTTTTGTCTAAAACACGTCTTTATTAACGGTAAATAACAAATGAAAATAAAGCTAAGTCTAAGACATAGAACTTTACAATAATAATGAAAACTACACCTACATTTACATAAAACTATACCAATCTAAAAGACCGCTACTAGAGGGCATTGTTAATATTGAAAAATTATTTTGCTAAATGTAATGTATCGATATCGTGAACCAGAACTACTTGTCGGTAGTCGATAAATTACTTCGTTCTATCCCTATGACATATCAATTTTTGCCATGAGAAATTGCGCCCTCTGGTCATTTACAATAATGGCGACTGTGACATAAACGATTCTAAAACACGTCATACGCGATATCGTTATAACTCACTAGAATAGAGGCCCAGATCATTAGTAGATATCGTTTCGAATTAGCTAATTGCGTGTGATAACTGAAGCTAGATAAAGGCTGGTTTTACAATGGAGTGATTAATTTGATTTTTTTTCCACGGAATTTCCCAACGACAATAAATTAGACAAATTTTTCCGATAGAAATACACATTTATATAATAAGAGATATGAATATACCTGAAAAACTCCGTAAAAACCCCGTTTTTTTGGATTTTTATAGAAAAAAAACAATGAAATTTTCTGTTTTTTTTTCATCTGTATTCGGTCTAATTTGCACCTACAAAGGGGCGGCATCGACGACACGGAGGCAGAAACAACTGACATGTGACAAGAGTGACCGTGATTGACTAGGAGTTAATTGTCATTATTATTCATGTATTATTTTTCGTCAAACTCATTAAAAAAAACATTCGGTTTTCTTCGTAATTTTCAACGCTAGTCAATACCAACAGCCAAGGCAGTGGGTGTCACCACTCACTGGTCGGACAGTATCACCTAACCTCGCTCCTACAGTTCGTCCTTGATCTCCTCCTCGTCGAGGATCTCCTCGGGTTCCTCGGGGTACTCCTCGTCAGCGGGAGGGGAGGGCATGCTAGGGCGCCCCATGCCGAAGCCGTACGGGTCCGGCCCGTGTACCTAGTGAACAAAAGTTTTTGTACAACAAGTTTGCCAAAGAAAACCGGGCAATTGCGAGTTAAACTTAAAAATTAAAGCTTTCTCTTAATGTTGCTGTGCCCAACTGGGTCCATAATTAAGTTATAATAATTACATTTATTACTGTAATAACTTAAGTTAGCCTGTCAACTGCCAACACATTGTGGAATGCAATAAACGTTTGAGTATTTGAGTATTTGAAACTTGCCCTCTCCACGCAGAAATTTTCTGTTACTTTATTACAAAAACTTCTTGTAGGTTTTTCTGTAATATACAGGGTGTTAGGCAGGTCGTGTGCCAAAAGAATACGGCGCGTAGGTAGGATCACTTGCAACACACTTTAGGCTAACTAACACTCATTCTGCCCACGGTTTTTTTCAATTATTTATTTTATTTTATATCGATATTTCCCAAAAGTTCAAATGTCGCAGCATAAAGGTATTTATATTTCTTTATCTATAATGTATGCTTATTCTATTTATCTTAATTGCATTCCCATAGTTAACAAAAAAAAGATATGAGCCAACAAAGTGTGAAAATTAGAAAATTAAAGTCGTCAAGCTCAACTTTTACGGCACAATTAAAAAAATAATAGGAGCTTCTCGGATCATCCAATTTCACAAAATCTACTCCAAGTTATGACCACTCTCCGTCTTAGCAAATCTCGACTGAGAACGGTGACTAGTGTCCTAACTGGCCATGGACCATTTAACAAACATCTCTTTAACTTAGGTGTCACAGACAGTCCTCTGTGCCGAGCGTGCATGGAGACAGAGGAAAAAGCCGCTCACGTCGTGCTACTTTGCACCGGGGTGGCGCAGTACAGGGCTAAACACCTCAGTTTGGTAAGGTGTCTCCCCGAGGTAACCACAGACATCAAAGGTTTGGTGAGTTTCCTCGAGGAATTGGGACGGCTTGATTAAACACAGAAATCCCACCCACACGCAAAATAGGCGCTAGACGTCGAGTTGCGGAAACCAGCCCGCCTTTAAAATACAAATACAAAATATGACCACTCTAACGGTTATACCACATTTCTAGAATCACAATGAATTTTCTGGCAAAAAAATTGTTTCACTCTAAAATGGTGGTTAGGTTATAAAAGTGTGTATTAAACAAGACAAGTCGGTTAGTATGATAAAAAAATAAGATAAAACAGTTAAAAGTTGTTTATTTAGTACGTGATACGCCGCAAGAAACTCAACAGTCAGACATTTTTTTAATAAATATTGCTTATGACAATGAGAGAACTTAACCTAGCATACTTTTTACATTACACAACGTGTTACAAAATAATCCGTAAAAAAGAAATTACGAAAGTAGTGTCAACCCTAGTATACTGTATACCTAAGATACTGAACTGACGTTATTTAATAAGGGTTGGCACTACTTTTGTAATTTCTTTTTTACGGATTATTTTGTAACACGTTTTAAAAATCAATATTTTTTTTTTAAATAAATATATCATACGTAGTCAAGCAGAAAAAAGAGTCGAAACTTCTAATAAACCCAAAAACAAATAAATAAAATAATAATAATATTTATACCTACCTGTGACGGTGCAAAACTACATGAAATTAAAGATTAAATAAAGTTTCGATACGTTCTCCTACGGAAACCGTGTTCCCTAGACTCTAGAGCCACTCACCCTGACGTACTCCGCCTCCAACTCCTCGGTCCACGTGGTGTCTTCCTCGTTGGGCAGCATCCAGTCCTCGCAGTACTTGGTGTGCTTGAAGCAGATCTGAACGTAACAATACATATTTACAATAAAATAGAATATAAATAATTTATTCAAAGCTTACAGCAACACATTAAAAAAAAAAATACCGGCCAAGTGCATGTCGGACCACGCACAGTGAAGGGTTCTGTAGCTGGGATGCACGTTCATGGTTAAAATTCAATTTTTTTTTTATTAAAATCTCAAAAACTACACAGCGTATCGTGTTCAAAACAATTTTGGTTGGAAGTATTTCGTATGTTCTACTACTGTAATTTTTATTAGAATGTTTTATTGAACAGTTCAAAAGCTACCCACCCGGACAGAATTTTTACGACTTTAGAAGCGTATATCTCGCCAACTGTTCACTTACGTAAAAAAGGTCACTTAAAAACCTCAGTATCATTTTGCCCTATCTAAAAATACCCCACACGATGATGTAACTCAAAAAAAAGTTTTTCGTCCCCTAGTTACATGTATGGAGTGCCACCCCTAAATATATTTTTTTTTCAATTTTACTACATCATTGTATAGCGGTTCATACAATACATCTATCCTCCAAATTTCATTTATATAGTGCCAATAGGCTCTAAGTAAAATGGCTGTGACATACAGACGGACAGACGGACATGACGAAATTATAAGGGTTCCGTTTTTGCCATTCGGCTCCGGAACCCTAAAAAATACTACTAAAATAACACATTGGTGTAACACATAATAAACGCCTAAATTAAAAAAATTATCGAATATGCATGGTTTAAATTTTTGTCTACAAATTAAAGAGATTTAGAAATTAGACTCCCAAAACATACAACACTTGGGTCCTATTTTGAGTCGTATACGAACATCACTCAGTTAAACTTTATGTTGCATAGTTGCAATATCCGATAATAGATGGCGGCACCAGACATTGAATATATATCTTGTAAAATCCTGATATTTGCCGAGTCCAGCGGCATTTCTGACAAAAGTAATAAAACCTTGACATGTCAGAACAAATCCTGACGTAAAAATGTGGAAAAAAATCTATAGGCCATGGTGGGCAACTACCTTAACCCCTTAACGCATAGTCTTTAAATAAATGAATTTTGACAAAGCTACGAATCTTAATGCATCAATGATTAATTTGAAATTAACTTAGAATGTATGTTTGAAAATGAACTTTCAAAGACATTGCATCGGTTTTCTTATTTTTTTTTCTTTTATTATAGTTAAAATCATCAAAAAAAACCCCATTTAAAAATATAAAACATGCATGAAGTCTAATAGGGCATCCTATGCCATTAAATCCTTTGGTTTGGTACACTGAAGGAAACATTTCTTTATTTTTTACAAGAAACAATTTTGCATTCAAAGATCTTCTAAAATTAGCTTGTCTCACCCGGGAATCAAAGCAACTAAAAAAAATGGGTATCTCTTACAACAGATGAGTGTAAGGTTAAAGTTTATTAATCAAATTTTATCGTGTACAATAATTCTACCGATTCGTATAATAAAATAGCGAGGGTTTTTTTTTTTTATATGGTTCGTTTCCCAGGTGAGACAAGCTAATTTCAGAAGATCTTTAAGTAAATAAATATCAGGGGTCAATCTCACACAAATTGACCTAGTCCCAAACTAAGCTCTAAGCTTGTACTATGGGTACTAGACAACGATAAACATACCTGTATACCTAAGATACTGAACTGACGTTATTTAATAAGGGTTGACACTACTTTAGTAATTTCTTTTTTTACGGATTATTTTGTAATTCGTATATATAGTTACCTCGTTCAGGGCGTCAGGCATGACGTCATCATGTGGCCGCTTTTTGTATAACGACGTGATCTCGTCCTCGTTCTCTTCAAACATGCGCTCGCACTGGGGAAAAACAAACAAACAAACAGTTCAAAACAAGTCCAAAGAGGCTGGTTTACCATTGTTGGACGTATCTATGTATATTTTTATTTAAAAACTTTTCAGTGGTAAACTTCGCCGTATCTAATCAAATAAGAAATGGAATAAACAACCAGTCTTTTCTTCTAATATCAAACAAAAGTCTTTTAATAATAAAACAGTTATTTTATAACAAAACAACAAGAAGTCAAAAACTAAAATGAAACTCACTAAGTTGAGTTGACTATTAAACTGAGGTATTATTATCAATTAAAGAAAACTATACCTACTCAGAGATCTATTAGAAATTAGAGATTAATTATCAAAATATATGAATCAAATCAAAGGCTTGTTCGGTTAACATCACACTCCTTTATTACGAACTGGTTTGAAAGTAGCTCCTCAAGCAGCACAAAACGACCAAACAGTCGTCTGCAAACAGCTTCTTCGAGATCAATCTCGCTAAAAAAAGAGAGATCTCACGAGAACGAGATTGCATTCGGGTAAGGACCAAAAAGTTGAAACATAGTTAAGCGCAAGCACCATACAAACAAGTTTCGTTTCACACAACGAAAGTCTCAAAGAAAATTTTATCGAGTGAGTTAGCGTGGCCAACTTTTTGGTCTTTACCCATTCCCTATCGACGCCAGACAATAAAATGGGTGGTGATGTTCTCCGACACCGGTAACCAAAGACACTAAATAACAATACTCGTATATTAACCATTTATAATTAACCATCCGCCAAGCAACAGTGTTCGCATTGTTGTGTTCCGGTGTGGGGATAAGACAACCGGTGAAATGACTAGCATAGAGGCATTCCATCTTAGTCCTCAGGGTTGGCAACGCATTTGAGGTCTTAGGATTATAGTCTTGAGAATTCAAATGTCTATGGGTCTCAGATTTCACTTACCATCAGGTGGCCAGAGTGCTCGTGTGCCTTCTCATTGACATTGACAAAAAAAAATTAGAAATAATCCATTATATTAACACTCACATAGTATTCCAGACTCTTGTTCAGGTCATCGTCGGTGACAAACTTGGTCTTGGAGAAGTCCGGGTTCATCCCACCACCATCAGTCATGAGCTGCATGATTTCCAGCTTGCCCGTGGACTTGTAGTAGACGCGGACATAGTCATCCATTTTCTTACCTGTAATAATCAATTGTTTCGATAACCAAAAATAAAACTAAAAATATTTTTCGGGACAAGCTTTTGTTTCCGACTGTACTTTTTCTTGCAGTGTTTTTGGCTTAACCTAATGAGTCCAAACACGGTGGGTCTACTTCAACCAAATTTTCTCTCCCTAACCAATGTATTTCTTGGAAATAAAAGAGTAAAAAGCATGACCACGATCGTCATCGTCATCGTTATCGTCATTGTCATCGTCAGCGTTAGCTTCATCGTCATCGTCAGCGTCATCGTTATTATCAGTGACAGCGTCAGCTTTATCGTTAGCGTCAGCTTCATTGTCATCGTCAGCGTCATCGTCATCGTCGTCATCGTCATCGTCATTTTCATCGTCATCGTCAGTGTCAGCGTCATTGTCATCATCACCGTCATCGTCATCGTCAGCGTTATCGTCATCATCACCGTCATCGTCATCATTACCGTCGTCGTCATCGTCGTCATCGTCGTCATTGTCATCGTAAGCGGGATCGTCATTGTCGTCATCGTCATCGTCATCGTCATCGTTACTGTCATCGTCATCATCATCGTCATCATCGATATAATCGTCACCATCATCATCACTATCATCATCATTGACATCATCATCATCATCATCAACATGAACAAAGTGTAACACTCACAGATGTCGTCAATCATCTCGGAGATGTAGACGGTTGAGCGGTGTGCCGGCACCTTATCCTGCATGGTGTTTCCACTTGCATCCATCCTGAAGTTGCCCACCTGAAAATCAATTCGATCGATTACGATGCGATTAGATGGAATTATAAGATAGCTGTTACCAGCGACTTTGTCCAAGAAGTCGTTTATCGCTATTCCCTTAAGAACTGTCCAATTTTTCGGGATAAAAAGTAACCTATTACCTTCCCCGAGACTCGAACCATCTCCATACCAAATTTCATCTAAATCGGTTCAGCGGTTTATCCGTGAAACCTTACAAAACAGACAGACAGGCAGAGTAGGGAACATGCATTTTTTTTCTTATGCTCGCTGGAAAGTGCTATGAAAGGGAATGATAACTATAGGTACGGGAAACAATTGTAGTATTATTTTCTCATAAGATATGAAGCTTTAAAAAGTCATAGTTCAAACCCCCTGCAAAAACACTCTATACAACATTTTTTTTTTTTTTTAAATAGGACAATGTCACACAAATTGAACTAGTCCTAAACTAAGCTCTAGGCTTGTACTATGGGTACTAGACAAAGATAAACTTACTTACATAGAGAAATATATACTTAAATACATAGAAAACATCCAATACTCAGGAACAAATACTCGTGCTCATCACACAAATATTTACCCTTACCAGGATTTGAACCCAGGACCCCTAGCTTCGAAGGCAGAGTCACTACCAACTAGGCTAGCGTGTCGTCGACGACACATCGACGACAAGAATGACGTCACAGCTGTTGTTCCATGTTTAAAATATACGAACCTTATAGACATACAAACGCAATTCAGAAATTACTACGTTCAAGCCAATATCATAGGAATAAAAAATTACGTAAGTAAAAAATTAAATGAGGATGCCAAAAAGAGCAAAATCTTATTAAAAGTTTAGATTTTTTAACAAGTTTTTATTCTATATAACATCCTAATAAACGGGTCAAAACTTAGTGTATTGCATTTAATACCGGGTGTTGCCTATAAGAGGCAATAAATTGAGGGATCGTTTTAACTCTATAAACGTAAAGCGTTAAGCGGAAGCGTTATAACGATATCGTTTTTGACCTGTTTCCGTATTATCAACGTTTTGATAACTCTTATGTCATTTACAATAATGGCGACTGTGACATGAACGATTCTTAAACGTGTCAAACACGATATCGTTTTAACGCACCTGAATAGAGGCCCAGTAACCGTACTGTACAAGCTGTTGACCGCAACGCTTATTTGCGTAGAATTCGTTTATATCGGTAATAAAAAGCATCCTATCGTCCCTTTATTATCACAACCTCGTATCGTATCTAATTGATTAGTAGGAAAAGCACTCGTGTTCCAAGAATAATAAAGACTACTTTTCTATCAAATTATTTGATCAGATAAGAGGTTGAGAAAGTAAAGGGTCCTTCCTCAGGGTTTAACCTTATCGCCACCAGTGACGGCTAAAGCCGGCATGGTTGACAGCGCAAAATAGACCTAAGTGTCTTTAGGGAAGGTACTTTAGGTTGACATTAGTAAAGGTTTGTAGCTGTCACAGGCGGCGAAAAAGGCTAAGGTACCTATCTTCTAATTTCATTGGGATCGGTTTAGAGGTTTAGTCTTGATAGTGTATCAGACAGTTACATTCACATTAATAATATAGTAAAAAATAAAGACTGTCAAAAGAAACCAAAGTTGTACATACATACATAACATCACACCTTAATTCCCAGGGGTAGGCAGAGCTACAGAAATACCAACAACTCTAAAAAGACTTGTTTATAATTCTTAAACCACATTTCGCACGATCAGGCCAAGAAATATACTAGTGTACTTGACAGGTTGCAAGCCCATCGCCTAACAGTACTACAAGCCCTTATTCCCTTAGTTGCCTCTTACGACATCCACCGGAAGACATTGGAATGGCACTATTCTAACCTGGCAACCACCCAGACACATACAAGCAAACAAGGTCCATTTTGTGGCAAATTGTGTTTTGTTTTATATTTTTTATTTTGTATGTGCTTTATTTTATATTATTAATATTTGTCATGAATAAATGCTTGAATTTGAATTTGAATTTTAACATGTATTTAACGCCCGGCAGTGAAATAATACGACGTGCCTCGGACGCCCCAAACTCGGAGGCCACGAATTTCCTACGACATGATTTGCCGGCTTTGGCGCTCTAATGGTTAAGGAAACCATGAAGATTAATAAAGCAAAAATACATTTTGCTGCTTTAATACAAAAGCGCCACAAATCAAAAACAAATACAATTAGATTTAAAACTTTAAGTAAATAGCATTCTGAATTTAAATGCAACAAAGATTCATTTTGATTTGTGGCGCTTTTGTATTAAAGCAACGATTTGATGGACAGGACAGACAGTACGGATTCTTATGCTGCACATTCTTTTCAATCTACGGCTAACTTTGTAAGACAAGGGCTTGTTGTCTCCTTGTTACTTAGTATAAGGGCTTTTAATACATAAAATAGGAAATCTACAAACTTTTACGCACATTTTTTTTACAAATTATTTTAGACCTATGTTGGTTAGCCTGTTGCTTGTCTGTGGCAACAGTGTTCAAACTTCAGGTATTGGATATTATACTATTAATATTAGTATGATTGTATTGTATCACTAATGTTTCTAGAGTTAAAATTCCCTCTGCTGCCATAAGCTGAAATACAAATTTACTATGACCAATAAAAACCAATTGAAGCAAATATAGATAAGAAAAAACACTTACTTCTTTTGCTTAGGTTACATAAAAAAAATATACTTTTATTACTTTAAACACAATTTAAAAAAATATATATTTAAAAATGCATAAAAATGTTGAATTCATACGCTAAATACCATCACACCTTCATTCCCAGAGTTGGGTAGGCAGAGCTACAATAATACAAACAACTCTAAAAAAATTGCTGGTAATTCTGTAACCACATTTTGCAAAATCAGGCTAAGATGTCTACAAGTGTATTTATTAGTGACAGATTGCAAGCCCATTGCCTTAATACTACAAGCCCTTATTCTTACAACATTCACAGGAAGATATGGGGTGGCACTATTCTAACCCAGCAACAACACCAAATAACCTAGTGAACAAACAAACTAAACTTACAAAGCTACTTAAATAACAACTATAAACACACCCCTTCTAACAGGTCTGCCCGCGGCATGGTCCCTATGACACTGGCTGCATTACCTCTCTGGATAGCTAGCCCAATCCATTGTGAGAGATAAGCCTAAGCCTAAGCCTAAGCCTTTAACTAGAACTTACTTAGTATGCGTTAATATATCTACTCATACAAATAAGAAAAATAAATAAAGGGTTCAAGAGTTGACAAACAAATAGAGAATTATATCTATTATATCCTGGAATCTTTTACACTTTCGTTAAGTACTTTTTTTAATATAAAATTTTAACAGGTAGGTGGATTCATACATTTATTTAAAACACGTAGTTTATCCACCGACTTCTAACATTCTTCAATAAAAACCTTGTTCATAACTTTACTGATCTACTTACATCAACTTTTTTCCACTTATCAACTGCTTTAATCGCCTTGTCAAGTTCCACGAAGGTCGTCCGGCAAACTGTAATTAATTTTCCAACGGATTAAGATTAACAATAAAATTCATAAATATAATTACAATAAAAAAATTACAAATAAATACGCACCTAAACATTTCAAATTCCTTGGATCTATTTTTGCTGAAACTACAGCAAATACCGCTGTTAGAACCAATAATTGGCTACTTAATTGCATTTTACCGGTTAGCTAGCAACTCCGCTAAATAATTAACGTTGAATTTGAGTGAAAACCTGATAAAATGTACTAGATTTATCGTACGTGGAAAGAATATTTATCTTTTTACGTCAAATTCGTCAAATACACGAACCATTTTTTAATTGGTTCGCTCAAAAGGTAAATATTTTTTTCTGGAAAGCAGTGTTGTGATTGGCTCTCAAAATGATAACTTCTTATTGTACTAAATTAAGTAACGTAGCAGCTAAACTACTTTCTCACTACCTGAGTGGCTTTTTGATTCGTTGGCTTTATAATGATACCATACGTTCTCGGATATGCCAGTTTTAATCAATTTCAAAATTGTTTAGGGTAGTAACACCGAAAGTCTTAACACGAGGAATTATTATGAATAACCACCACGTTGGCTTATTGCGTTGAAATAATGTAGAATTTATTAAATGTAGGAAATATTTAATATTATGACTCACCAATCGAAACCATCATATACACTCCTTTCACCAACATAAAAAAATGACATTTTAATTTGTCAAATTTAACAGCCATGAACGGGAAGTTTAGTTCAATGATCTTTCTCTTTTTCAATAATGATTCTTGTTTGACTTACAAATACGTAACATGATCACTATTAATACAAATTATTTTTTTATTTAGTTACTTTATTTATAAATAGTTCTTGTTGATATGTTTAATTAATAAGGTTTTGCCCGCTTTCTGGCTGCCCGGTCGCCCATTCTCCGTTTTCCGCCCGCCGCTCCCCTCCTGCCAACCGACCCGACCCAAACTATACCAAGTACCAACAGTCGCGTTCTGTCTTTATGCGGAGAGGATGTATAATTTTTTTGTGCATATCAAATTGTTCAAAATCCTTAAAATACCTTAAGTTCCTTGATTATATTGACGAGAAGTGACTTTGCTGTGAGAATTGTGAAGAAAGAACACTGTTTCGAGTAAAAATACAGGTAAGTGACTGGTTGTCAGATTGCGTCTTTTACTATTTTCAGCTTATTATGCTCTTTAAAACTGATTATAATTGCTTTATTTCAACAAAACCATTATCTATACACTTAAGGGCTTTTAATTAGTACTATATTGGGCTACGATAATTATACATACTGCCATACGTTGAATTTTACTGTGCGTATAAAGCAGTCTAAAAGCACTATTTTCATGTATAAATCGTTATTGAGCCCATTTCCCCGAAAGTCCAGTCTTTAATCTGAATTTTATAATGATAGCCCGCGCGCTCTCTAGTAGACGACTTGGCAACGCGCGGTCCAGTTAAAATCAGTTGTTCAAAACTTAATATAATAAACAAAAAATCCTTGTTATTATCGCCTGACCGGCGTTTCCCTTTGTTTTCCGTGTGAAAACGGCCCTTTGTCCCTGGGTAGGGAGCGCTACCGCTACGGTAAAGGATTTTCGACTCTAGAAAAGTGCCATAATACAATGATGATATACATTCATCGGTCGGTCGCGCTTCGCCGTCCGCTCGCGTCGTTTGCCCTGCGCCTGTGTTCGTGCGTTTCTACGTGGAGGACGTCAATGTAGTCGTGTGGTAGTTTGTTTATAGTCGCCGCCGATGCAAACCGGCCCCTAGCGTTATCCGCGCAAGGTGTATATTTATATGTAGGTCGGCGTCCTCGTCGTTTGCCTATCGATCTCTGCGGTGGCCAATGGCACATGTTGGCGCGGCCCTGCGCCGTGCCTGACGAGCCTCGCCCCGCGCGGTGAAAGCCGGGCGAGCGAGCGCTACGCACACTCGCGTACCTAGATCTTCACACATACCTACTATCTTATCATAATGAGTTGCGTCGCTTCCCTTCCCCCTGTCGACCTCTCCGATCGCCCGCAGCCGACTAGATTTCGTGTTTCTATTTCCAATAAGGCGTTCTAATAAGAGACTGAGCGGTTATAATACAATTCTAGGCATGAATGTTTTCCAAGCGCTGTTTGCCGACCGCGTCACGGCGGGGGGAGGGAGCCAGGAATAGAAGTGCGGATTGGAAACGGGCGACGTGGCAACGTCGCGCGCCCATTCTTGCTCAGTGTCGGTTCAAAATGGCGGCTGTGCGTGATCGATACCGTGGAATTTGCGTAAAAATGTCTGAATTTGTGAAGTATATGGTTGTGAGTCGGCTCGAGCGTTGCCCTGGGATAGCAGGGCGGGCGCTCCAGACCTGGCCCCGACTCCCGACTAGCACAAAGTACGTATCCCTCAACCATATTGTGCCGACACTTTGTGCTACCTAGGTAGCTATGGATATGCCTTGCACTACGGAGTTGCAGTAACGATCGTATAGGTATCTAGCTCCAATCGCCACGTATCCATATCTACCTCTATCGGACATCCTGAAATGCCTGTAAATGTCATGTGAACATGAAATCTGGAATGCGTTGACCACGTAGGTACTTTTTTTCAGATGATGTTACGTCATAAAAAGAGAACCGTTTATTTAGGCTGTTGCAGTTGTAATCATGTTATAGTTATATTATATCGTTTATCTCGCCGAGGCTGAGTGATTGCCTGATAAAGCTTTGAATCGTCTCATCTGCGAGTTGCACCAGATAAATTAAAACAAGATGGCGGCGGTTGTAAAATTAAGACGTAGTTGCGCACAGAATGTTGGCAACGTCGCACTCCGCTCTTGGTAATTGTGAGCAGTCACTTGTTCGATAAGAAATTTCAAGGCTATACGTTTCGTATCATCCTAACAATGGATAAATTTAATATGGCGCTGATAATGCGAGCGTAATAGTGTTCTTAGTTGGTTTTGGATGTTAGTTAAAGGAGACTTGGTCGGATACTTCTTTTAATAGTGCTTTTGTGTGGATGTGTGCCTCGTCACCTGCACATCGTCCAATATTGCCCTAGTCTGTTTGAGATATATGTGTATGTGTAGGGCTGTATACAATAACAAGGTTTACGTCATTTTATATACGCGCCTCGCCTCGGCGAGTTCATTATATATTCGTATTAAGCTTTTTATTTGGCACATGCTTGTTTTGATCATCAGTATCATAACTTTAAAGTTGGGCCGGTTTACCAATGTTTCGATTTATCTTTTATAAAAGAGCCACTTTTATGTAATGTTTTTCAAGGAAGCTAATATTATTGCTAGGCTAGGTTATGGGCTGGTTTAATACAGGTTTATACTTGCTTAATTGTAAATGTTCTTGGACAGGTTAAGATTATCTTTTTTTTTTTTTATCCAACTGTAACTTAAAGTAGATGGTTCTTTATTTTTCAATAAAACTCAGGCAGAGTTTGGGTTAACTCAGCGTTATTCCATTTTAGTTAGTGTTTTAAATTATCTAAAGCTACGTATATATACACTTCACGTAGCTAAATTGTTATCTATTTGACACACGGATTTCGCAATCGATTTAGTAGTACTACTATTGCGACATTCAGTCTTAAAAAAACTATTAATACAGGATATATCTAACGTTATCAAACTTATCAAACAATAACTTTCCAATAATGTCACAGAATTTAATGAACTGCTAAGTAAACTTGAGTATTGGATAATCTTTGTGTTGGCTAATTAAAAGTTTCAAACTAAGTTGCAAGTTGCCTAACCCTTTAACTATAGGATAAGTTCAAACACACGAGAGGGTATTTATTATACGGGTTTAATATATTTAGTACAGGTCTTACTAAAATGGTCTACTATCCAATAAGATATCCGGTGTCATTGTGTACTTAACTGTCAGAAAGTGTTTCTGGTAAAGTCGGAGAATTGCTAGGGAACTTCGATGAGATAACGATCAGGTAAAAGAGGTTATGCTAGCTTGAAATTTACCCTTTTAAAGTAATAACCGATTTATTCTGTCCCAAATTAAATGTTAAAAGGGTTTTTTTGCCTACAAACCCAATCTCTTAGACGTATTGATTGTATGTATCTTTTAATATTGTATTGTCGCTTTTGAATCCAAGTGCGAATAGTAAATTTAACGTTTTCTGCAACAGGTTGCAAATGCCCGTTGTATCCTAAGCTAGAGAATAAGATAAATCTTTATATAATAAATATTATCCCTGGGGCACCTTATACTTTATTTACTTTTGGTATGTATTAGCCATATTATACACGCTAGCCTAGTTGGTAGTGACTCTGCCTTCGAAGCTAGGGGTCCTGGGTTAAGGGCAAATATTTGTGTGATGAGCACGAGTATTTGTTCCTGAGCCTTGGATGTTTTCTATGTATTTAAGTATATATTTCTCTATTTAAGTAAGTTTATCGTTGTCTAGTACCCATAGTACAAGCCTAGAGATTAATTTGGGACTAATTCAATTTGTGTGACATTGTCCTGTGATTTATTATTATTTTTATTATATGCATTTACAAATAATGACACTTTGAACTGGCATTACTTAACCGAACACCGAGAGGTATGTGCGTCAAGTTTGGAATAATTATGTTAAGAATTTATAATACCATTACCCTGTGGCGTCTATAGCTCACTCCTGATCTAAGTTTATAGCTGTCAAGATGTCGACGGTATCACAGATTCACAGTCAGTAGTCTCTGAAAAGAAGCACTCGTAGAATCAAATGGTTCTGGTGCTTGTTCAGCCTTCTTAAATGCAATATTAAGTCCATTTAAATAATACATAAATTTGTACCTCTTTAACGCACATACTATACTAACACCAACACCTTTTTACTTTTTTATATTCCTACAGTACGTATTAAATTTATTATTATTATATAAACTCGGCGTCCGTGTGGTTGCCGGGTTAGAATAGTGCCACTCCGTGTCTTCCCGTGGATGTCGTAAGAGGCGACTAAGGGAATAAGGGCCTGTAGTAATATAATATTAGCCGATGGGCTTTCAACCTGTCACTAATACACGGGTCAACATCTTAGCCTGATTGTGCAAAATGTGGTTACAGAATTACCAATAAATAATTTCTGAACTTTTTTGTATTTCTGTAGTTCTGGCCACCCCACTCTGGGAATAAAGGCGTGATGTTATGTATGTATGTATGTAAATGACCTCTGAAAGCCCGCAGGGAAAAAATCGGTAACTTTAATTGTAACATAGGTATTTGTCATGTGAAGTTCAAAATAAGTTTGACAGAAGGCCTTTTAAAAGGCCTTTAGGTGTTTCGAGGATAATATTATTACGTGATATGCAGTACGCTAGATTCATATTTCGAATTGTTTACGACACTGTAGCGTTTTAAGTATTAAAATTAATAAATATCGAAGCCCAAAAAGACATTTCAAAATGAATCTACTTACCTACATACCGATTGTGTTTTGCAAAACAATGTTTCTATATCTACGTTACGAACGGTTAGGTTTGAAATAGCTTTGAATAAATCTAAGGGATTTGTTATTCTATGAGATGACGTTATTGATGACGCTTGGCAAAACTTAGGACTTTCTAAAATCTCAGGTGCGCTTTGTTTACTTCTTAAGTCTTAAGTAGCTCTCATTCTAGTAATCATCATGATGACTTTTTATAGAATATCAACAATTAATTTCTTCTAATTTACAGTCGCTGCGCAGAAACTTAGTTTTGATGTTGAATTCTTCTGCATATAATCTCAGAATATAATTTTGCAAGTTTCACTGTTCTTTTCTTGTCTCCCATATTTTTCTCTTAGGAGAGACTAGTTCTCACGTGTTTTGTCTTTGGTTCTTAATTTGTTCTATAAGATTTCTATAAGAATTCCAACTTAATGTAGCTAGTTTTGGATTTTTCCTCTCGCAATAACCAAATTTTATAATTCTGAATCTTTTATCGTGCAATAAAGTCTAGGGCTTTTCTTTTTATTATTAATTAATTTCTATTGCAACTTACTGTAAGCGATTAATCAACTAACCAATATAACGGGACCAATCAAAGAGCGGAAAACTATATTTTTAGACAGGGATAGGTTTACGATAATACGATATTAATGTGACTGCAAATGATATAGAATGTACTTTTATAATTAGAATTTGGAACCCTTTAAAATTCAACAGGCAAAAATTCCAGAAGTTGGTAGCCGACCTTCACTAGTTTGAGACAATTAAAGAAGAAGAGAATTGAACATATATAATAAGTCCGTAAATTGATTTGATCTATGACTAAATTAGTAATTGTCACTTTGTGGGCATTTTATATGATACATCCATTTCCTGAACAAATCTGATAAAGACCTTTGAAGGATAATACAATTTTAGTTTTCTTTATTGGTCAAGACGTGGACTAAGTTTTAATTACATTTAAAATTCATCATTCGAAAAGGAAAGAATTAGTTAAATAAAGTTTTGGTAATGAAGTAGGAAATAAACGATTTTTCTGTCTAATATAATACTAATCTAGATGTAGGGATATATCGGTTATGTATGTATATTGTCATATTGCAGTACGATATTCATGTATACAAGCTACATGTTCACTACAAATAGTCCTTTTGCTGATAACATTTTTAATAATCACCGCTGGTTGGTTATTAATCAGTAGTTAGTAGTAAAATTTCGCTTCTTGCTTTTTTATTGCCTCTAATACAATGTTACTTCATTTATATTTAGTGTTTTTAATCCTAGTTATTGTCTTGAAATTTAGGTTTTAAATTGTATTTAACACACCTGCAAACATTTGCACAGTAGTTAGTTAATAAAAAATAAAGCATTGAAGGCATAACACTGTTCATTTATTTTTTTGACCCCTACCCTTTACAAATACAATGTGCGTAGGTACATCTGCGAAAAGCTATGATTCTATGTAAATAAATAATCCATTAAATAAGTAATTTACTAAGTCATTTAACTTGTCTACTGATTAGTCCAAATAACATATGCGTGTCTGTTTATAATTACAACAATGCAGTTATGAAGACCGGTTATTCCATAGCATTATATTGATCTCTCTCATAATGCAAGGTGTAATTATCTCATGGCTCCCCTAACAGTAGCTATCAGTTGCCAAGGCAACCAGACCCCTTTTAAAACCATTTCATAACATAACATTTCACATAGATTGTGACAAAATAAAAAAAGTTTTGGTTTGGTCAAAACGGATTTTTTGGCGGGAAAGACGCAGCGCCCGGCCGTGCTCTCGATTGCAACTGTTGTATAATTTTAGAGAAAGGAGATTTGTTTTGGTCCAACACCTTCGTGGAGGTTCCTCGGTCGTGGCATTTCATATCGCGGCACGTCCGTTTCGCTCGCTATTATTCGATAGCGACGTTGCCGCTCCGCGTTGGAGCTCTGGGCTCGATTATTCGGTCAGGTCCGAACTCCGAAGCGCTGCGTGCAGTCAGTCTGCCGCGCAGCTTGGTGCGCGACGTTCGTCAGCGGAGGGCTCCGCTCGCGTCCCTCCTGTCCCAGGTCGACGCAGCCCCAAGTGCGAGCGAGACAGCCGACTGTTGAAAGAGCGATAGCCGCAAAACAGAGACGGCGCTATGGCAGTGTCGCAACCTCGCCCACCTGACCGTGTTGACGCCGCGCTCGAAAAAGTTGCGCCGTTGCGCTATTTGGAGGCGCACGAATATGCTCGCGAGCGTGTCGTGACGCGTTATTATCGGCAGCACTTGTCTTGCAACAGTTTTTTAAGTTACCAAAGGCTATTTCGACATAATATCGGAAAATTTGGCGTAATCTCGCACAGGATTGATCGGTATGTATTATTAGGTATAGAGTGATTTAGGACAGGTTTTGTGCCGCGCTCTCTTATCTCTTCACATCGAGATAAATAGGTGCTTACATCTTACAGCTTGAATAAATGTGCTCTTTAAATAGGCGTAGTTTGTATATAATATCCTTGGAATAACATTCACATTGATGTTTAGTCGCGCTATGTAATTGTTGGTATTTAGTCGCCATTTTCTACGTCGGTGACGAATACCACCGCACCGTCCCCGTTTTTACGAGCCCGTTGCAAACCGGACTTTACTGCTTTAATCTGAAAAATGATTATCCGTGTTCAACATCAGTTTATTCTTTAAAACGAGATCCGCTCGCTATGATTCACTGTAGAAATAATAATAACATTTTCATTGCTCGTGCTTCGCCACAAAAAAAAAAAAGACTTCCGGATTTAAACATTTTTGATACTCGATCTAAAATTTAAGGCGGGAGACTATAAGGCACATTTTAAGTCAAATGATTTCTCTTTTCCTTGCAATCAATATGTTATGTTGAAACTTATCTATCGCGTCTGTAATAAACGCTTAGCACTTCGCCCGGTATTATCGATTTGTGTACGTTTCCCGCTATAAATAAGTACGAGTTTATAACGCCCGCTGATGTACCTCGGACCGGTTTCTGAACGCAACTTGTGTGGGTGCCACGACCTGAGCAAGTACTTTGAAATGAAATTCCAAATTCAAAATGGCTTTGGTAAAAGATGTTCATCTATCCATCATCGCAATTCGTCTGTAGATTACGACAAGTTGTGTTATTTGTTTTGTATAGTGAAAAAGTGAAACTAAGATAGAAGCAGTTGTCTGTATTGATTTTGACATCTCAAACAGTTAAATATTGCATCGGCAATTCATACAGTAAGTTCTTATCGATTATTTACCTACTCGTCCTTCAAATTTCTAACTTGGTAAACGAACGATCCTAAGCCTAATATTTAAACGTTATTACGCAGTGATCGCGTTTTAAAGCACTGTTTCGAGTGATTTATAAAAATCAGGTCGGGGCCTTGAAAAGTCACCTTGAGGGGTTATTAAAAACACTTGTTTTTGCAGCATAAGTATAATTTCCACGTGTGTAAAGACACGCGTGTAGTTTTTAAATCGAGAACTAGGTGCTACGTCCACGCTACTTTATATCACTCTGTCAAACATAACCTATACTTATGTTAGTATTAGGTATAAATTAGCATAATTATGTCAGTAATGTTAGGACTGGCTGTCATAAAGGTTAATGTTGAAAACGGGCAATTTTCTTATCATTTTGTTTAAATAATAGGCAATTTTGTCATACCACATTTACAACAGCACATGGTAAAATCACATGCTTTTCCTGTAAGTAAGTAAATAAATTGATACCTACTTGGTCAAATTAGTATTATCTGGTTTTGCTTGTATTTTTATATTATATCTACTGTAAATTAAGTGTAATATACTGTTCCTGAAATTTAAATGGATAGATTGAATACTTTGGATTTAAATACATATATATTTTTTTATGTGGCATATGTCAAATTTTTATCCTAAGTTATGTAATCTATTTAAATATCGAGCATAAATCTTAATCATGTCGTCTGTATTGGTGTTTTAAAGCTTTATAGACCTAGTTTTAATCATTTAACCTTTCACAACCTAACAGCGAAAAAACCTAATGGTTTTTGATACCTAACTAAAGACAACAACTTCAAGTGAAGATATCATCTATATCTTGGAAGCATGTAAATTCGTACGCAAACATGAACATTTCTATAAAAAACGCAAGGATTTACCTTCTATACCCCCAACACCCAATAAACATAAACTTATCTCGCCACCTTCCCACTTCAAAATCATCTCATCCGGTCCTAGCATAATGACATTAATGACTATGAAACTATTCTACAATCTACCTGGAATGAAACGAATGAACACAGATTTATAAATAATCTCAAACAGTTACTAAATACCAAAGCTTATTACACAAACAAATACTTAAACTATAAGTTATAATAATAAAAATTAAATTATACATAAATACGCATAAAATAAACTAAAAAGTAGTAATTATTACTGATTACTATTAATATTATTATAATGACAAGTCTCCCTCTCTCTAAATACTTTTGCTCAACAGGTTTCTTAATGAAACATTTATAATATACTGCCATCTTTGTAAACACATTATGATTGCAATAAAATATTGAGGATGTAAAATCATGGTTTTTCCGTGGATTAAAATTCTCAACACTAGTTTGATAGATCATTATTTACAAATGTTGCCCATTAGGGGTAGTATCTGGTGTATCACCATTTACCTGATCACCAATTACAATTGACCACGCCTACCTTACTTCTATAAATTTATAATTTTTTCATGGAAAATAACATTGTATTTTACTGTATACATATCTCGGTCTTTACAAAATGTGTGCATAGTGTTTTGTTAGCCAAAAATGTTTGTGTGCACGGATCGTTTGATGATGTTAATTAGAATTCCAGAATAAATCATTGCCTAAGACTGTCCTCAGCCTGTAAACCATCTCTACCAAATTTCTCATCTATCAGTTGGCATGTAAAACCATGAAGACTAAACAAACTAAACTAATGCTCGCATTTATAATATTAGTAAAGATTCCATTGGCTGCTCATCTTTCCTTACATAATGCCTAAATAAGTTGAAAGTTGTTGTTGGCCTAAAATTGAAAACGTTGTAATGAGAGCTGCCACACATACTATAATATTATTATATAGTATTGTACTATTATAGTTCGGCTGTCCATACTTTATGTATAATATATAAAAGACATAAAGTGCGCTAAAATACTTTATTTTTAAGAAAGATATAATTTCTAAATTAGTGACATAAAATTTGGTCTATAAAGATGTTTCTGAATGCGACCAAAAAATAACTTTACACTTGGTTTTGACGTTTAATTTGGCAGTTGTGTTACAGAAAATGTGTTAATGGAATGGAATGAATAAACATTTGAGTATTGAGAACAGAAAGAAATCTCTTCTGACTGCTAAGTCAATTTTGCTAACTAAAATGTTTGCGAGCAATTATAAATAAAATGTACTATATTTTTTGGCCCTTTAACTCGCCATATAGCTTGATAAGAAAGGTGGCAACCCTAGTTGTAATGGAGTTCTGTCAGAGAATGAAACAAAACGACGACACGCTAGCCTAGTTGGGAGTGACCCTGCCTTCGAAGCTAGGGGTCCTGGGTTCAAATCCCGGTAAGGGCAAATATTTGTGTGATGAGCACGAGTATTTGTTCCTGAGTCTTGGATGTTTTCTATATATTTAAGTATATATTTCTCTATATAAGTAAGTTTATCGTTGTCTAGTACCCATAGCACAAGCCTATTTAGGGCTTAATTTGGGACTAGGTCAATTTGTGTGACATTGTCCCGTGATATTATTATTGATATTATTATTAAAAAACATCTGCTTGAAAGCAATTGAATGTTTGACTTTTGTTAATGTTATAATATTATAATTGTTCCAACAGTTTTTTTATAAACTCTTACCTAATTATTATTGCATTAATAGCTCCTTCATGCAGATGTACCTGCATGTAAGCTGTTTTGAGCTTGTAGTGTTTACATATAATTAGTTATGCAATTAATTCTATTTTACTGTTGGTGAACCATAAATAAATAAATAAGACAAGTGTGTTAATATAAGAAAAACAATTTAAATCCCTTCTCACATTACTTAAAATAATGCATGCATACATACATACATACATAACATCACGCCATTATTCCCAGAGTAAGGTAGCCAGAGTTACAGAAATACCAATAACTCCAAAAAGACTTGTTTATCATTCTGTAACCACATTTTGCACAATCAGGCCAAGAAATTTTACTAGTTTATTAGTGACAGGTTGCAAGCCCATCGCCTACAGTACTACAAGGCCTTATTTCTTTAGTCGCCTCTTACAACATCCATGGGAAGACATGGAGTCGCACTATTCTAACCCGGCAACCACACAAGGCACGGCTGTCGTTATATAAAAGAAGGTGGCTAACTGAAATGTAGTTGTCAACGGATTCTATACTCTATTTGTAACCATATTAGCTTTAAAATGCTTATACTCTAACTACACAGTTAGCGGCTTTCTTTGGTACTACGGCAGACGGGGCCATATAATGATTATGATGAAATATTAAGGATCTGTCAATACTTGTAATAATTTATCTACATTTCTCCCAGGTTCCATGACTCAAATTTTTAATATCGATGTGAATAACAACATGTTAATTGATACTAATTAAACTAAGCTGTTAAATATAACGTGTGCCTAATAAACTACAAACCATGAACTCCATTACAACTAGGGTTGCCACCTTTCTTATCAAGCTATATGTATTGTTGTGTAGTTCCCACTCAACGAGAGCTTATTTCCTAGGTAACTTGATATGATTCTCCCCTGATATAAATTATTGTTATTCCAGGTGATCGTGTGATGGCCCGTTGATTCGGCATGATGAAGCGAACAGGCGTGCCCCGGATGGCGCCGGACGAGCCCGCGCCTCTGCAGCCCCAGTCGCCTGCGCAGGTATGCTTAGAAGTTATCATACCCTTGCAATGTAATGTATCATCATTACTGATCGGCACGGACGGAGCAAAATTTAACAGAACTTACTTTACATTACATTACAGCCATGACTCGAGACTGATATAGAGTTAAATTGAACACTATCTGCCAATAATATCCTCCTAGGGCCCAACGAAAAGTTCAGCATGTGGTCACTACGGTCCGTAGTCATACCAGTAGTATTGTTTTATACTCGTTCAGACCCAAGTACTCAAAAGACTTATTTTTATGTTATTGTACTTGGGTAGTCATAGCGTACCACGGTCTAACCAGTAGGATTTCTATAAGTCCTACTGGTGGGACCGTGGTATGCTATGACTACACAACTGTTGAAGGAGCTGGGTCTGAATGACAAAGGTAATAAGTACTATTGGTAGGATCTTGGGCGTTAGGAGGTTATGTTATGGCAGCTGTACAAGTTTTGTTAAAGTTTTGCTCCGTCCGGCTGATCACGAATCATCATCAGAGCTCAAACCGACAACCGGTGGAATTACTAGCGTAGACGCATTCCATCTTGGTCCTCAGGGTTGGCAACGCGTTTGAGGTCTTAATATTACAGTCTTGAGAATTAAACGGGTACGGGTAACGGGAAAATTGGGTACGGATTCCACTTACCATTAGGTGGCCATCAGCAAATAAAAAAAACAGCTCGGAGAGGGTGAGCTATTCTTATGTTAGTAATGTAATTTCTTGATATGGAAACACCCCAAACTGAAATTTAATAATATAAAAAACAAGATTTTTTTTGGTTAGGTTATTTTCTCGTTTCTTTTGTCAATATAACCCCTTTATAATAATTATTAGTGTACTATAATAAACTGCAACGTATTTATTGACGATCAACAAATAACCTATAATATTACATCAATATTTATACCGCAATAGTTAAACGCAAATGATGTGTGACCAGCATTCAATGGAGTCATTGCACCCCGCTAGGATGCCAAGCCAGTTAAGTCGGTGTTTTGGTTCTTTTCCAAGATAGCAAGGTCATGTATGTGCTGCAATCCTTACTAGTATTATCAATGCGAAAGTAGGTTCAACGCCTTAACGATCGCACAACCTGGCAACAGACAGGGGACATTTTATCACGGAAAATTACAGTTTCCGAATCAATAACGATTCATTTTTCAGCAAATTTTTATTCTCGCTCAAATTGACTTGTCCCAAACTAAGCTCAAGGTTTGTGCTATGGGTATTAGACAACGATAGACTTACTCATATCCTATCCTTTTGACAACACGTTGGCCTAGTTGGGAGTGACCCTGCCTCCGAAGCCAGCGGTTCAAATCCCGGTATGGGCAGATATTTGCGTGTTGAGCGCGAACATTGGTTCCTGGTTCTTGGATGTTTCTATGTATTTAAGTATATATTTCTCTATATAAGTATGCTTATCGTTGTCTAGTAACCATAGTACAAGCCTAGAGCTTAGTTCAAGACTAGGTCAATTTGTGTGACATTGTCCCCAGATATTTATTTATTATTATTTATTATTTATTTATCCTACCTACTTCCCACTCTTATTATAAACGCGAAAGTTTGTATAGATAGATGTGTGGATGTTCGTTACTCTTTTATGCTGTAACGACTGAACGGATTTGGACAAAATTAGAAATGGAGATAGCTTATACTCTGGATTAACACATAGCTGATTTTCATTTCGGTTTTTTTTTTTACAATAATCGAAATCCATGTGGACGAAGTCGCGGGTAGAAAGAAGCCAGTAGAGAAATAAATACTTAAATAGTAGTTTGTAATGACCAACAAATAAAGGCGAGTGCATATCAGCCTATTAGCGTATGCAAATACAACGATAAGGCGGTAAACAAAGGTTATCAATCGTTATCAGCTAGCGTATAGGTGCGAGTGTCCATAACAATTAGCGAACTTACACGCGATTATTCTGCCCTGCTAACACAAAAGGCAGTATATCAGACGAAACTCCCGTAGCAAATGCAACCTTATCATCAACAAAATAGGATTGAAATTGCTTTGGCCATTGAATTTGTGATACTGCATATTGCCTACATAAGCCAATAGGCAGTATCTGCAATTCAATTGCTAAAGCAGATTCAATCTTATGTCGTTAGTTATAAGGTTGCATTTGCTACAGCATTTTTGTCTTGCCATTTACCATAGTAAATTTGTTAGAAGCAAAACAAGTTTCCACGCTAACAGTACTGCGGTCCCTTAAAACTTAAAACGGTATAAGTTTAATATGCTCTGTACATGATATGATAACCTTTATTACGAGTTAATTTGACTTACATACATAACAAAACGCCGTCATTCCCAGAGTGGGGTAAGCAGAGCTACAGAAATACCAACAACTCTAAAAAGACTTGTCTATAATTTTGTAACCACATTTTTCACAATCAGGCCGAGAAGTTTACTAGTGTATTAGTGACAGGTTGCAAGCCCATCGCCTAACAGTACTACAAGCCCTTATTTCCTTAGTCGCCTCTTACGACATCCACGGAAAGACATGGAGTGGCACTATTCTAACCCGGCAACCACACGGGGTTTCTTATTGTTATGCATTATAAAACAATTTCTTCTTACTAGGTTAGGTTAAGTTAGATCTGCGACCAAATTAGTAGAAGCCAAAGACGATAGAATTGTCTTCGTTTTTAACATAAAGCCTTTCTTTCTTATCCATTGTAGTTGTTATATAATGAAAAATGATAAATTTATTATACAGATTGAAATTTTGCAATTCGTTTTATGGTAAATGAAAATTAGTAGTTTTTTTTTTATGGTAAGGAGAAAGCACCCGAGCACTCAGGCCACCTGATGGGAAGTGGAATCTGAGACCCATAGACATTTGAATTCTCAAGACTATAATCTTAATACTGCAATCCTAAGACCTCGAATGCGTTGCCAACCCTGAGGACTGAGATGGGATGCCTCTATGCTAGTAATTTCACCGGTTGTCTTATCCCCACACCGGAACACATCGATGCGAACACTGTTGCTTGGCGGGTGGTTAATGAGATGAGTTTTTATGCGTCTTATTTTACCTTCGTGTGATACAACGAGATGCTTGTGTATTTTCAGCTTGTAGAGAAATATTTTCACAGATTACTTTACTTAAATCGTTCAAATTGTATATAAGCTAGGAGGGAGACATCCAGTTTTTATTAAACTTTACCCTGTTGACTTTACGTGGTCGGGTAAAAATGTCAGTAACACTTAAAATGGCTTGACAAACAATGTAACTCCCCAATTTCCCGTTGCTTACCTATGCTAGGTATGACAGCTGCGTACAAGGGGTACAGCACTTGTTAGCATTGGAAGCGCCAAACTCTAACATAGGTTCTGGCGTGCCGAAAATGCTAATACAAAATCAGTTACTTAAACAAAAGTTCAAAAAAGGTAGGGACATGCATTATTATCAGTGATCGGAATAGGTAGTGCAATTTCGCGAGACTTCGGTGCGTAACTTTAGTGCTTGTAACCCCGGGATTACATTTGCAAAGTGTTAAAGTTTGTGTTTAATTCAGAAATGTTATTAAAATATGATTTTAACGATTATTTTGGTAGCATCGAATATCGCATTGTGGAAATATGTAGACATTTGCAATGACAAAAAAGTAAAAAAGTATTTACAATAACATTATTTTTTTAGATTTTTCGCATGTTCCCATTTAACTTCAATTAGGGTCATGTCAAGAAAATATTCTGTGAAATAATACGAGTCCCGGAATCTGGGGTCTTATCCATATTAAGTAAGTATAATGTTTAAGGTCATTCACCCGAAATTGCACTACCTATTCCGATCACTGATTATTATCCAATAACATGAAAAATAAAATGCAGGTGACAATATCACACAAATTGACCTAGTCCCAAACTAAGCTCTAGGCTTGTACTATGGGTACTAGACAACGATAAACGTACTTATATAGAGAAATAAATACTTAAATACATAGATAACATCCAAGACGCAGGAACAAATATTCGCGCTCATCACACAAATATCTGCCTTTACCGGGATTTGAACTCAGGACCGCTGGCTTCGGAGGCAGGGTCACTCCCAACTAGGCCACCGTGTCGTCAAAACCATGCACGCCAAACTGTTAACCAGTTTGTTGCAGAGTTAAGCGCTTAAACTTATAGCTAATCATGCACCTGGGCATTGTAACTAGGTACAGTCAAGTTCAAAAGTATGTATACACTTTAGTACCTTGTCACTTTAATCGCTTGGATAATTTCATATGGCACTTTAAACATGACGTTAAATAGACAAGGTACTAAAGTGTATACATACTTTTGAACTTGACTGTACAACAACTACCAAATAAAGATTGAATTAGCACCATTAAAGATCGATATTTTTAAAAAGCACTTTTTCAACCTCTTTGAGGGCCGGTGTAAGTACTTAATTCTGTTATCTATCTTTTAGCCATTGTTAGCGGTTGCATTGAATTTTCTTTCTAATCCCTCCTAGTCTTACATTTATTAAATACTGGTCGTTATGTTATATTATGTGTTATAATCAAGGAGCGGAATTCTTCATAGCTTTATTTATTCTTCTTTTTTTTTCTTCTTTAGTGGTGGTAGGACCCTGTGCAGGGTCCGTCCGGATCGCTACCACCATCTTATCCATTAACCACCCGCCAAGCAACAGTGTTCGCATTATTGTGTTCCGGCGTGGGGATAAGACAACCGGTGAAATTACTAGCATAGAGGCATTCCATCTTAGTCCTCAGGGTTGGCAACGCATTTGAGGTCTTAGGATTATAGTCTTGAGAATTCAAATGTGTATGGGTCTCAGATTCCACTTACCATCAGGTGGCCTGAGTGCTCGTGTGCCTTCTCCTTAACATATCAAACTGTCAGAGGGATTGACCAATTTTTTTTATCGACTATCGATAGATAAATGTCATTTAATGAGTCATTAACATAACATCGGTAGATGTAGATCGATCATTTTCCACTCATAAATGGATCTTCAATAAATTAAGAAACCGATTTACTCCGAAAAACCAGGAATAAGTGGCCATAGTCCATTCATTTTATAACATGGATACGCACGCACTTAACTCAAGACAG
Organism: Acleris holmiana; assembly: GCA_949316455.1. Taxonomy (NCBI): domain Eukaryota; kingdom Metazoa; phylum Arthropoda; class Insecta; order Lepidoptera; family Tortricidae; genus Acleris; species Acleris holmiana. The sequence goes on from OX438788.1 coordinate 10,360,688, forward strand.
TGACGAGAACCTCGAACACGTAATTCCAGTCGCCAATAATGTCAAAGTAATGAAATCAGGCTTTTGGATATAAGCGACGTAAATGACATACGTGACGTGGGCACGATTTATTTTAATATGTAGATGCAAATTGCTTATCATATAGGTCAAATGTTACAAAATAATCGTATAAGTCGATATGCGATAATATTCCGTAACATCGATAAGTGGAATTGTCGATAAAAAAAATTGGTCAATCCCTCTGACAGTTTGATTTTTGCTATGAAGAATTCCGCTCCTTGGTTATAATATAGCTACAAATTAGCGATTGTTTATTTTTTCTTTGCATGTGCTTCTTGCCAAATGCCATAATTTTAGGTCAACGGGAAGCACCCCGTATGAGGCATAAATGGACGTATTTTTTGAATAAAATACAATATTCTTTTCAAGACAAACGCAAAAACGAAACAACAAAATTTCTTGACCACATCAGAAATGAGTAAATCGACGAATCGAAGTCGCCTGGCGCAGCAAAAATATGCCACATACGCTGAAATTCTGCCAAGACCTGAAGAACCATAAAGAAATTTAACTTACCTAAAGCGACAGTGAAACGGCATATAGGAAACGATAAAAGGCATGGTCGTGTGTCGAGGTCAAGGAACATTTAAATACATTTTACAGAGTTTTTCCCCAAGGCATACCATTTTGCAAAGTTAGATAGCGCATTTTAACTTAATTCGTAAAGATTTGAATATGAATATCCTGAGACTATCCCACACAAATTGACCTAATCCCAAACTAAGCTTGTATTTTTATTGCTTCAAACTCGTATAGAGAAATACGAGTACATACTCATAACATATGAAGAGTCCACGGAAAGAACATGTCTAGTCACTTTTTTTAGGGTTCCGGAGCCGAATGGCAAAAACGGAGCCCTTATAATTTCGTCATGTCCGTCTGTCCGGACAGAAGGACAGACGGACATGATGAGATGGACATGTAGAGGTTTTTTTAATCCCCAGGCTCACCCTACACGTGGGCGACCCCACTTTGCACCGGTACCGGTACCGGTTAACTCACATAATCGACACCCAAATGGAGTTTCTTGACGCTTCTTCTCGGTCTGGTCTAACGTAAAATTTCCGAAGCGTTGGTAGCATAAAACCAATTCGATTGAAATTCTCACCTAGCGTCCTAAGTCCGAGGTCGGCCCAATAGGGGCGCCCTTAGGCATGCTAGTGTAAAAACCCACTTATAGCGTGGACTCCCATCAGGAGTCCGCCCTCTCTCCGGCGAAGTAGTCAAAGCCATCAGAGGCTAACTACGTAGGTCCGTCAAAAAAAATATTTTTTTTTTAAAGTGTAAAAATACAAGAAATATGAGGATTTATATCCTAAACTGAATGGTAATAATAATAGTTCATTTCGTCCTCTACATTTTGAGATTCAAAACTCATTTTCAAAAAAAACAACCTGCCAAGTGCATGTCGGACCACGCACAGTGAAGGGTTCCGTAGCTGGGATGAACGTTCATGGTTGAATTTTTTTTTTATTTTTTTTTTGATAAAATCTCAAAAACTACACAGCGTATAGTGTTCAAAACAATTTTGGTTGGAAGTATTTCGTATGTTCTACTACTGTAATTTTTATTAGAATGTTCTATTTAAAGTTCAAAAGCTACCCACCCGGACAGAATTTTTACGACTTTAGAATCGTATATCTCGCCAACTGTTCACTTACGTAAAAAAGTCACTTAAAAACCTCTGTATCATTTTGGAAGCCCTATCTAAAAATACCCCACACGCTGATGTAACTCAAAAAAAAGTTTTTGGTCCCCTAGTTACATGTATGGAGTGCCACCCCTATTTTTTTTTTTTAAATTTTACTACATCATTGTATAGCGGTTCATAGAATACATCTATCCTCCAAATTTCATTTATATAGTGCCAATAGGCTCTGAGTAAAATGGCTGTGACATACAGACGGACAGACGGCCGGACAGACAGACAGACAGCGGATTCTTAGTAATAGGGTCCCGTTTTTACCCTTTGGGTACGGAATCCTAGAAAGTAACACAGAGTCGTTATATTGATACCCCATCCCCGTTTCCATGCAAAATAAATGCATACAGATGGCGCTTCGGAAACGTCCCGGACGGCCTATCAATTATTCTGCTGTATCGATCCACGATGCGAGCGTTATGTAACCGACTGTCAGTAAACCTAATGCATAAGTTAGCTGACCTCTTTAGACAAGACTGCGGTTCGCATTTTCTGCAGAAATCGGTCTAGGTTTAACGGGAGGGAAACGTTTTCGAAACGAGGAGGCTCTCGATTCGGCGGGATTTTTTACGTATGTTCCTCCATTACACAAGAATGGTGGTAAGGACCCTGTGCAGAGTCCGTCCGAATCGCTACCACCATCTTATCCATTAACCACCCGCCAAGCAACAGTGTTCGCATTGTTGTGTTCCGGTGTGGGGATAAGACAACCGGTGAAATTACTAGCACAGAGGCATTCCATCTTAGTCCTCAGGGTTGGCAACGCATTTGAGGTCTTGGGATTATAGTCTTGAGAATTCAAATGTCTGTGGGTCTCAGATTCCACTTACCATCAGGTGGCCTGAGTGCTCGTGTGCCTTCTCCTTAACATACATATATACTTTCTAGTTGGTCCCATTTCCAGCACGTCAAGATTTGATGTTTTCTTGGAGAAATCGAGGGACCTCTTCAAATATTATAGGAATAAATATACGTGGACGACATAAAATATATTGACCATGCACAGTCAATACATTTATGAAAACATTATTTATGTTCATAAAAACATCGCTAAATTTAGAAAGAACTGTGACATACATAATGTTAATACCAGAAATAAATATAAGCTCGCAGTGCCCTTCACGCGGCTCCATAAAATAAAAAACTCTTTTATGGGTAATTGTATTAGGTTCTATAATAAGCTCCCAAGTAATGTTACTGAACTATCAGTAAATAAATTTAAGAGTTACGTTAAGCGTAAACTAATTTCTAAAGCATATTATAGTATTAAAGACTATATTAATGATAACAATGCTTGGGACTGAATTGCTTGTAATAAAATGTTTAGTCCTTACGACAAAAGGTTGCGAACGTCGAAAAAAAAAAAGACATCCGACAGAGTTTCTTACAGGTTCTTCTCTGATCGGTCGCGATTTGAACTTGCAGTCAATTTAGGCTAAGTCGCTACTATGACGTTTCAAAAGAGTTTATTATTTGTAAACCTACTTGAATAAAGATTATTCTGATTCTGATTCTGATTCTAACAGTATTATTATGATCACCGGAATGTTTTTTTTTTTTTTTTTAAAACTTAAAATCATCTTTAAAAAGCAAGAAATTACGTCTTTTAAAATGATGGGTAATATAGGTCAGTCCAACTGAAGTCGGCGTCCCACTATATTTTTAACCAAAAGCCGAATTCCTGTAATTTGGACTGTTTTTGGTTTGTTTTGTATGGACATTTTCAGCTTCACAATCTTAACCGCTATAAGTCCACTCATAGACGTTTAGATAAATTGTTTCTAGGCGTAAACAAATTAAACCTTTGATCTCTCAGGGAATATTATGATTGTTTATAAGTAGCATGCAAAGAAAACTGCGCAATTAATCTAAAAATAATTAGAGAACCAAAGAAATTACTGTAATAACAGCGTTGCAATGTTAGTACCTATCTAAGATCTTTATTTCATTAACCTTCCGTGTTTTTAAAATGATACAATCTCCCTTTAATTCGCAAAAATGAAAAAGTCGTGAGTTCAAACCTCTTAATTTTGATAGAGTTCAAAAAAATACTTATGAAAAATATTAAAAAGTGATCCTAAAATAAATGTTGAGCGCTCAACATTGCGAAGTAAAGGTTAAAAAAACATTAGTTTTGATCCTACGTTTCCACCACTCTGAACTGCAAAATTCTCCGCACAATACTGCGGGGAAACACTCTATACAACGTGTTACAAAATAATCCGTAAAAAAGAAATTACAAAAGTAGTGTCAACCCTTATTAAATAACGTCAGTTCAGTATCTTAGGTATACAGTATACTAGGGTTGACACTACTTTCGTAATTTATTTTTTACGGATTATTTTGTAGCACGTTGTTTAAATGTAAATGTACTTAAATACAGAGAAAACAGACTCAATCGCGCTCATCACACAAATTAACCAATACCGAGAACCTTCCCCCAGACCGCTATACTCTCCACATGACCAAGTCGGGCAAGCTATTGCACTATTGATGCACGGCCCATAAGACAGTGCAGGTGCGAAAGAGATAGCATGTTTCCGATGATTATGACCTGGACTCGCCACTTGATTTGCGGATAGCGTACGTAGGCAGGTTACACTTTTCCCTGATCAATATTTCCTAAACGGTCCCACACAAGTCTAAAAATGTATATTTACATGCATAGTCGGGTTCTCAGGTAGATGTGTATACAGATTTGCACGTTATCCCGTTAAAATAAGGTGCAAAACTGTATACATTAAGTACTTTTATTCGATTTTTTTTTAGTGGTGGTAGGACCCTGTGCAGAGTCCGTCCGGATCGCTACCACCATCTTATCCATTAACCACCCGCCAAGCAAGTGTTCGCATTGTTGTGTTCCGGTGTGGGGATAAGACAACCGGTGAAATTACTAGCACAGAGGCATTCCATCTTAGTCCTCAGGGTTGGCAACGCATTTGAGATCTTAGGATTATAGTCTTGAGAATTCAAATGTCTATGGGTCTCAGATTCCACTTACCATCAGGTGGCCTGAGTGCTCAGGTGCCTTCTCCTTAACATAAAAAAAAAAAAAATTACATTTGCTTGCATTTTAACAGGAGGCGCTCGAAAAAAATCATTAACCAAGATTTCATTTGTAAATTTGTGTTATTTAAATGTATAACTATGCCAATTACACGGCTTTGTAATAGTTTGAGCAAAACCGTGGACAGAAGGACATGGTGAAACTATAAGTGTTCCTTAGTGAGTGAGTGACTACGGAACCCTAAAAAGGCAAGGGATAGAATGAAATAACCAGCCACGGTCGCCCCTTTAATCTGGCGCCCTCGGCGGCTTCCCAACCTCGCCCTACCCTAACGCCGCTACAGCCAACATACAAAACATCAAAGACTCGCTAATTAATAATTACACAAACAAAGGAAGTCGAACTCGGTTCCTAGCTTCGACCGCGGACTTTTATGTGCTCCATTGGCGGTTTCAATTAATAAACAATAAAGGTTTATTTCACATTTTTACTTAATAACTAGTTGTCAGCATTGCATATCCTTACTAATATTATAAATGTGAACGCGTGGATGTTTGTTACGCTTTCACGCAAAAACTACTTGACGGATCATCGTGAAACTTTGTACACATATTCTGGGAGGTACTAAAAGAAACATAGGCAACTTTTTATTAAAAAAAAAAATTACAAAAATAAATAATAAAAATGTCAAGAAAAAAAATTTGCAGCCGGCGAAGCCGCGGGTCGCTAGTAGTAAAATAAAAGTACATTACACACATTACATTACATTATATTATTGTAACAATTAATTGTACCTTTAAAGATTATTTTGCCTTACTTTAGTTTATTTCAGTTTTCTCTGTGCAACTCTGTTTTCATTAGTGGAAACTGTTACGGTTTTGGCTCATGTATTAAGCTAATTTGTATTTTTATCCATTATTTTATGCTGTTTGTTTTCCTTTAAAAATAAGTTAATAAATAATATTTGTTCCTGAGTCTTGGATGTTTTCTATGTATTTAAGTAGTTATTTCTCTATATAAGTATGTTTATCGTTGTCTAGTACCCATAGTACAAGCTTAGAGCTTAGTTTGGGTCTAGGTCAATTTGTGTGAGATTATTATTTTTATATAAAAAAAAAAGGCTTAATGAAAAATCACGATCGCGTTTTTTGTGTAAAGAAAATTTGTCATACAAACCGTACGGGTAACTTTTGTTACACAAAGGAATCTGATATATATTCCACGGGTTATGGGGTTCGAGGGAACACACAAAGAAACACGTAGTCTGTTTAGCGATTTATTCCGAACTGTCTGACGTAGCCGCGTTACAAATAATTCGGGTAGGCGTTTCTCTTAGTACCTACATATATTACACTCCTCTACACTTAAGCTAATACATACTATTAGGGAATCCCTTTAGTGGTAGTCCCAGGTAAACGTAACGATAATATGAAACCCTCCTTAACCGTTAATCACAACCAATATTAAATAAATATACATATAGTAGGTAACTAAGATTAAAATTTATATTGGGGCTTCTTAATTCTACATTGACGTAGTGGTCGCGCATGGGTCGGTACAGGGGTGTGAGGCTCAAGCTGTGTTTGCTCTGGGATACCCTCAATGCCCGGGCTCTTTCCCGGCGTAGAGAAACACTCTTCGTCCCTCGCCCTCGACGCGCCCCGCTCGCCTCGCGCCGGCGACACGTCCGGCACTATGGTCGGTGAGAACAACCTGGACTGCTCCGAGCGGCCACTTGTACTGAAGGGAGACCCTCCAGCCTCCTGGCTTTCCCTAGAACCCTCCGGGGTGATACTCACTGGGCAGGCTATAAAACTACTTTTCCTACGTCGCAATTGGTCAATGTGTCTATGAATTTCCTTACCTCCTACATCCTTGATGTTATAGTCCGTGCTACCCAATGCCTTGGTCACCTTATCCGGTTGCCATTTTTCACCTTTTAAGAATTGTCGATACCAAACTTCCTCTCCTGCTTCTAACTTCCTATCCGACCCTCCCGCTGCCTCAACTTGGCGTTTTTGGCACTTACTTACTCTAGATTCTACATCCGGTTTTAACATGTCCAAACGCGTTCGCAAGTGCCGACCCATTAACATCATCGCCGGACTTTCTCCCGTAGAACAGTGTTCGGTATTCCTATAGTAAAGCAAGAATTGGTTTATACTTTTTAGAACGTCTTTTTTTTCAAAGACGGCTTTTTTAATGACATTTTTAATGGTTTTCACCGAATTTTCAGCTGCCCCGTTAGATGCGGGATGATAGGGGGCACTGAAAATGTGTTCAACTCCATCTGGTTCTAAAAAGTTCTGAAATTCCTTACTCGAAAACGGTGGCCCATTATCGCTAACCACTTGTCGAGGCACCCCCCACCGAGCCCATAACTCACTCAATTTTTCTATCGTGGTGCCTGCAGCCGTGCTAGATACTAGGAATACCTCTATCCATTTTGACATAGCATCTACTACAACTAAGTAAGTTTTACCGAATATTGGACCCAAAAAATCTAAATGGATCCGGGCCCATGGGCGCCGGGGCCACGGCCAGCTGCGCGGCGCGTGCTGCGGCGGCGCGGCGGCTAGCGCGGCGCACGCGGCGCACGCGGCGCACGCGCGCTCCACCGCCTCGTCGATGCCCGCCCACCACACATAGCTCCGGGCCAGAGCCTTCGTCTTGACTATGCCCATGTGGGGCTCGTGTAGAATACCTAACACCTTATCCCGGCACCCCTCAGGAATCACGACCCTGTAGCCCCACATGACACAGCCCAACTCCTCGTATAGCTCTGATTTCCTATTAATGTACGGTTGTAAGCCCACTATTTCGCATTGCTCCGGCCATCCGTTTCGTATAAAATTTAGTACCCTTGCTAATAATGGGTCTTTTAGAGTTTGTTTTTTAATCTGATAATAATCTAATAATAAAGCATCCTGTGCGAAATGGAGATAAGTTTGTTCCGGTATAGTCTCGTATGAATTTTTAATCGGCTCGCTGGTGTTCGGTAACCTGGAGAGACTATCCGCGCAATTGTTACTAGTGTTCACATACTCAATGTCATAATCATACGCCGACAATATGATGGCCCACCGCTGCATCCTACTAGCGGTCATGGTTGGTATGCCCGTGTTAGGGCCGAATATAGACACTAGAGGTTTATGATCAGTACGTAATGTGAAATGTCGGCCGTAAAGATATTGATGAAACTTCTTGACACTAAATATGATGGCCAGAGCCTCGCGATGAATTTGTGAGTAATTCATTTCAGCACTATTAAGGGTGCGGGATGCGTATGCGACCGGGCGTTCCCCCCCCGGCCCCTCCTGTGATATCACCGTCCCGACCCCCCTCCCGCTCGCGTCACTCGTCACTATTAACCGTTTCGCCGGGTCGTAGTGCGTCAAAACACTAGTGCTCGACAACGACTGCTTCACGAGGGTGAACGCCCGGTCACAGCCGGAGTCCCAGTGCCAACTAACACCCTTACGTAACAGGTTATATAAAGGGGATAAGGTCGTGCTCAAATTTCTAACGAACCTTCCAAAAAAATTTACCGTACCTAAAAATGATCTTAATTCGGAAACATTTTGAGGCTGGGCCATTTTTAAAATTGCATTTATTTTAGATGTATCTGGTTTAATACCTTCCTTTGATACTACATAACCGAGATACGTCACCTCCTTTGCTAAGAATACACATTTACTTTTTTTGAGCTTCAACCCGTTTAAATTTAAACGTTGAAAAACTGCTTCTAATGCCCGCAAATGCTCAGATTCCGTTTTTCCTCCTATAATAACATCATCTAAAAAGATTTGTACATTTGGTATGTCACCTAACAAGTTAGTCATAATGCGCTGGAATATTCCTACGCTCGAGGACAACCCATACACCAGTCTATTGTACCGAAATAACCCCCGGTGGGTGTTTATCACGGTGAACTGTTTGGAATCGTCCAGTTCTATCTGATTGTAAGCTTGGGAAAGATCTATTTTGCTAAAATAGGTATTTCCGTTTAAGTTCACTAATACATCTTCTATCTTGGGCAGTGGATAACGATCGACCAATAGCGACGGGTTTAAAGTTGCCTTATAGTCGGCACAAATTCTAAGTGAGCCATCCGGCTTATTAATGGGTACCAGCGGGGAGGCCCAGTCGGAGCAGTCGACGGGCTCGATGACGCCGGCGCGCAGCATGGCGTCCAGCTCGGCGTCGACGCGATCGCGCAGGGCGTAGGGAATGGGCCGCGCTCGGTGGTACACCGGCGTCGCCCCCTCTCGCAGCCGTAGTGTCGCCTTGCCGCCCGTATACCGACCCAGGCCGCCGCTGAATAACGCTTCATACCTATTAAGCAATTTAACAATATTATTACCCATCGGATTATTAATTTCATTTGTCGCAAAGTTACAACTAAATTTAGGAACATTTATCTCTAATTCAGCTAACCACTGTCTCCCCAACAAGGATGTTGTTCCCCCGTTAATAATAAACAACTCTAATGATTTACTACAGCCATTGAAAGTAACACTCGGTTTTATGATGCCTAGCGGCTTTATTTTTGATCCGTCATAAAATGTAAGTATCGTATTATCTTTCTCGATTTTCAAATGTGTGAAATATTTCTCATATGTCGACTTACTCACACATGATATGGCTGTACCTGTATCTATTTCCATTCTAATAACAGTATTATCGATCTTTACGGGTAGACTTACAGATTGGTAGTTATTTAGACATAATTGATGTAATTCTTCTTCTATTTCTTCGCCGCACTCCTCGCTTAATCCACGATCGGCCTCTCCGAAGTAGAAGGGCGCCCGCCCCGGAGCCCGAGCGGCCCCTCCGCGCGGCGCCGGGGCCCACGCGCCGCCGCGGCCTGCCGGCGGCCCCCACCCGGGGCACACCCGCCGCAGGTGCCCTGTCTGCTGACACTTGCTACACACATAATCACGAAAACGACAGTTTATATTGTTATGACTCCGTGCTCCACAAGCATCGCAATTCATGACTTTGCTTGCGGCGCCCGCGCTCAGCACATTGCGCTGCGAGGTTATGTTCGTCCCGCGCGGTTGCCCTTTGGCGAATGCGCCCGACCTCCCGCGTCCCGATGACATTACCGCATGCACCGCGCTCGCCTCGCTAGAACACGATACTGTTTTTGTTTGATCTACGATGGCCGCGTCTCGTTCCGCCGCCTCTAATGATGTTGCTAATTTGACTGCCTCAGAAAACGTCACCGTGTCATTTTCTGCAAATAACCGTTGTCTGATGACGTCGCTATATAACCCGCAAATAAACTGATCACGGAGATTTTCGTTTAATTGAAACTCGAACTTACATTCTTTGGATAACCTCTTCAAATCCGCCACATAAGCTGAAATAGCCTCACCGATATTCTGTCTCTTTTGCCTGAAGCGATATCTCTCTGCTAAAACCGAAGGTGCTGGCTGTAGGTGCTCCTTCATTAAGCCGTTGACCTTTGTCAATGTCAAGTCGGACGGCTTCATCGGGCTGGCCAGATTCTCCAACAGTTGATAGGCCTCGTCCCCCATGGTTGCTATTAATGTCGGCAGCTTCGTATCATCCTCCACCTTGTTTACCTTAAAATACATCTGCAACCTATCAAAGTATGATGACCACACCCCGCTGCTTACATTAAATTCTTGTAACTTTCCAATCGACATTATTTTACTATTTCCAGTTTTTCCACAATCTTTTGTTTTAGATGGGTAGGTACTGGGCTCGTCGCCACTGATATATATTCCACGGGTTATGGGGTTCGAGGGAACACACAAAGAAACACGTAGTCTGTTTAGCGATTTATTCCGAACTGTCTGACGTAGCCGCGTTACAAATAATTCGGGTAGGCGTTTCTCTTAGTACCTACATATATTACAGAATCAATTACAGAGACCACTCCTTTCCACCTGCTCCGATCCTGACAAATCTCTTTCGCTTCTTCCAGATTCATACATCACCAGTCATGCATGCACGTCGGTTTCGGGTACTTGGGGCCTCGGCCCTTTTGCAGAATTTTACCGATTTGATTTGAAAAAGTACGCCTAGGGCGGCCCCTTCCTACCCTTCCACTCACTTTTGCGCTAATATCTCTTTCGTCAATCTTCTTACATCCTTTCTCTCCGAATGACCAAACCATCGAAGCATGCCCTTTTCAATCTTAAGTCACTACATCTTCTTTCAGTCCACATTTCTCTCTGATCATGATCTTGTTATTTATTACTCTATCATAGGAATCAATTAAGTTTTGTTTCAATTAAAGCCCTTAACTATGTTTTTTACAACGTCCCACTTTGTTCTGCCTGTAACGAGGTCGTCACAGAATTTAATGACTAGTTCAGACCTTTGACTCGCGGGCTTGTGCAGTTTTACTCTCTGCAATAGATCGCCCTCTTTACGTTAACGGCATACAAACGTCAGCTTTCCCTGCCAAGTGACTCACGAAAAGCTATATTTACACCACGCTTACTATATTTGAGCGAAGTAACCTTGTGTTTTTTTGTTTAGTTTAATTTTAACGCTCTAATCATAATATTTGCATATGTGGGTGTGCTGTTTACGCCCTACGGGTGTTTTCGATGTGACTGATAGTGATAACAGTACATTTGTATTTGGAGATGTTAGTAGTCGACTCGTGATTGTACGGTACCAAGTTGAACCCCCGCGGTCACCAATGAGCATACGTGTGCTAACTCGGGACATCTTCTAGGGATTTAATATCGATAAATAAGATGTCGATATATCATGTTTATTTATGAAAATCCTCTGCTACTCTTAGATAAAAATTTCAAATTCAAAAGTCCAGTGACATTTAGTCAGCCTTAAAAGGTGAATAAGCTACAATATCGTTAATGAATCGGAGAACTAATTTGAGTCATTTTAAGTATTTGAAGAATGTCCCGTTGACCACAGTGGGCGTTGAGAGAACGTTTAGTAATTTAAAGTGGACATTTTCATCTAGATGGCAATCGTTACTAAGGACAAATATTCATACATACATAACATCACGCCTTCATTCCCAGAGTGAGGTAGGCAGAGCTACAGAAATACCAACAACTCTAAAAAGACTTGTTGATAATTCTGTAACCACATTTTGCACAATCAGGCCAAGAAGTACTGTATTAGTGACAGGTTGCAAGCCCATCGCCTAACAGTACTACAAGCCTTTATTCCCTTAGTCGCCTCTTACGACATCCACGGGAAGATATGGAGTGGCACTATTCTAACCCGACAACCACACTGACAAATATGGAAAACAATATTGATTGTTTACTATGAATTTTAAAATACAATAAACCATTTGTTTTAATAAATTATTTTTTGACGCAAACATATTTTGCTACGTCAATTTATTATTCGTGCCACGAGTTAGCACACGTCTGTCAATGATTATTTCTAACTTAGTTGAGTGTTTAAGAGTGTAATTGCACAAAAGGTCTGCAAAGAATGGTAGTTTATGTAACGGATGCATAATGAGAGGCATGGTTAAGGCCTAATTATGTACAGTTGCATACACTACTTTATCTACACACATATACACAACAAAAAAATACGACTTTTCATAATCCTATTCTCGTAACAGCAAAGAACCAACAAACAAAAACAAATGACAACAATAATGGCGTCAAACGATTTTCTTTTAATCATAGACAAACGTATGAAGTCCCTATTCTCATGTCACTCGATCATGTTATGCGGTTTATTTATATTAAGAGATCTGTTTTAACATCTATGGATACTAGAATAGAGACCCTCTTGGGTTTTGACAGCTGTTCCAAATTTCAACTCGTAACCTTACAAAAATGTATACAGTACAGATTTTACCTACTACCACAGACACAGACAAGGAATTTCTCGTAGTAAAATTGGTTGTAATAATGCTGGCATTTTAGAGCACTAATTATATGTGCGTAGATAAATCGTAGTATCTACATTAATTGTATTTGTATTGTTTCAGATACAGCAAACTGGCGCAAGCAACATGCACACACTGGCCCAGTCGGCCCAACCCCAAATCCTAGGTGAGTTATAGAACCATTTGATTTTGATCCTGGATTTACATACGCTGCAATTGATGCTTAGTTCAAAACGTCTTTTTTTTACAGGTTATGTAATAAAAAATATGGAGTTTTATTTATCCCATTAACATTCCCAATATGTTTAGAAAGTAATATAAACTTTTATTTCAGGCGTATTTTGTATTCTTAGGTATTTCAAATTGTCAACATTAATTCGTATGAAATAAGCTGCAAAAATTTATAAATATCGCACTCTGTTTTAAAGTCACTAGCAATAGGGAAGATACATAAAAAAATAAATGAGTTTCATTGATACGATTCAGGAGAAAACGTAAAAAAAAAAGCAATACACTAAGTTTTGACCCGTTTATTAAGGTTCTATATAGAATCAAAACTTGTTTAAACTTTAAAACTTCTTTTAAGTTTTAGATTGTTTTTTCGGCATCCTCAATTTATTTACTTAATATTTTAATTCTAAGATATTGGCTTAAACATTGTAATTTCTGAAATAAATGCATATCACTACATAGTATAAAACAAAGTCGCTTTCTCTGTCCCTATGTCTCTTTGTATGCTTAAATATTTAAAACTACGCAACGGATTTTGATGCGTTTTTTAATAGATAGAGTGATTCAAGAGGAAGGTTTATATGTATAATACTTTATCGGAGCGGAGCGAAGCGAGGACGGGTCGCTAGTTTCTTTATAAGGTTCTTATATTGTAAATATGGAACAACAGCTGTGGCGTCATTCCTGTCGTCTTTATAACTAGAAGCATCAGAGCATATTTATGCGCCCAATGTTTAATAACATCTTAGTCCTCGAGGGTTGGCAACGTATTTGCAGTCGTAGGATTGCGGTCATGAGAATGCAATGGTTGTATGTGAACACTTTATTGTTCAATAGAAAGAAAATACTGTGAAGATCTGAAGATATGATAGATGTATAAAGGCGAACTTCTCCCTTTGAAGGATTTCTTTTAGCTAACGCTTAAGAGGTTGAAATATGAGAAAGGTTAATTTGATTTCTGTGTCGCCTAAAGGTAGAACATTCTTGTAACATAGCCCACATACTATCAGTCCCCTAATTCACCATCGTGAATGGCAGGTGACCGGTGGCATTTCAGTGTACATTGCAGCTTATATGAATCCCATTCAAGTAGCAACTTGTTAACTTTGCAATGTATACGGAATTGCCACCAGTCATCTATCATTGTCAGTATGTTGAAATAGTAGGCAAACGCCGGTGTGATAGTTACCCTTTCCCTTGCTATTATTTTGCCTTGCTTCCCGCTGTCTATCCCTATGTATGCTTAGATCTTTAAAACTACGCAACGGATTTTGATGAGATTTTTTTTAATAGATAGAGTGATTCAAGAGGAAGGTTTATATGTAAAATTGTTTAACCCGTAGCGAAGCGAGTGCGGGTCGCTAGTCATTAATAATTTTCTAACCAACTATCTGTGATCCAGGTCCCGCCGCCATGCTGTCTGTGGCGACGGGGTACGGGCGTGGCGCGCGGCCGCCGGCGCCGCCCGTCATCAACTACATGAAGGCCGGGGTGCAGTACCCCAAGCAGCCGCCACAGCAGCCGCCCCGGCATAAGGTTAGATTGAATTGATTGGCTATAGAATTTAAATAAGGTAAGGTATTTCTTTAAAGTAAATTAGCTCTTTTAACCTACCGGCAGCGGTGTCAGTATGAGACAATGATGAAACACGTGCGATGTGCAAAATCAGATTATCTGTGGTGATACACGCATGCTGCCTTCCTACTGAAGTCTCATTAAATGTATTAAACTTGTAAAAGATCCGATTCGACAGCTGTCATCGCTGTACAAAATACGTCGCAGAGTAAATATAAAATACTATGAAACTGTCCTCTAGTCTAAATTATATTATAGACATCTTTTAAAATAACCACTTTTAATAGAATAAAAAAGTACATGAAGTGTTTATTTATTTATTATCATATCATAATATAACTTAAACGTAAATTCCCCCCCAAAATTACCAGCAAACTGGAGTTTTCTAATAATTAAAACAACACACAGCAACCACTTGGCCAGCACAATCCCCAGGTTTAATCGCCATTCTGTTCGCACAGCTGATCCCGCAACAACAGCAGCAGCAACAACCGTTGCCGCTGCCGCTGCCCCCGGGCGCCGGGGGCGGGGGTGGGGGGCGCGCCTCCCCGCCTGGGGGGCCGGGGGGGCTACCCGGTGTGCCGGGAGGTCCCGGTGGGCCAGGAGGGCCCGGGGGGCTGCCGGGTGGTCCGCCCGGTGGTCCGCCCGGAGGTCCGCCCGGTGCGCCGCCTGGCGCGCAGTTCCAGCGGCTCAAGGTCGAGGACGCGCTGAGCTACCTCGACCTCGTCAAGTACAAGTTTAACACGCAGCCCCAGGTCTACAACGACTTCCTCGACATCATGAAGGAGTTCAAAAGTCAGACGTGAGTTTTTTTTTTAATTCGGTCTATTTTTTTTTGGGTTCACGTTACTTGATTTCTCAAATAATTGTTAACCGGTCTTAAAGTTTCCTTTTTTCGTGCGTAAAGTATGACAAGTGTGGTCTCATATAATTATCGTCAAGACGTACCCTAATTTCACCATACTGACAATGATAGGTGACATTTTAATGTACATTTCGCAACTGACATGAATCCCACTCATGTTAAAGCTTGTTAACTTTGCAATGTATAGCGAATTACCTGTCACTACCATTGTCATTATACCTCAATCAGTTCCGAATCCAAGTAATTCATGATTGTGTTACAGAATCGATACTCCTGGTGTAATTACCCGGGTGTCCAACCTCTTCAAAGGACACCCCGAGCTCATTGTGGGATTCAACACCTTCCTGCCACCAGGATATAAGATTGAAGTTCAAAGCAACGGACAGGTTAGTTCCATGTTTGTAACATAGAATGTTCAGTTCATTATAGAAACCAAGAAGCGACCGCCCTTCCCAGCCGAGACTTGAATTCTCAAACACGCGCATTGAGGATCTTTAAAATGCAGCCAATAATAATAATAAAAAAAAACAGTTTATTTCAATTATGTTTGAATGTTACATGCTTACTTAGACTCTAAATCTATCTATATATTTTTAAAATCAATTGCTGTTCGTTGGTCTCGCTAAAACTTGAGAACGGCTGGGCCGATTTGGCTGATTTTGGTTTTAAAATGTTTGTCATAGTCCAGGGAAGGTTTAAAAGGTGCGAAAATAATTGAAAAATCCACCGGGAAAGTCAGAAATTTGCAGCGGGGTGAAGCCGCAGGCGGGTCGCTAGTCTTAAAAATATATATTAGATAATGTTGTCACTTGGTATAGGTGTGTTGTGTCGCAGGTGTCGGTGTCTATGCCGTCCCCGACGGGAATGGGCGCGGGCTCCGTGCTGCTGGGCGTGCACCACGGCGCGCCGCCCGCGCAGCTCGTGCACCTGCTGCCCGTCGCGCAGTCAGTACCCTCAGCCCTCACCGAACACACACATACACACACACATACACACACACACACACACACACGCACACACACACACACACACACACACACACACACACACACACGCACACAAATACAAATACATACATACATACATACAGCCTTGGCCAAAGGAGTTTACCACCAATGAGTTTTAAAAAGTCAAACTTTAAAAGGTGCATTCATATCTTTTAAGAAAGTTGTATATCTATAGGAAATAATACAGACATACATAACATCACGCTTTCATTCCCAGAGTAGGCAGAGCTACAGAAGTAACAACAAATCGAAAAATAAGTTGTTTGTAATTCTATAACTACACTTTGCACAATCAGGCCTAGAAATTTACTAGTGTATTAGTGACAGGTTACAAGCCATCACCTAACAGTTCACGTTAAGGAAAATTCCATTCTTTTTCTAGCTTCAACACACGCAAATAACTACTTCGAAACGATATCTAATAATGATATGCACATATTCAAAAACTTTTTATATTTTACGTCTTTATGTATTTTTTAAAATGAAAAACACGATTGGACAAGGCTGTGCATACATACAGGAACACCACAGTAGTGAACAATCTGCTGTCGCTTACACACTGGGCCTCTATTCAACTGCGTTATAACGATATCGTGTTTGACGTTTTTTAGAATCGTTTGACACAGTCGCCATTATTGTAAATGACAAGAGTTATGAAAACGTTGACAAGACTGAAACACGTCAAATACGATATCGTTATTACCGTGTAGAAGCCCTGGGGCTCTGTATTGTTAAAACCATATTGCTTTCGTATTTTATACACGCCTACGAAGCCAGCGGTCTCTACTTCGAGTCCCGGTAAGGGCAGATATTTGTGTGATGACTGTGATGAATGAGCCACGAGTATTCGGTTCAGTCTTGTATGTTTTCTATGTATATAACCTCGTAAGGCCGTTGTGCATTAGGATGTACATAATCAAGGCAATTTAATTTAAACTACATCACAATGAGAATAAAGTCCATTTTTATTTGTTTAGAAATTAAAATTGATATAACAGAGCAAACGTTTTGTACTTTATTTCCTTGCTACTAGATACAAATTCCCATCACAAAAATCTTCCTGTTGGTAGTATGGTGGGCCTTACGAGGTTAAGTAAGTTTATCGTTGTCTAGTGCCCATAGGAAGTACAAGCCTAGGACTTAGTCTGGGACTATTTATTTAGATTTATTGCCGAAGTGTAAAAGAGCCCTCATGTGGACAAATTTTCGCGACTAATTTAAAAACGATATAATAACATGGCAAAAGCAATATAGTTTTACACTGCAGATTAGAGCCTCTAACAAATATAACGACAGATGCTGACCGTGACAGTGGTCACTATATTTCGTGTCCATCATTATCATGTTTCATTTCATTTCAGCTCAAGTGCAGAAGATCCGCTTCCTAACAAATCAGCGTTTAGGTACGTCGAAAATGCCTACTCTATGTTTCCCTGTCTATCGCATGTTTTTATTCACTCGCACGCAATCCAGCCCGTATATAAAATATAAATTGACGAGGAAACTGCAATACTACGTAACTAACAAATTGGATAGGTTGCAAAAAAAAGTCAGTAAGGCACATTTTGCAACATTTCGTCGCTTTACTATCTCAACCTCGTATCGTGTCCAATTGATTAGTAGGAAAAGTAGTCATGTTCCAAGTAGAATAAAGATTAGTTTTCTATCAAACTATTCGATCAGATACGAGGTTGAGAAAGTAAAGGGACGATTTGTTAGTTACGCGGTATTACCGCGTCCTAAACCTAAATTTCACAGATTTATTCCAGAACATGTACAGAGTATTTTCAAATACACCATTGCAAATCACATAGAGAAATCGCCAAGGC
Source organism: Acleris holmiana (assembly GCA_949316455.1). Classification (NCBI taxonomy): domain Eukaryota; kingdom Metazoa; phylum Arthropoda; class Insecta; order Lepidoptera; family Tortricidae; genus Acleris; species Acleris holmiana. Next base: position 10,378,828 of record OX438788.1, read on the forward strand.
ACACACTAATGATCTAGCTTTATAATCATAACTGACAACATTGTAAAACTAGAATTTTTCCTTCACCAATTTTTTTCCCTATAAACCTACCTAGTTGATTTTTATGATTTTTGAATAAGTCGTAGACTTGTTTATAATTCTGTAACGACATAAAAGCTTACAATTTTTTTCATAACAACTACAACATATTCAAAAACCTTTGAAATCCGAATTCATTTAGGGAGTGGAAAACGTCGCTAACGCAACCAATATAACTCCAAGCATTTATTTTTTCTGCTCCCCTATCTATTGCGTAATACGTATTGATTTGTACGCAACCCAACCCATACAATGCACCCTGCCATTCAAGCCGCTTTCACATTCATATTTAGGGCTATACGCAGCATACCGTGGTTCTAAAAACCATGGAGTCGCTATTTCCTAATTCTAATATACACAACGTGATTTTGACCTTTAGTATTAAAATAAACTAAGACATGGTTATTGGAAACATATCCTTATTGATTCAAATTACCAATCACAAAAATCTCTGTATTTACATACATAAATAACATCACCTTCGTTCCCTGAGTGGGGTAGGCAGAACTACAGGAATACCAACAACAAAATTAGAGCAGTCTCGGGTTGAGGCACGCACGGCTCACCTATTTTGCTCAAATTCGTACGCGCTCATGCGCTATGCGCGAGCAGCGCGGCGAGCCGTCGAGAGTAGGTCTTGACCGTGCTCAAAGGCGCCTCGGTGTGCTTATCTCGCGTTCCAAATTTCAAATTGTCTGTGGGCGAGGCGCGTACAAATTTGATAAAGTTGCTGAGCCGTTCCACTACCGAGGCGATTACTTCTCCTTTCTGTTGATAAACGCAGTCGCGGCTGTCATTGTGGCTCGCAAGCAGCTTGCCGCGCGGGGCAAGCATGCCTCAGGCTGAGCCGCTCAAATTCGTACCCAGCTTAACTCATAAACGCCCGCTGTCCTCGCTTGGGTACAGCTAATAAGTTACAAAATGTACCTTACTAACTTACTCGCTAAGGTTTATTTTGCATATCCAAGTGTGTGCATAGAGGGCGTATATGGGTTAAAAAAGACTTGCTGGTAATTCCGTAACCAAATTTTGCACAATCATGCTAAGAATTTACCAGTGTCTCCCTATTTTTATAAAGACAACCTTGTTTTTACATGATGAGAACTATTACCGTTTGACGTCCTATGATAAAACTAACGGCTGCTCTAAAGAGTTCTGATTCCCCCATCCTCTTACCCCCTCCCCCATGGAAAGGGCGCGTCTAACCCTCTCTCTCTCGCAGGTCAGTGAGCAACGCCATCGTGCACAATCTCTCCGTGAGCGCGACTCCCGCCAACACGCTGCACCACATATCGCAGGCTCACCAGCAGATCGAAGCGGCTGCTATACACCACGCTCCTGGTATGTTTAGTCAACATTCTTAACATACATACATACATAACATCACGCCTTCATTCCCAGAGCGGGGTAGGCAGAGCTACAGAAATACCAACAACTCTAAAAAGACTTGTTGATTCTGTAACCACATTTTGCACAAGCCGGCTAAGATGTTTACCAGTGTATTAGTGACAGGTTGCAAGCCCATCGCCTAACAGTACTACAAGCCCTTATTCCCTTAGTCGCCTCTTACGACATCCACGGGAAGGAATGGAGTGGCACTATTCTAACCCGGCAACCACACAGGGTATTCTTAATATTAATTCAGTAAATTGACGACATGAGACCTCTTTTTACACGTTGGTAATATGCAGTGAATATACTAGCGCTTCGGACAAGACAATGCGAAGCAGCGCCGCAAGAAACTTTTTTTTTTCAATTATGATAGGATGATGCTTAAATGCTAGGTACATTACAAGGTACTAATAGTAGTCTGCTTTATTCTGTCAATGAGTACATGAAACTTGACGTGAAATAATTTGTATTCATTTAATGTAACTATTTTGTGTTGAGTTTGTTATTAATGCTTCTTACTTTATTGACCGCATTATTATTGTTGTTTATTGCATGTTATTGTAACGATCCCATTGTCGATAAACTCAGATAGTGGTTTATGCAGAGCCGGTTTCGCGATAAACGAACCAAATTTCAACCTTTCATTACTAGTCTTTCATTTTTGATTACGAATATAACGGTGGTGCAGTACAAGATACTTTTTATCGAAGTCGTTTTATAATTGTGCTGGAGATATTCTTACGTAAGATAACATTATTATATCAATTAAATTATTCAAATTTAATATTTTTTAACATATTTTCTAATTTTAATTTCTGACGATCTCAATGTAATAACTTATAATTTGACATGCTGTGCAATTTATAAATACTGTGGCTTTATATTGGGAAATATTTTTTTTAGTAGTTTATTCACTGAAAAGAGTTCCTTGCAACAAAGGCCTATTAGTATGCTGCATGTTTATATTATACATATCTTAAAGTCATAATTGGAGAGGATGCCTTACGGCATTAAGTTCGCCTTTTGTATACTAAGTGCAAATAAATAACTGTCACAAGAAAGTACAAATTATCGATAAATAAATATCATTAGGAAGTCCCTAGGGCAATTTTATTCGTGCCACAATAACCTCTGTCTGGTCATGACCTATTCAATAAATTACTCGGAATGACGCGTCATGTTAGTACTACTAACTCTTCATTACTCTGTGGTTTAAGTAATGTTTCAAAATGTAATTCCTAACGATTTTTCCAATGAATTCACCGGACACTATGAGCCGGTATTTGCTGACAGTGCAACGGGGAAACTGCACCGGCTAATGCAGTTTTCCTTATTGTGATTCATAGTAAACTGGTTGATTTTATACATTGCATAGTTGTCTGACCTTGCGGTAAACACGCATACATTGATAAGTTGATAACATGCGGTTTGTTGACCAATTTGTGAAGCTATTGGTGATTGTATGCGTTTGTAAACGTATTGTGAGGCTATTGAGTATTGTAGATATATTCTCGTAAAGTATGATTTATAATATTTGTTCTAAGTGATATTGAAAATAATGACTGACTGTTGAGTTTCTTGCGGCGTTTCTTCTTAGTGGTTTCTTGGGAAGCGCTGGTGGATATTTGACGTGTAAAAGTGCCCGTGCTTACTTTACACGTGCGTGGGCATTTTGATGCAAATTAATATAGAAATTAATTGAAAAGCTACTAATGGTTTTTATTTAATGAAAACATTAAGAGTTGTGTTTGTTAGTCATCGCCTGATGGCCATGCTGGGAGGGACGCAGCTTTTTGTTAGAAAAAGAAAGCTGTTTCTCCTTCTAACAGATAGCTACGTCCTTCTCGGCCTGTTAGTCGGTCAGTGCGGGTCCCACTAGGCTCGAACGGGTAAACCAATAGTATTGCAGGATTTTTATTGTAATGATAAGGAGAAGACACGTGAAGACTCAGGCCACCTGATGTTGAGTGGAATCTAAGACCTATAGCAATTTGAATTCACGAATTATAATCCTAAGACCTCAAATGTGTTGCCACACCCCGAGGACTGAAATGGTATGCCTCTATGCTAGTAATTTCACCGGTTGTCTTATAACACAACAATGCGAACATTTTTGCTTGGCGGTTTGTTAATGGATAAGATGGTGGTAGATTAATAGAGGACTCTTCATCAGTGTTATTATTATGTATTTAATTGTAATGTTAATGATGAAACAAATTACCGTTTGACCACCATGATATAACTAATGGCTGCATTTTTATGTTCTGACAATACCTCCCCCCTCTGTCTCCCCCCTCCCCCCTCCTATAAGCGAGTGCTGACGTGTGTGTGTGTGCGCAGGCTCGGCGACGCCGGCCGCGGGCGCGGGGGGGCACGCGCCCGCCCCGCCGGGGCAGCCCGTCGAGTTCAACCACGCTATTGAATACGTCAACAAGATCAAGGTTCGTTTGTTCATCTTACCTAGAGGTAGTAGACTAGGGTGTTATATTTGACGACACGTTGGCCTAGTTGGTAGTGACCCCTGCCTCCGAAGCCAGCGGTCCTGGGTTCAAATCCCGGTAAGGGCAAATATTTGTGCGATGAGCGCGAATATTTGTTCCCGGGTCTTGGATGTTTTCTATGTATTTTTCTATAGTATCTATGTTTATAGTTGTCGAGTACCCATAGTACAGGCCTAGAGCTTATTTTGGAACTAGGTCAACTTGTGTGACGTTATCCCCTGATATTTATTTTATTTATTTATTGAGACAAACGGTCACACACATAATCCAAAAAAAACATTTTCAAGTTCAATTGATCATCGACAAACTGTTCACAGTTAATATGACGAACAATAGGGAACATGCTTTTAATCAGAATTATGTTTCATTGATACCATTTAGAAGAAAATGTAAGTTATGAAACGTTTAATTTTAGAATCAAACCTTGTTAAACATTTAAAACTTGTTTTAAGGTTTAGATTGTTTTCTTAGCATCCTCATTATATTTACTAATTACAATGACATTGGCTTAAACATAATAATTTATGAAATAAATGGACATACAGAATTAATAACAGGAGTGACGTCACAGCTGTTGTTCCATGTTTAAAATATACACACGTGCTAAAGAAATTCGCATTTGGGCATTTTCATTATAAAGTGCACCCTAGTTAAGGATAGTTAAAAATTGATAACTTTTGTCAGTTTGTGACTAAATTTGCCATATAAATGTATGGCTAATTTAGTCACAAAACTGACAAGTTAGTTTTTTATTTTTCCTTAACTAGGGTACACTTAATTCTGAAAATGCCCAAATGCGAATTTCTTTAGAACGTCTGTATATAAACATGGAACAACAGCTGTGACGTTACTCCTGTTATCAATTTTGTATAATGTATTACATTTAAGTAAAGCCTGACAAGATTCTATTTGGCCCTATTTCAATACAAACTTGTATTGAAATAGGGCCAAATAGAATCTTGTCAGGCTTTATATAATAAACTTTATGATGAAACAAATTACCGTTTGACCACCATGATATAACTAATGGCTGCATTTTTATGTTCTGACAACACCTCGCACTCACCTCCCAACCACCCCCACAAACACCATCTCACAGTACTGTTCTCCCCAGTCCCGGTTCTCACGTCAACCGGACAAGTACAAGCGGTTCCTGGAGATACTGCACGCTTATCAGAGGGGCCACAGGGACATCAAGGAGCCACAGGCCAAGCAGCAGACGGAGCAAGAGGTTTACTCTCAGGTATGTGGAGTTATGAGAAATTGAGAACATTCGTTAAACGTGCCGATATTGCATGCATAAGGTATCGTCTTATAAGTAAAGGGCGGACGATGGATGCAATATGGTGACGAAAGCATAGGATGGATAAGACTTAAATTAAATTAAAAGTTTTTTTTTTTTTGACGACACGTTCTCTAGTTGGGAGCGACCCTGCCTCCGAAGTCAGCGGTCCTGGGTTAAAATCCCGGTAAGGGCAGATATTTGTGTGATGCGCGAATATTTGTTCCCGAGTCTTGGATGTTTTCTATATACAGGGCGTCCCACGGCTATGCCACATGGAAGGAAAGTACCTTGAATATTGTAGATGGAACATTTTACTGAAAGAAGACAATATTTAAATTTAAAAAACAGTTTAAACTGCATTCATACATATTTAAATAATTACATGGTTGAACCGGGAATCGAACCCGTTACACGAGAAAAATAATTACCCTGTAGCTTTATCATACCGATCGAAAGGCTTCATCATAAGGATTATTTTTTGTTAAATAACATAGTGTCAGAAATAAAAGGAAGACCATGAATTTTAACATTTGATGTGAAATTTTGTTCAGAAAAATGAAAAGCTGATTGATGGAGAGATAGATAGATTTAGATTTTTTTTATGGGGTTATTTCAAAAATGTAGTTCACAAGACCCAGTATGAAAGTGTCCACGAGCTACAAACAGAACCTAGACTTATTATTATACATATCCACCGCAACAAGATCAAAAAATCGACAGGGAGCGAAATAATCAAAAGAGTGCGACTTTGTATTCAACAGGGAGTCATTTTGAGCATTTGATAAATTGATTAATTTTGTATTAAAAATGTTAAAATTCATGGTCTTCCTTTTATTTCTGACACTTATGTTATTTAGCAAAAAATAATCCATATGATGAAGCCTTTCGATCGGTATGATAAAGCTACAGGGTAATTATTTTTCTCGTGTAACGGGTTGGATTCCCGGTTCAACCATGTAATTATTGAAATATCTATGAATGCAGCTTAAATTGTTTTTTAAATTAAAGTAATGTCTTCTTTCAGTAAAATATTCCATCTACAATATTCAAGGTAGGTACTTTCCTTCCATGTGGCATAGCTGTGGGACGCTCTGTATATTTAAGTATGTATTTCTCTATTTAAGTATGTTTAGCGTTGTCTAGTAACCATAGTGCAAGAGCCTAGTTTAGTTAAGGACTAGGTCTATTTGTGTAAGTCCACAGATAGCTTTATTTTATTTTATTCTGAAAAGTTTCTATACTCCATACCATCTGACTTGTCTTATTTCGTAAACACTTGAAAAACCTCCCGAAGTGCTCCTTTTTCGCCTCAAATTACAATTTTGTCATAAAATCCATCAAAAACCATCCATGATGAAAAATTAGGAAAATATTGTGCAAAATTTGGCCTCTACCTGCTTTTTTCACCAGAAAACGTCCGTTTAAGCAAAAACGGTGCATTTTGAGGTCACAATATACATACATACATAATGTCACGTCTGCATTCTTAGAATGGGGTAGGCAGAGCTACAGAATTACCAACAACTCTGTAACAACATTTTGCACAATCCGGCTAAGATGTTTACCAGTGTGTTAGAGTCAGGTTGCAAGCCCATCGCCTAACAGTACTACAAGCCCTTATTCCCTTAGTCGCCTCTTACGACATCCACGGGAAGATATGGAGTGGCACTATTCTAACCCGACAACCACACTGATATAAACAGTGTTCACTAATAAATAAGTCAGTAATATGACTTAGCATATCTCTGTCCTTTACTGCATTAACGTTGTTTAACCAGGAAGAGGTCACCACATTAACAATATCCTTTTTCCTTAGGTGGCGAAACTGTTCGAGAACCAGGACGACCTGCTGGCAGAGTTCGGGCAGTTCCTCCCGGACGCCAAGGCGGTCACCAAGCCGCCCTACCCGCCGCACCCGCGCACCCCGCCGCTGCTGCAGCCACAGGTACACATCCTCAATCAACCAGTCGCGTACCCATGCATTCCTAGTACTCCACCCATCAAATTCACAGTATTTATTCAGTAAATTGGCCACATTAGGGCTGGAGTGAATCTACTAGCGCTTCGGACACAAGACCATTGCGGAGAAGCACCTGGAGAAACTCCAACAGATCATTTCTTCAATCATAAAATACAATAATACTTCAAAATTTGTAACATACATACATTAAATCACGCTTGTTTCATAGAGGGTCAGGCGGAGATCACTTCTTTCCACCTGTTACGATCCTGACCAATTTTCGCTTCTTTTAACATTCATACATCGAGTTGTGCATATGATTCTATGATTCCACTTAGGTAGTAAGTAGTAGAGTCTGGCAAACAAAAGCTGTCCCAGAGAAAGAGCGGCAATTTCAATAAACCTGCAGCTTTTAACACTGACTGTACACTGAAACTCCGTTTATTGAGTTGATACTCCAATACTAATGTGAAAAGATCAGGAAATCAAATAGTATCAACTCTGTTTATTCAGTGTACAGAGTCAGTGTAAACAGCAGTAGGTTTTTTGAAATTGCCGCTGTTTCTCTTGGACTGCTTTCGTTTGCCAGACTCTAATTAATAATACTAGCACAAATTTATCAATTACAAATGTAAGATGTATAACATTAAATTGAAAATAACGACTAGTAGAACAACACGACGAGGCCTCTGCGTCAGGAACGATAACTAAAATAACGAATTGGAAAACACACTTGCAAGCGCGAACAGAATTTTCGGGATAAATGTCTCCATGTCCTTACCAAATTTCATCAAATTCAGTACAGCTATTTATCTGTTAAGGCGTGTCTAACAGACAGACATTTTTTTATATTAGTATAGATATCACTTCTTCAAGACGAATCTAACGACACTTCATATGTTAAAATCCAAGTAAAACGTGTTAAAGAAATACACATACTCTCAACAAACTAAGTTTCTTCTGATGCTGTTAACTAATAAAAAAACCGGGCAAGAGCATGTCGGACCTTGTTCAGTGTAGGGTTCCGAAGCCGTTAAGTACTTACTACAAACATAAAAATCAACACTTGACCTCGTAACAAAAATTAGCGCATAAATTATTTCATAAAGAGATCCCTAAATCGAAAAATTTGTTTTTGAAAGCCCGTAATATTTTGAAATACCTATCCAACGATATCCCACATTATGAAGTATACGAGAAAAAAGAAAAAGATTTTATTTTACCACTTTTTTAGCGTCACTAATATGTATGGGTTCCTAGTTTGACTACGGAACCCTAAAAAGTGTAATAGTTGTGGCTCAATAATAAATAATAACATAAGAAGGGAAACAACTCCTGTTAACCACGGAGCCGGTGATTGTCGTATGTCAGCCGAGTGGTCCAGCCTTTCTTTCACCATCTTGACAGGTGACAATTCGGTGTACATTGCAAAGTTAACACGCTGATACAACTGGGTTTTATATAAGCTGCGCCTTGTACACTGAAATGTCACCTGTCACCTGTCATTGTCATTATGGTGAAATAGGAGGCAGGTGTTGATGTTTGTGTTCGGGCAGCAGGTGCGCGCGGAGCCGGAGCCGGAGCGCGAGCGCTTCCCGCCCGCGCCGCCCGCCTCGCCGCCGCACGCGCCGCCGCTGCACCTCCCGCTGCAGGTACACACGCGCGCGCACACACACACACACACACGCACTCACACACACACACACACACACACACACACACACACACACACACACACACACACACACACACACACACACACATACATACACACTACCTATAAGCTGGGTACGAATCTGGGCGGCTAAGCCTGAGGCATGCGAGCCCCGCGCAACCCAAATTATTGCATACAAACATGCGCGGGTGAGGCAGCATGCGAGCCGCGAGCCGACATTTCAAAATGGCGTCGGACACGGACGATGACAGCCACGGCTGCGTTTATCATACTTCAGCGAAAGAACAAATTCCCTCTGTGGTGAAACGGCTTCGCCCACAGACAAGTTAGAACTTGTCTTTCTGCCCGCGGCACGCTCGGATACACGTCCAAATTACGCGAAGCACGCACACCTCGGCGCCTTTGAGCACGGTCAAAAGACCGACTCTCGGCGGCTCGCCGTTTGAGCAAAATAGGTGAACCGTGCCTCAACCCGAGGCTGCTCTAATTCGTACCCACCAATACATATTCCTCAAGTTTACTTCACTATTACTAGTTTCGCAATATGGGTAAGAACCAAAAAATTGCCCACGCTAACTCACGCAATTAAATTTTCTATGATTTTTTCCCGCTGTAGGATGTTATTCGTCGCACAAGGTAACTTTTTCCGTCTTCGTTGTTTGTATGGTTAACTGTGCTTTAACTATGGTTCAACTTTCTGGTCCTCACTCATATACATAGATACATAACACGCCTGCATTCCCAGAGTGGGATAGGCGGAGCTAGAGAAATACCAACAACTCTAAAAAGACTAGTTTATAATTCTGTTACCACATTTTGCACAGGCAGGCGTAGAAGTTTACCAGTGTATTAGTGACAGGTTGCAAGCCCATCGCCTAGCAGTACTACAAGCCCTTATTCCCTTAGTCGCCTCTTACGACATCCACGGGAAGATAAGAGTAGCACTATTCTAACCCGACAACCACACGCTCGCTAACGCGACAACTTACTTGTACAGAGAAACTAGCGACCCGCCATCGCTTCGCTCCGGATTAAAGTATTATACATATAAACCTTCCTCTTCAATCACTCTATCTATTAAAAAAACCGCATCAAAATCCGTTGCGTAGTTTTAAAGATTTAAGCATACATAGGGATATAGGGACAGAAAAAGCGACTTTGTTTTATACTATGTAGTGATATATACTTAAATACATAGAAAACATCCAAAGAAGGAACAAATACTGGGACCACTAGCTTCGTAGGGTCACTACCAACTTGGGCAACGTGTCGTCAAAATGGACTTTATACTCGTTATAACAAAGTAGTAGCCTTTTATTCCCTTAGACGCCATTTTGGCACTTCACTGACCCGGGAACTACGTTTTTTTAATTAGTTCTATGCTTTAACTAACTTTTAAACGCAGCTAATCCATTGTCTCTACAACACCATTATTAGTTTTGTCACTAATAAACTAGTAAACATCTCAGCCTATTTGTGCAAAATGTGGTTGTATATTATATTTATTTCATTATTAAAAAGATGAAATTACAACATATATAGGAACACATGCCCCACAAAACCGTTTGCGCAGTTTGACTGTGGGATCGAGCAGTTTCAACTCTCTTATTAAATCACACACACAATTACAGAATACACAAATTAACAAACAAAGAACAAATTAACAAAGAATTATTAGCATGTCTTTTTAGTGTTGTTGGTATTTCTGTAGCTCTGCCTACCCCGCTCTGGGAATGAAGGCGTGACGTTATGCATGTATGTATGATATTTGTTAATAGAAGTTGGTCCCCCAGGTCCCGAAGCACTCGAGCGCGGTGTCGACCAGCGCGGCGGCGCCGCAGCATCTCAAGCGCTCGCCCAGCTTCTCGTCCACCGCTCAACTACGTAAGTAACGTGTTCAATACAACACAGAACATTACCAAATATGTGCGTCAACAAACCAGCCAATTGTCAGGTAGATTGACTTTGGGATGTGCACACTGTTGATTTTCGTTTTTAACGCCATTTACGGATCCACATCACTGGTTCCACGCCAACGACGGGTGCTGTCTTGTGACGTAACGTTGACGTTCTCTCTGGTTTTAATAAATAAATACAATCCTAAATGCCATTACTGCCATTAGGCATCAAGTTCACCTTTTGAACTCAAATTAGTATTTTTTGGGCAATAAAGACGTTAAAATAATCAATAGATTCCTTTGTGTTACGAACATTACCCATATAGTTTGTACGACTAACTTTCGTTACGCAAGAACACGAACGTGATTTTGTTTTCATGAAGCATTTTATTTTAAATTACAATTTATAATTTACATAAAGTCACGCCTTCATTCCCAGAATGAGGTAGGCAGAGCTACAGAATTACCAACAACTCTAAAAACTTGTTGATAATTCTGTAACCACATTTTGCACAAACAGGCTAAGATGTTTACCAGTCACTATTCCCTTAGTCGCCTCTTACGACATCCACGGGAAGACATGGAGTGGCACTATTCTAACCCGGTAACCACACGGGGTAATTTCTTGTAAGCACTTCGCTCTCAGAATAATAAATACGTGCATGCCTTAACAATGTTGTTGTTTGACCAATCATTTATCACGCAACACGGCGTAGAAGTTCTCCACTTGGTTCTCGGCAGCCGCAGCATCGCATTTCATTCGATTCGGGTGTTACGAGTATAAGCTATATTCTGTGAAGTTGTTTGATCAGTAGTTAACTGAATTAATGTTGAAAATTCGAAAAAAGAATCCTAAATTTGGAATTTGGAATGGATGGATGAAAAAAGATTGACGAAAGAAATATACAGTGCTAAAGTGAGTGGAAGGGTCGGAAGGGGCGCCCTAGGCGTACTTTTTTGAATCAAATCGGGGAAATACTGAAAAAGGGCCGAATCTTAAGTACCCGAAACCGACGTGCATGCATGACTCGATGTATGAATGTGGAAGAAGCGAAAGAGCTGTGTCAGGATCGTAGCAGGTGGAAAGAAGTGGTCTCTGCCTACCCCTCTCGGAAACAGGCGTGATTTATGTATGTATGTAATCCAAAATTTGACACATTTCCTTGAGATGTAACCATTAGTTACGATTTTGAACAATTAGTTGGTTTAGCTAGTGATCAAAGAACAGGGGCTTAGTGTTGAGAAGGTAAACCCCGGTTTCCCCCGCAGCCGTGGGCGCGCCGCCGCTGAAGAAGTCGCGGCTGAGCTCGCTGACGGGCGGCGTCGTGCGCGACGTGTCCTACGCCGAGGCGGCCAAGTACGGCACGCAGCAGGAATACAACTTCTTCGACCGGGCGCGCCGCGCTCTGCGCTCGCAGGAGGTCTACGACAACTTCCTAAGGTCAGTATTTTTTAACCGACTACAAACAACAGATCAGGTTCTCGATGCGTTGGAATATTTACTTTCTAGTTGGTCCCATTTCCAGCACGACAAGACCCGACGATGGGATCTTGAAATCAAGGGAACCCAAATATTATTTATGGAAAACCAACAGCTAACACAAATACATTAGAAACTTACATAAATTTAAAGAGTCAATTACAGGTTCTCGCCAATAGCAATACAGTAGCAGTAGTTGTTTTACATCGCATAAAGTCATCATTGGTGCACCGACTAAAGATTCGATATTAATAATAACTAGGAATAAATCTAAGTTGACGACATAACAGTATTGTTTATGGTCTCTAAAAGATATGAAATAAAATTAATGTTTTAAAAAATTATAACGTCGGCGTCCCACTACATGTTTAACCAAAAGCCAAATTCGGTTGGACTGACCAATCATTTTAAAAGAAGTTTTTTCTTACTTTTTTTACATTTGTTTTAAATTATATCTTTGAATGAAACAACTCATATAATCGTGATTGAACTTCGCTTGAGATGTTCGTTTGATCTATTCTAGGACGATGGTTCGTTGACTGCTGAAGTTTGGAATCCTAATATCGATCGACTCGTGTTCATTCACCTGACAAATTAGGTTTCTTTGACAACAATTTCTAATAGCACCCTGACGTGGCTACGTAAAAAGGAACACGTACAATCAAATAGGTATACGCTCTCTATGAATGAATGGTTAGTGGCAGAAACTTTGTTTGTTTACTCTAGTTCAGGGGTAGGCAAACTACGGCCCGCGGAGGGCTGAAATCCTTTCCACCAGTTTTGAATATGTTGTAGATATAATGGAAACCTAGGTCTGTACGTTATCGCTTTTGTTTTTTTTTTATTTTATTTTCATTCCAATAAATGTTTTCTTGCAAAAGAAAACGCACAAACATCGTTTTTCATAATATCTACAACATATTCATAAATCGTAAAAATCGGACAACGTTTAACGGGAGAAAAATGTTATCGCATTTTGTATGTTTTTTTTTTGCTTCACAGTCCTTTTAATTATACACTTACCAACAGTGACCCGTTTTACGAAGGGACAAGTTAAAAATTCCAAGCGGAACTCTCTAGCAAAAGCAGTTAGAAAGATACTTCCGTTTGTAATTTGTAATTGGTGGCTTCGTGAAACGGGCCTCTTGTGTAAAAAAGATGCGTAGATAAAACTACTGGAGTAACTGTAGTAGCTTAGTTAACAATGAAAATAAAAATATATGTTGTATTTCTTTAGTTGGCCCCTAATCAAAAATAATTGCGCATCCTTACAGTAGTTGAAATGGAATTGAATCTGGTTGTTAGACATACATCGGTATAAAGTAGTCGAGAAGATCATTTCAAAATTAATTTAGTTCGAACAACCCCTAAAAACGCCCTCTTTTGCTCCATGCATTTTTAATAGGTCGTTTATTAGAGGGGCGCCTCGGGCGTTCAGAGTTAATTACACGATTTCTACCCTCTCTTATTTGCCTGAACGTACAATAGTAGTTTATGTTTATGGAACGTGCCGAGCCGAGCCGATAGGCGAACATCACACGCGTGTTTTAATGCCTAATTATGTACAGTTTTAAATAATTCATAATGATTTATTTGCAAAAAAAGGGTTTGTAATCGATGTTACACTAAAAATTATTCCACCTTTTCAGCTGTTTACAAACGGCGTGCAAATTTGTACAATGGTCACAAGTTACAACATTAAATTGATATTTAAATTACATTATTTATAATATAACAAAAATAAAATAGGTACTGTTGATAAGAAATGTCCACTATAAAACAATATTAAAAATGTAAAATCACTGCTTTATCTACAAAATACAAATAGAACGGCAAAAATGGCGGCAAATGTAGTTTTTTTTTATTCATAGACAAACTAAGAGCCAGCCTCTACAATCATATCGTTCGATATCAAGTAACATGGGAGATTTGTCAAAATTGTATGTTTTTGACATTTCATTTCGAATAAAAAGTCATCTCGAGTGATACTAGAATTGAGGTCAAATAAAATTACCATGATTTTCAAACATGTTCGAAATTTGAATGTATTATGATATCGAATTTGATGTTATTAGCAGAAATAACGTTTTCACAGATAAGAAATTTGTTCTTACAAATCAGATCTTTGTGCTAGTCGTAATTTGCGGTTTCTGAACGCATCATAGAGGGTTTATGATATGTGTGTAGATAAACGTATTTTAACGTCAATTACATTTTATAATACACTACCCAAATCATTGAAAGAAGAAATGAATAGTAAAACGTAATACATTTTATTGCTAGCTCAATGAATACCTATTGTCAAATTTAAAGGTGGGTACGAATTAAAGCAGCCTCGGGTTGAGGCACGCACGGCTCACCCATTTTGCTCAAATTCGTACGCGCTCACGCGCTGTGCGCGAGCGGCGCGCGGCGACCCGCCTAGAGTAGAGGTCTTTTGACCGTGCTCAAAGGCGCCTCGGTGTGCGTGCCTCGTGTAATTTTGACGTTTATCCGAGCGTGCCGCGGGTAGAACTACAAATTCTAACTGGTCTGTGGGCGAGGTGCGTACATATTTGATAAAGTTGCTGAGCCGTCCCACCACCGAGGCGTGGGTTTCTTCTGTGATAATTCTGTGAATTATTAACAAAAAGAAGAAGAAACAAACGCAGCTGCGGCTGCCATCGAGTCCGACGCCATTTTGAAATGTGCAACAATTTGAGTAGCGAGCAGCTCGTTGCGCGGGGCGAGCATGCCTCAGGCTGAGCCGCTCAGATTCGTACCCAGCTTTGAATGCAAGTAAAGCGAGTCCCCCTCTCCCTTACGCTGCAGGGCCCATTAGAGTTCGTAATGAACTGTTAAAATAGTATGTCTATTCATTAACCTAAGACCTTTGTAATATTATGATATTGCAATAAATTACTGGGTCCCGTTTTCATAAAAGCTTGTAACTTGTAATACAAGTGGAAGTCTCTTTTTTAGGGTTCCAGAGCCGAATGGCAAAAACGGAACCCTTATAATTTCGTCATGTCCGTCTGTCCGTCTGTATGTTACAGCCATTTTACTCTAGAGCCTATTGGCACTATATAAATGAAATTTGCAGGATAGATGTATTCTATGAACCGCTATGCAATAATGTAGTAAAATTAAAAAAAAAAAAATATTTAGGGATGGCACTCCATACATGTAACTACAGGTCGAATTATTTTTTTTTGAGTTACATCAGCGTGTGGGGTATTTTTAGATAGGGCTTCCAAAATGATACGGAGGTTTTTAAGTGACTTTTTTTTACGTAAGTGAACAGTTGGCGAGATATACGCTTCTAAAGTCGTAAAAAATCTGTCCGGGTGGGTAGCTTTTGAACTGTTAAATAGAACATTCTAATAAAAAATACAGTAGTAGAACATACGAAATACTTCCAACCAAAATTGTTTTGAACAGGATATGCTAGTTTATGAGATTTTAATAAAAAAAGAAAACTAATTTCAACCATGAATGTTCATCCCAGCTACGGAACCCTTCACTGTGCGTGGTCCGACATGCACTTGGCCGGTTTTATTACATACTGTTGGAAATAGATTTTCGCTTATACTGCGAGATATTATTTTATATGCAATAGGCTCCTGATTACGCAATGTAGGGTTGATTATGAATTATGATTTGGATTCGATGAAAATTCGGGGTACCCTCTATTTAAAAAAAAACAAGTTTTGTCGGTAGCGTTGTTCAAAATGTAGTCGCGAATTCAAACCGTTGTAGAGCGGTCGCGAAGTTTTAATTTTGACATTATTTAGTTTTGTAATGTAGTTAGTGAATTTTATTTTAATTTGCGTTTGTAACAAGTGACGGTGTTTGCTAATTACTTTTAGCTCATTACTTGATTGCTCCAATAATTTAATTAATATTGATTTTAATATCTTCACGATTTCCCTAAGGAATAATTAAGTGTTTTAAAAAGTAATTTGAGTGAATTATTGTGAATATTTGACGTTGAATTTAAGGTTTGTCTGTTTTTTTGTATTGATTGGTTCATGTAGTTATTTTGCGTTGAGAGCTTCAAAGTAAATGTGTTATGGTTTTTTTTTTTACCTAGGTTATGATAAAAATTTAATAATTGTGATTCCCTTAATGATATTTATTATGAAATATTTCTCATACGTACTAAAAATTGTCAACTGCTACGATCCTATGTGGGGATGTAGTGTTTGTATTTAAGGTATTACCCTAAAAAATCAAAAATAATGATCTTGAACTGCCATACAACGGTATTTTTATACGCACGCATTTTCCAGACATTTTGAAATAATTTCATCTGTTTTTTTTTTTATGAAATACACCGTGCACAATGATATTAAAGAAGTACATATTATGTACTACGTTCCTAGTACCGTAAAACGGGGTGAAGAGGGACTAAGGGGTGAATAGGGACACGACCTAAAATAAGGCATAACTTTTGTTTATTTCTATTGGATTTTTTGGTCATTGGTTAATTTGGTCTTTTATGAATCTTTAACTTATCGTCTCTTTACTAACTCCACCCCATATCGTATGTAATTGATAGCAGGAATTGATCTAGTCCCAAACTAAGCTCTAGGCTTGTACTATGGGTACTAGTCAACGATAAACATACTTATATAGAGAAATACATACATAAATATATAGAAAACATCCAAGACTCTGAAATAAAATTTTCGCGCTCATCACCTAATATCTGCCCTTACCGGGATTTGAATCCAGGACCGCTGGCTTCGGAGGCAGGGCCACTCCCATCTGCCAACGTGTCAAGAGGTTGAGAAAGTAAAGGGACGATATTTACCTCCTCTTTCCACAAACATAAGATTAATAAACTTAAAACATGCCTCCTGCCCCACCCCCACCTGCAAACCCCCATCTAACCCCCATTTCATTTCAGATGCCTGATGCTGTTCACGAATGAGATCATCTCGTCGTCGGAGCTGGTGGCGGTCACGGCGCCCTTCCTCTGCCGCCACCCTGAGCTGCACAAGTGGCTGCAGGACTTCGTGGGGCCCGTCTCCGTGCCGCCACCCACCACAGGTATATTCATGTGGTTTTTTTTCAACCCCCTACGCAAATATACAGGTGCTAAGAATAAGTTTGATTTATGTATATGAACCGAAAAATTTATTCCCATTCCATTGTGTAATACACAATGACATGACGATCCACGGGTTAACCTTTCAGAACCCACTGCATCTTAACCTCCTCTAAGTCCTCTAAGGGTACAAAAAAATGTACATAATACGTTCTTTACAAAATAAACCTATTGCAAAGGAAATAAAATAGATTTTCCTTTGTTTTTATGAGGGATAATCAAACTAAAAAATTGAGTCTATTGCATTTGTAATAGGTTCATATTCCATTGGCAAACGTCGTTGTATGGTGGGTCTTTGGAGGTTAAGATGTCATACCCTTAAATACTATTTTCGAAGCTTGCTTTGATTGACAAAAGATTTTAAATTGAGATTTTAATGATTCAATTAACCCTTAATAGGGCAGAGGCCATATATTTAACACATTACAATAAGCTGAAAATAAACTTTGACTTTAAACAATGATGCAATTCCAATTGTATTTTACTCAAATATAACATCATCTATTATTACTCTTTAGAGACTTGCGATTCCATCACTGTATTTAATTTTGGTCTAGATTTTTTACTTCTACGGGGCCCTATTAATGTGTCGTGTCTACAGCGGCGAGTAGTCGTCGAGTTTGAAACGTTAGTAACGCATGGGCGCACCGGCAGGTTACAGCAACAACTTCGGCATGACGTCGAGCAGCAGCCTGCTGGGGCTGGGCGCCGAGCCCAAGCCGCTGCCGCTGCGCTACGAGCCGCTCGGCGCGCTGGGCGCGCAGCTGCGCCACGACCGGCCGCAGGGCGACGCCGCGCTCGAAATAGGTCACAACTCACTTCTACACTCTTTTACACTAACGCATTTCCTCTAACTACTTTGTCGGCGTTACTTCCATTTATAACTATCCTCCTGAGGCCCGAGGTCTACTTACTAACTTTGTCATTCAGAGCCAGCTCCTTCGACAGTTGTGTAGTCATAGCGTCCCACGGTCCTACCAGTAGGACTTACTAGAAATCCTACTGGTAGGACCGTGGTACGCTATGATTACACGAGCACAATCATTTAAAAGAAAGAAAGATTTTTTTTAAGTACTTTGGTCTGAATGAGTATAAAACAATAGTACTACTGGTAGAACTACAAGCTGAATTTGTCGTTGGGCCTCGAGAGACTATGACAAATAACAGCTTTTAAGTACTAATATAATCTCTATGGACATGGCGAATCTATAAAAGTTCCTTATTGACCATGTAACCCCAATATCTTTAGCCAAATCGAAATGTGTTTAGCGGTGTAGTCGTGAAAATATATAACATGGAATTTCTTCGACGACTCCGTCGCGTAGAAGTCCTTTATCGCTATTCCCACAGGAACCGTCCTATTTTTCGCGGTAAACAATACCCTATATATTTCCCCGGTACTCAAACTATCTTCATTCCAGATTTCATCTAAATCGGTTCAGCGGTGTGTCCGTAAAAGCGTAACGAACAGACAGTCACAGTTACTTTTACATTTATAATATTAGTATAGATTAGAATGGATTTATAATATTTGAAAGACTTAAATGACATATTTGTCGTAGATCTGACAACGTGCAAGCGGCTGGGCACATCGTACGTGGCGCTCCCGCGGGAGGCCGCCGCGCGCCGCTGCTCCGGAAGGACCCCGCTCTGCAAAGAGGTAAATACTACTATCATTTCACGTTATATTGCCAAATACTGCAAAATTTAATTGAAGGCGTTAATCAAACGCATATTTATTACGTCATCTTACATGTTATACTTATTAGATTAATAAAAGTATTGATTATGTGAAATATACACTCCTTTTTTGGGCTGTCGTCTAAAAAGACTGATATGAACATTCGTAATAATTTAGTTTCTCTTCACAAGCCTTATTGTAATTTTAATCTTATAAACCTACAAAAAATTCGATACAAAATATAATTGAAAAAAAAAACAAACGGAAAGGTACAAAACTAGTTCTTTATAAAGACTAAAATCGTGGAAATCGGACGGAGCCAAATTTGTGTATGTTTTTTTTTGACAGCTACGCGGTTCTCAGTCCTCTCAAGTCATGCAGTATTTAATAAAAACATGAGTACACCTAAACTTGGAATTCTGTTATCAGAATAAATATCAACCTACGTCAAACAGAAGCCCTAACTGTTAAATATACATTTGCCCTTTCCTCACACGTTATTTATGGAACTTAATGGACTTAACTTAAACCGAGTACCAAAATATCGAATCACTGAAGCCGGTGTAACTTCCCACTGTGAATACAGCGCTTGTTAACGAAATTACACTCTGTTCTATCAGGGGACAATTTTAAGTTAAGTTACTCATAGGTCCATATAAAGCTTGAAATATTCTGTGAACATCCTTCTGCGACTGCCGTAACGTCTATCAGACACCGCTAAAAAAAATCGCTTTATAACGTGAAATAGGTCTGCATCGCTCGGCAACCTATCCTAAAGACTCGGGGCATTATAAACTAACCTATGCTAAAAACTCCTGATTTTTTTACCTTGTTCAAGTTAAATACATTTTTTTAATTAGAAGCCCATATACATGCTTATTATAAATTCCACATGAAAATTAAATAATCATGTTATACACTTAATCAACAATACTTATCATTGACCCATTAGTATTTTTTCTGTTTTATCAAAAATGACGTCTGACAGACTCCACCTCAGTAGAATATTAAAAAAAAAGTCACCACAGTTGCAGAGGGATATTTCAAGCGTTTACCTGTTGCCGTTATTAATATCGAGCAAAAAACTGCGAAAAATAACGTTTGTTGTATGGGAGCTCCATTTATAATTTTTGTTTGAGTATTTGTTGTTATAGCGGTAAAAGAAATGCATCATCTGTTAAAATTTCAACTGTCTAGCTATCACAGTTCATGAGACACGGCCTGGTGACAGACAGACAGCGGAGTCTTAGTAATAGGGTCCCTTTTGGGTATGGAACCCTACAAAAGACCTCGTATCTTATAATTCATAATTTATTTAATTGACTATGTATACAATTTATGTTAATCATACTACCAGAATATATACCTAAACTACCATGATGAAACCCATGCGATGTGCTTACACAGAAACCCACTGTTGAACCAACGCATGCTGCCTTCCTACTGACGCCTCCCTCTACCTTCCCCCATTAACATACCCTCAACTTGTACTACAAGGCTGTACTATTGCAGGTGCTCAATGACACTTGGGTGTCTTTCCCCACATGGAGCGAGGACTCAACCTTCGTAACCTCCAGGAAAACCCAGTATGAAGAGTACATCTATAGGTGTGAAGATGAGAGATTTGAGGTAAGCTTTCAATCATTTACGACACGTTTGCCTAACCAACTACCGCACTACCAACCAATACCAACTGGTAGTGACCCTGCCTCCGAAGCCACCGTTCTGGGGTCAAATCCCGGTGAGGGCAGATATTTGCGTGATAAGCGCAAATATTTGTTCCAGAGTCTTGGATGTTTTCTACATATTTTTACGATTTTACAGGAAAGCAATTTGAATATTATAAAACATGCTGGGCATTTTCTAGTAAACTACAATATACGGTAGACCTGTGTTCTTTTTCACTATTGCCTTGGATTTGTGCATAGACTATGTTATATAACTTATATATTTTGTCCTAAATTCTAAATTTATAATATTTTTGTGGTTGTTTAGGTCTTTTTGTGCTTATACCCATTTATTCCATAAATGTGATGTGACCGTTCGTTTTAATAAAATAGTTCGTTTAAAATTTGAATTTTTACGTAATTTATTAGATATTTTTACTTTGCGTTCATAAATCGATGCAATATTTTTAAAAACTACTTGTTTCCCGTGACTGTTGTAGAAGTCGTTCATCGCTATTCCCTCGGGAAGTGGCAAATTTTTCGGGATAAAAATTAGCCTATGCGCCGTTCTAGACTATATTCCTCTGTGTCAAAGTTCATCAAAATCCTCTCAGCCGTTCTAGCTTGGTTGAGTAACAAACGTCCATGCAAACTTTCGCATTTAAGTGTGTTATAATTTTCTCGTATTGATGTAGAAAATTAGTATACAAGCTTCAGGGGCGGTTGTTAGCCTTGGTATGTCACGCGGGATCCCTTTGTAACATGCTTTTAGACTGAAATTGTAGTATTTAATAAACATGTAACGGGTTAGGTTAGTTTTTAATAATAATTAGAGTAAAACCGTTTCTATTGTAAAAACGATTTTATGCGAAAAGATACATTATGCGTAAAATTATGGCATCCAACAGTGAACCACGTTACACTCGTCCCGCGCCGGCCGTTTTTCCCTTTGTCTACATTGATGTGGTATTCCAGCTGGACGTGGTGATCGAGACGAACGCGGCGACGATCCGCGTGCTGGAGGGCGTGCAGAAGAAGATGGCGCGGATGTCGCCCGAGGAGGCCGCGCGCCACCGCCTCGACGACTGCCTCGGCGGCCACTCCGCCACCGTGCACCAGCGCGCGCTGCGCCGCATCTACGGAGATAAGGTGGTACGAGCGATGAGCTCTTGGCATGCCTAGCTTACAGTGGACACTACACACTACACACCAGACACCAGACACCGAGGAGATTAGCTCATACACCCCCACACATGATACACCTACAGTTGCCACCCGTACGTATAATATAATTGACGACACGCTAGCCTAGTTGGGAGTGACCCTGCCTTCGAAGCTAGGGGTCCTGGGTTCAAATCCCGGTAAGGGCAGATATTTGTGTGATGAGCACGAGTATTTGTTCCTGAGTCTTGGATGTTTTCTATGTATTTAAGTATATATTTATCTATATAAGTAAGTTTATCGTTGTCTAGTACCCATAGTACAAGCCTAGAGCTTAGTTTGGGACTAGGTCAATTTGTGTGACATTGTCCTTTGATTATTATTATTATTAATTATAGTATTGTACTATATTTCGGCTGTCCATACTTTATAACACATGAAAGAAATAAAGTACGCTAAAACACTTTACTTATAGGAACAACATAATTTCGAAATTCGTGGCATATACTTTGGTCTATAAAGACGTTTCTGTTTTTTGGGTGCTCTAAATAAATTTGTACACCTGTTTACTCGATGCACGTTTCACTTTTCTCTATATCTCAAGGGTTAACTGGAAGAGATCCCTTGGAAGGGATAAGTTCGCCTTTGTACATCTTTTTATTATTATTAATTGTATTGTTTTGGTTTGTTCTTATTATGTACGTTTCTGAATACAACCAATTTGGCGGTTGTATGTATTACAGAACTTGGTTGAAAGAAAGTGCTACTCTACTCTGACTGCTAATTTAATTTTGCTAAATAAAATATTTGCGAGCGATTATAAATAAAAGTACTATATTTTTGGGCCCTGTAACCCACCATATACTATATATCTTAATAAGAAAGGTGGCAACCGTAGATACATAATTCGTAGCTCTTCCTATACACTATGACCAAAAAGTTTAGAATCTCAAGTATACATTGTAACACGTGATGATTGATGATTGTTCTATACAAAAGTTAGTTGCCACATGAAATCGAATTTGACATAGACAGTGGCGCCCCTATTATTTTCTACTCTTTTTTGTCACACTGTACTTTGGTCAATGATTCTTTGTCATGTGAATGTGACCACTAGTCGCTTAAACGCCTTTGAATGTCAAGCAGTTCAAATATTAAGAGAGCACTAAAGAGTCTTACGACATAATGTAACATAAACATCTTTTGACAGAGATCAGTCTACAGAATATCGGAAGATTCAGTTTTCGTTTGCACTTCATTTCTTAGTTCGTTTTTTTATTTTATTTTTGTAGTAAATTTAGGCGCTTATAATAGTAGATTGCTCAACAAGGGACTAAAACAAGCCATAATGACACGAGATGTTTAGGGTGAGGGTAGAGGTGGATGTAGTTCGAGTGTCATTATGGTTGTTTAGTCTCGCGTTAAACACTCTACTTTTCACTTTGAATGCGAGGAAAAAAAACGACGTTCTAAACAATATTGTTTTTAAACAACGTACGCTCAATACAAGTTATGAACATCTATTCAAAATACAAATAGGAAAAAAAAGTTCCGCGGTTTTTTTGTAAAGTGATGATTTAAATGCTTGCATATTTAGCCAACTGATTCAAACTTGGAAACCATTTTAAAAGTAATTGGACCACGCATAATAAAAGAGTTCGGCCTTAATATGGTTAAATAGATTCATATTCGTAATAATTACTCGTGTTTCACGAAATTGAATCCTTTTTTTTATATATATTTGCACAGTTTTCATTTTGAGGTTATTTCGACACCCAAAAATATGGTCCATACACAATCACTGAAAATGGCGATAATCCTCCATTCACAAACACCGTGATTAGTTGTTTAGGGGTTTCCAAAGTAAATTAAAAAAAAAAAACTTTAATCCCTAGAGATTAATAAGGAGCTTTAGTTCCGATTCGCAGAGATTTAAGTAGCATTTTAAGAGCATGAGAAGTGAAAAAGATTTAAACCTATAACCCAAGGCCTGTGTGTTCGTCATACATATACCCATATCTTTCAAGTTAATAACTCAAACGTTTTCCAGGCGGTGGACATCATCGCTGGTCTGAAGAAGAACCCCGTTGTGGCCGTGCCTGTTGTGCTTCGCCGACTGAAAGCCAAGGAGGAGGAGTGGCGCGAGGCGCAGAAGGTAAGGTCCTGTCCGCTCTGGACATTTTAGAATGATCCATCTTTTCGTAGCGCTCTTTGCGTAGTGTGTGTGGTTCGCAACTGATTGATAGGGTAAGAAACAGTGGCCAAGCAACAGTGTTCGCATTGTTGTGTTCCGGTGTGGGGATAAGACAACCGGTGAAATCACTAGCATAGAGGCATTCCATCTTAGTCCTCAGGGTTGGCAACGCATTTGAGGTCTTGGTATTATAGTCTTGAGAATTCAAATGTCTATGGGTCTCAGATTCCACTTACCATCAGGTGGCCTGAGTGCTCGTGAGCCATCTCCTTAACATAAAAAATACAAGATCGGAGAGAAATGTGGACTGAAGATGTAGTGAATAAGATTGAAAAGGGCATGCTTTGATGGTTCGGTCTTTTGGAGAGAATGGATGAAAGAAGATTGACGAAAGAGATATACAGTGCGAAAGTGGGTTGGAAGGGGCCGCCCTAGGCGTTCTTTTTCGAATCAAATGAGAGGAATTATTCTGCAAAAAGGGCCTAATCTTAAGTACCTTAGCCCGACGTGCATGCATGATCATGAATGTGGAAGAATCGAAAAAGATTTGTCAGGATCGTAGCAGGTGGAAAGAAGTGGTCTCTGCCTACCCCTCTGGGAAGCAGGCGTGATTAAATGTATGTATGTATCTTTTTACCCGACTGCGCGACGCAAAGAAGGGTAATGTGTTTTAGGGAGGTTACTTACCTTCGTTTCGACACAGAATTAGCCTAACTAATTCATTTCCCAAACATATCATTTGACCAAACTGTTTTTTTTCCAAAACTAAATTTTTCAGGATTTTTATAAAACTAACCTAACCTAACCCCCCAATAAAAATCCTGAAATAAATCCTGAAATAATCTTCTTTAAATAGGTGATTACGGTGATTGAAATATATGAAATATTATCAATTCGAAGACATTCTCTACTGGACATTGGTACCTCACTTAATCTTGTACAAAGACCAAATATATTAAACATGTTCGTGATGAAACAAATTACCGTTTGACAACCATGATATAATTAATGGCTGCATTTTTATGTTCTGACAACACCGGAGTACCTCTAAAACTCCCCATTCTCGATTACATCCACTTAACCTAAACTATCTCTCTCAGGGCTTCAACAAGCAGTGGCGGGAGCAAAACGAGAAATACTACCTGAAATCCCTCGACCACCAGGGTATCAACTTCAAGCAGAACGATCTGAAAGCGATGAGGTCAAAGAATCTGTTCAACGAAGTGGAAAGTGCCTACGCGGCGCGCAAGCCTGGGCCCCATCTTGTTGTGGATTATTGTATGCGGTCGCGGCAGGAAGGTAAGAGAGAAACTACGTAAATAAGTATAGGACATCTGTAATTTAATGTAAATAATTTAATTAGCGTTTATTAGGGTATTTTAGTTTAGTTTAGTTTAGTTTAGTTTATTTATTTATCAATGTAATGTTACAATATAGATTGCATTGCATGTCAAAAAATACGAAATTACATTGATATCGTCAACAAAACATTAATACAAAATGATAAAATAATATTAAAATAATACAATAATATAATAACACTCAAATAATCAAAAACAACAATGATAAACAAGTAATAAATGGTCAGTTTCCGATGTCAATACACAAAACTAATAAAGGTCAAATATCAATAATAATTTTACAATTTAAGTTGCATATATTCGTCGACAGAGTATAATGGATTATCCAATAAAAGGTTTCTTAGCTGATGTTTGAATGCTTCGTCAGATGTGACATTTTTAAGTTTAGCGGGTAGACGCTCATAGAACGTGGGACCGATGACACGCGGGTTCTTAGCCGCAAGTGCCATGCGACGGGGAACTGTTCTCAAACGCCCGGTGTGGCGGAGCTCCTTGCCAGCAACATTGACTCGTGCGAAGGATGAAATATTGTTTCTGACGAACATTATTGTTTGAAATAAGTAAACCGAGTAGTGCGTCAATATGCGGTACGTTACGAAAAGGCCCCTGCAAGAGTGCCTAGGTTTCACCCCGGCTAACGTGCGTAAGGCACGCTTTTGCATAATAAGTATCCTGTTGGCATCCGTGGAGTTTCCCCATAGGAGCGTACCGTACGACATCAGGGAGTGAAAATGAGTAAAGTACACCTGTTTTAATGCATCATTTGCAATAAGCCTTCCCAGTTTACGTAACGCAAAGACTGCACCACTCAGTCTGTTACACAATTTGTCGACATGGCACTTCCAGTTAAGATTAGAGTCAAGTGTGAAGCCCAGGAACCTACACTCATTGCATATCGGCATCGGACCGTTTGCTACGCACGGGGGAAGGGATACACACACACATTTGACATACCATTCATCATATAAGGGTCATACACAGATTTAGGTTATCGTCTTTCCTGTGGACACACCGGAACAATGTTTTTAAGGCCTAATTTTCTGGCTAAGCCCATTCCCGGAAGAACGGCCTCAAAACATAACTTATATGCACACAAGCTTTTAACTATTAACCACAGGAAAGACAGCTTTTGTTTCTAAGAGTGTGTGTGACTCATACATAAGTGACTTTGAAACATAATCTAGAAGCTTTTAATACTACTTCTAAAATTATTGTACACCGAAAACGGTTGAATGCGATGCGCCTAATGTATAACAACGTTTATACATCTGCAATCGAACAATAAATGATTTGACTTGGATTTGTAGTCTGCTATAAAGTAATAAAAAAAAAAGCAAGATGCAAATTGAACAAAATTTAAAATTTTCATATTTCCGATTGCAATGTTTTGATATGTGTAGCAAATATATTTAGCTTTCGGACGAATGAAATTTAAAGGTTTATCAAAATTTAAAGGCCAATTATAAAGACGACTGTATTTAATGCAATGGAAATAATATTCAGCTAACTTGAGAAGTAACGGATCCTCCTTTAAAAAGTAGCTTATCTTCTTTTTCAACTGTTTAATTTATAAAGCTAAGGATTAAGTTCTCAATAGTCAACAAATATATTATGTTTAAATGAACGAGACAATGATGAAACACGTGCGATGTGCAAAATCAGATTATCTGTGGTGATACACGCATGCTGCCTTCCTACTGAAGTCTCTGTTCAATTGAATCCTTACTAAAATAAAACCATTTTCAGCAATGAGAAAATATTGAGTGTGATGTGGTAGGAGTAACTTGTCCGGCTAATTGTTTAGAAATGCACCGGGCACCCTGTATATTAGCATGCCACTTGAGTTGTGTAGTGTAAACGTTATTATTATGATAATATTATAGTAATTGCTAGATAAACACAGTATCAACTAAATGGGTAAATCAACTATTCATTGTATGTTCACTATTTTTTTCAAGTTTGTAAGCGTTTTAAGTATAAAGAAAATTTAAATTAATTTTCTTTAAAATATTGCGTGTTTTTATTTCACAGATAAGCAGTGAATTCTATGACCCAGTAGATAGTTTATTAAGCAATTAAAATGTCTTCTTTCACTAGCAACTTAGTAGTTTTGTATGGAAACAGTGGTTTGTCCCCTAAATTACCAGTATTTTTGGCCAAAATGTTATTCTGATTTGGATAGCTTATTCCTACTTGTACTGATAATGAATTATTGATTAATTAAAAATATGGCTTTGGTTTAACAGTGTTGTAAAATTAAGACCTACTCAATTGTACAAAGAATAGTTGATTGACCCAAATGTATATTGCTTCTACCTGCATTATCATTCTTTCGGGAACTATTAAATTTTCCCGGATGAAAAGTAGCCTTTGTGTCAATCCAGGGTATAAGCTATCTCCATTTCAAAGGACAATGGGCGAAAATGTATGGAACATGGTACCCGCTCCAATGCTTATCAATGGAAAGGTATTTTTATGTAAAGTAATGATAACCTGAGTGCATATCTCCATTTGCTGTTCCTATTTATATGACCTATTCAACGACACCACCGTTACAATACAATACAATACAATACAAATACTCTTTATTGAACACCAAAAATTAAAAAATAAGAACAGAACACGGAACAGTACATTTAAATCATAGGTATACAACAGGCGGTCTTACCGCTAAATAGCGATCTTTTCCAGACAACCTTATAAGAGAAATAACTGAGGACGTAATTTCATGGCAGGCGGTGTAAACTAATTCGTTTGGAACTCAAACTAAATAACTACAAGAAACAATTAAATAATTTTAATTTTGAAATTAGAAATATTTATATTAAGCGGGTACCAAAATGCCAATTGTCCTTTCATTCAAATCCGTTCAGCCGTAACACACACACTCAAATTTTCGCATTTATAATATTAGTAGCAAGTGGGATCTGTTGAATGTCGTCTCATGCTAAAATGTTTGTTTGCGACAGCCATCAAAGTGGTCCGCGACGCGGCCGAGCTGCTGATCCACCACGCGCGGCGGCAGACCAGCATCCAGAAGGGCGAGAAGCGGCGCATCAAGCAGCTGCTGCGGCACTTCCTGCCCGACCTGCTCGCGCACCCGCGCCAGCCGCTCTCCGACGACGAGCGCGACGAAGGTACTCTATAATTAATATTTATTTTTATTATTTTTACCGTCACGAGCGTAAAAGACGTACATACATACATAACATCACGCCTTCTTTCCCAGAGTGGGGTAAGCAGAGCTACAGAAATACCAACAAAAAAACTTGATGGTAATTCTGTAACCGCATTTGGGTCATTCTACTTTTTAGCGCATAATAATCATTGGTGAAATTAAAGGCATTTTTAGAAAAAAAATTCACGTAAATATGACTTTTATTGAAACTGGAACAACTAAATTTAATAGTTCAAAACAAAACACTTTAAATTTATCGGTAATTTATCAGGAATAGTTGGTAACACAGCGGTAAATACACTTTTTCCATACAAATGGCGGGGACATGCGTGACCACTATGTTAATTATAGTGACTTTTTAAATGTAGTGATAATTTTAAATGTAAGCCAAGTTGTGTAACTATTTCAATATTAAATTACAAAACCGAGCACTTTAACGTTTTTATAAAAATATTATTTGAAGAGCACTTGTCAAAAAATCGACCTGCGCTTAAAAGTATAATGACCCATTTTGCACAATCAGGCTAAGATGTGTACCAGTGTATTTATTAGTGACAGATTGCATGCCCATCGTTAATAGTACTACAAGTAAAAGACAATGGGCAAAGAGGTACGAAACGTGGTACCCGCCTCAACATTTATTATATCGATGGAAAGGTGTTTTAAATTAGAGCAAAGATAGCCAGTGCGCTCGTCTCCATTTACGGTTCCTATTTGTATGACCTATTCAACAACACCACCGTTATTGCTATCAAGCGGGTACCAAAATGCCTCATTGTCTTATAAGACTCATTAAAAAAAAATCTGCTTGAAGTTGTCAATATCCATAGAGATGCCAAGTCATTTGTAACTTAGAGGAAACTCGACCTTAACCTGTAGAATGTCGATTGACCTTGCACCTAAGGTGGGTCACAAATTTAAGTCCGACTGTACCGTCCCGTAACACCACTAGCGCCATCTAGATACAAAAGATAATCGTTGTTTATTCAGTAGGTAGGCCGCACGTACACTTTTACACGTCAAAATTCTACCAGTTCTTCCCAAGAGGAGACCACTGCTGAAAAGGAGCGTCCTCACAGATCTTTCTCGTGGACGTTGAGCCGAGCGTTACTGAGGTCCACACCACTTGAACATTCGACGCCGAATGCTCGCGAGGACGCTCTTTTAGAGTGACGCTTGACTCCCTACCACACTCAGAATTTTACTTTCAACCACACTACCATGATGAAACCCATGCGATGTGCTTACGCAGAAACCCACTGTTGAACCAACGCATGCTGCCTTCCTACTGACGCCCCCCCTCTACCTCCCCCCCACTAACCAACTAAATACAAGCGTTAACATGTCTGTTTGTCTGCAGAAGAAAAAGAAGAGCCCTCGAGCCCGGCCGGGAGCCCGGCGAATGATGACAAAGCCGAGGATAAATCTGTTAAACAAGAGAAACAGGAGGTATGTAAAAATTAGGGGATTTTTTATTTTGGGACACAATTGAGAACATGCACGAAAATCAGAATAGAGTTTCATTGATACGATTTAGGAAAAAAATTTAAGAGGCCGAACACGAAATTTTGGTCGTTTTGCTTCTTTTTGAGATTTTACAGTTAAAATACTGCTATTCTATAAGTTTGAATGCACGTCATGAAATATCATTTCAGATCTAATCGAATATACAAATAAACAAAAAAAATAATAAAAAAAAAACAAATAAATGAGGTACTTTTCAGATTTGTCGAGTATTATAATGCGAGATTTAGGTTATTTTAAAAAAACATTATATATTGCTTTTTTTTTCATTTTTTTTTTTTTTCCAAGTAATGGATTGATTTTGAACTGAACTTTATTACTGTTGTTTTAATTTTATGAACGATAATTTTAAGTAGTCGTAGTCAAAAACAATGTTTTGCCCATTTTTGCAACACTAGGATATAAATCAGGGGACAATCTCACACAAATTGACCTAGTCCCAAACTAAGCTCTAGGCTTGTACTATGGGTACTAGACAACGATAAATATACTTATATAGATAAATACATACTTAAATACATGGAAAACATCCAAGACTCAGGAACAAATATTCGCGCTCATGACACAAATATCATCCCTTGCCGGGATTTGAACCCAGGACCGCTGGCTTCGGAGGCAGGGTCACTCCCAACTAGGACACCGTGTCGTCAAAGGAAGGAATATTCCCTCCAAATTTCAAGTCCCTAAATCCAGCGGTTTTGGCTGTGCGTTATCTATCGTCAATCATGGTACTGTTTTATATATTTAGACAGATAGAAGATAGTTTCTCGTACCTCAGGTAGTAAAGTGATAGAACACGTTTATTTTAATTTTACTTGTGTTACCGCCCAGACTTCATTCATATATTCCTCCAGCAGTCGTCCGAGTCTGACAACGCGTCGGACAAGAGCTCGCGCAACCATCACAAGAACGACAAGGAGAACAAACCTAAGAACAACAACACTGACAAGGAGATCAAGCGCTCAAGCAGCAGCGACGACAAGAGCGATCTCAAGGACGAGGATGACTGCCGAGATCATCCTGCTAACGTGAGTACTGAACTGCCTCCACCAGCTCCTTCCTTGGCCTTCAAGGCAGAGTTGTTCTATGTGTCGCGGGCCTCTCAAAGCACGCACAATTCTATTTTTTTCATGGCACTGTGAAGGCAATCGATCACACAGGCCACCTGATGGTAAGTGGAATCTGTGAGCCATAGACATTCGCATTCACAACACTACCAACCCTGAGGACTAAGATGGAATGCCTCTATGCTAGTTATTTCACCGTCTGTCTTATCCCCAAACCGGAACACAACAATGCGAACACGGCTGTTTGGCGGTAGTTTAATGGGTAAGATGGTGGTAGCGATCCGGACGTACCCTGAACAAGATTCTCCCACCTTCATTTATACAGTAGATTGGCTACATGAGGGCTCTTTTTCTCGTTGGTAATAATTAATTACAAAACGGGTTTTTTTTTATAATATAATATAACTTTTATTTTAAGTAGCACAAACAAAATCATTATAAGGTCAGTAACAATAAATTGAAAATAGTAGTACTATTAGGCGATGGGCTATCAACCTTTAACTAATACACTAGTAAACTTCTTGGTCAGATTAGCAAAGTGTGGTTTCTGTAGGTGTGCCTACGGCACTCTGGGAATAAAGGCGTATGTATAAATGTGGGTACGAATTAGAACAGCCTCGAGTTGAGGCACGCACGGTTCACTCATTTTGCTCAAATTCGTATGCGCGAGCAGAGTGCGAGCCGTCGTGAGTCGTGTCTTTTGACCGTGCGCAAAGGCGCCTTGGTGTGCGTGCCTCGCGTATAATAATTCGGTGAATTATGATAAACGCAGTCGTGGCTGTCATCGTGTTCGACGTCATTTTGAAATGGCTCGCGGCGAGCATGCTGCCTCACCTGTGCATGTTTGTGTCGGCTCGCAGCTCGAGCATGCGTCAGGCTGAGCCGCTCAGATTGGTACAGGTTAATGTAATGCGTGGTATGTGACGCAGGAGGCGCGGTTCGTGTGCACGTCGTCGTGGTACCTGTTCCTGCGGCTGCACGCGACGCTGTGCCAGCGGCTCGGCGCGCTCAAGCGGGGCGCCGCCGCCCTCGCCGAGCGCGACGCCCGCGACCGCGCCGCGCGCCGCCCCAGCGTCGCGCAGGCGCTCCGGCTCAAGCCCAACAGTGAGCACCGACCACAACACAGACTACAACACTACAACACTACAACACTACACAACAGGCTAGCGTCTTTCCTGTGGACACGCCGGAACTCAACGGTTTTAACCTCCTGAGACCCACGTCAAATTTTACTAGTTCAAAAAAGAACCTTGTGTAAGTCAACTAAAGTCTGAAGTCACTTTGGCAAATGTCCTAAAATTAGGCCGTTGGGCCTTACGAGGTTAAAGGGATTTCATAACCAATGTTTCACAAAATGGTTAATAACAAATTAAATAAAACTAAATGTAAGACATAGAACTATACAATAATAATTAAAACTACACCCACACCAGAGGGCATTGTTTATATTGGTAAATTATTTTGCTTAAGTGTAATTAATCGACAGGAGGTATAATACTATTTCGTAAAAGATCTTGTGCTGCGTGAACCAGAACTATTTGTCGATAGTCGATAAAATACTATGTTCTATCCCTATGGCATTAAAATGTTTGCCATGACAATTCCGCGCTCTGTTTATATGCACACAAGCTTTTAACTATTGACCACAGGAAAAACAACACTACACTACAGGGTGGCTCATTTAGATCGATCAGTATGGGAAAGTCTGAATATGACATATGACATACGAAGATCTGTTCTTAGGAACCATGTGATCGATTTTAGTGACGAAAAAAACTATATTCATAGATTTACAAAAAAAAGACTACTCGGCTCGGGAATCGAACCCGGGCGTATTAAAAATATAAAAACATTTGGTACCGTTTCGTAGCTTAAAGTTCGTAACCAGCTTCGAAACGGGAAAAAAGTCCCGTTTTGTAATTGGCTACTAAACGGGACTTTTCCATTACCGATTCGTAACTGCGGTTGATGAAATACGAAAATTGGCTACGAAACGGCACTACGCAGGCCCGGCAGCTACAAACAGGGAATTTTAGATTCCCATTTCGTCGCCAGTTACGAAAATTGGCTACGAAACTGTACCAAAGTACTGTAAAATCCAAAGAGGCCTAAACATAATCCGAATCCGAACTTGGTATTTTTATCACCTCTGACAGACGAGGGGTTAATAACTTCCAGTACTCAGTAACTCCCAGTACTTCAGTGTTCCCAGTAATGATGGTCCTCCCCCCCAGACCTGCCTGCGGAGGCGTCCTCCCCGGCGGAGTACTACGCGGCGCTGCTGGAGCTGGTCCGCGGCGTGCTGGACGGCAACACGGAGGCGGCGGCCTACGAGGACGCGGCGCGCGAGATGTTCGGCATCCACGCGTACCCCGCCTACACGCTCGACAAGCTCGTCTGGAACGCCGTGCGACAGGTATGCTTGAACAACGAAATATTCACTGCCATTATTATTTCTAGGCATAATGTGTTTTAAGTCATAACTATCGCAAGTTATAAAGTATTTTTTTAAGAATTCACCTATTCAGGATTTTTATAAATCAAACCTAACCTTGTCTACACGTTAGATATTGAAGAAATTTTGAAATTTCATTGGTTTCAGCGATATAAAAAAATATTACTATAAATAATTATGTCAATAATGACGTTATGACCAAAAAAAAATACAACTTCAGTCAAAATTGGCTTAGTTTTGAAGATATTATCAAATTCATGTAAACTATTTATTGTGATTACTAAAGTGCATTGAGCTGTTTTGATTGCGACGTTGCCAAGTTTCACGCCGCTATTCAAATGTATCAAAGTGACACCTACTATTCACTAAATTCGTGCTTTTTTTGGAGTTACCATTTTATTAAAAGGCATAATTTTCATAAAGAAGCTAGGGTGATCGCACCAAAGTTGGTCACTTTAAGCTGACAGGCACCAATAATGGACACTTTACTCTTAATTCAAAGATCATAAGGTTATAAATTGATTGTTGCAAAACAAATGAATAACCTTTATTTTCTGTAAAATAAGTCGAGTGTCCACCATTGGACCTTGTCGATTACTGGTTCGATCACCCTATAGTTATCCCATTTCTATTTACACAAACCGAAAAATCTAGTTTTTGTTTTTTTCATGAAATTGAGTTTGTTTTATATAAAAAATTTACTCCTAATGGCCTCTGCGTGGTTAAAATCTTTCGGGTTCCTCGGGCACTCGGTGTATTAGTCAGAATAAAGTTAGAAAATGTAATATTTAGACAAGGGCAAGTTTAGTTGTATCAGAGTTGTGTGTAATGTGTTGGGTGTGTGTGGTACAGCTGCAGCACTGCGTGACGGAGCCGTGGTCGCTGCGCGCGGCGGAGATGGCGGCGCGCAGCGGCATGCGCGGCGCGCTCTCGTACGTGCGCCGCGCGCAGCGGTACCTGCACAAGGAGCACACCGCCTTCCTCATCAAGCTGGTCAGTACGAAGGGCACTGCACCTCGATCAACCCGCTTACATATGTAGCCAAATGCCACAAAACGGAACCCTTATGCATTCCTCAAGTCCCTCTGTCTATCCGTTCGTATGTCACAGCCGCTGTTTTCCGAAACTATAGGAACTATACTGTTCGAGATTTTTTCGAGAACTAGCATTCATAGTAATTAGTACCAATTAGTTTTTATCATCCAAATGTGTCTGGTTCGCTGTTAGAAACTGTAACTACGCATAGCATTTAAGTGATAGCTATATTTAAGTGAAATTGAAACATATTTCGACATGTTAAATTGTGTATTTTATTAATAAATTATTGAATTGAAAAGTTGAAACTTGGTAAATAGATGTATTCTTTGGACCGTATTAAGATTTTCACACAAAAATAGAAGAATAAAAACAATACATTTTGGGGGTTCCCCATACTTAGTTATATCTGACACTCGTTTTTTTTTATCTGACCCATACATGTGGGGTATTGATGGATAGGTCTTCAAAAATAATATTAAGGGGTTCTGAACTTTATTTTCTTGCTGGTAAAATTCGCATTCACAAGAATCTTCATGTTTGTAGTAGTTTTATGTTAATCTAAAAGTTATAATTGTAACTATTTGCAGTTACATTTACATTTTAGATTAACATAAAACAATTGTATGTTTAGCATTACGACTTATTAGTCGAATACCCGGAATTCAAGACAAAAATATATTTTTCTACCCTGTTGTAACCACTCTATGTTATGTCCTCTTGCGAAATATTTTGGCTTACATTGTGTGACGGGTAGTAATGTTTGTATGTTTGTCTATGTGCAGTACGGCGGCGACGAGTGCCGGGTGACGTTCGAGCTGCTGGAGGGCGGCGGCGACGCCCGCGCCTCCCCGCCGCACGACGCCGCGCGTCTCTCGCCCACACAGGTACCTACTCTAGGAAATTACCTACCATTTTATTGCATGTCTGTATCACTCATTTGTTGTCTAAAGTTAGATTGGGAAGTTTATGGCTATGTTTTC